>CM024240.1:92394105-92558298 GCA_013421045.1 Propylea japonica
TTCCAAACAACACACTCACATCTAAATGACATCTAATGGATATTAAAAGTGATCTGAAGCCATCTTGCTCTGAAATCTGATTGAAATAAGATTATCTAATTGAGATGTTTTCTATACATAATGTCTAGAAGACATCCTTTAGATGCATTATCTAAGACCTGAAAAATATTTTATATCCTGTAGATATCCAAAAATTATAGCTTTTTGATCACACCTCCAAAAGCCGTATATTAAATATCGAAGTTTTAAAATCGTGGAGGAGGTATTTTATTTAACGTTTAATGGACATCTTTTGTTTTACGTCTATTAGACATCAACATTTGGCTCTTTTTTGTCATCTAAAATACATCGATAAAACATCTAACTCATATGGTCATAAAACAGTAGATTGATTGACATTTTTTAGATATATACTGTATATATTGTCTTTAAACGTACGGTTTTGTATGTCTCAAATATGTCGATAATTGTATTTCAATTCGACCACACGTTTTTGAAATGTTTATAAGACATCTAATTGATACTATCGAAAAAATAATAACGTTTCGACGTATAATAGATATGCCATGCCACATTCATCGAAATAAGACATCATTATTCGACAATATTTGTCATCTAGAATACATAAATAAAAAATCTAACTTTAAACCTCAAAGAATTGTGAATTGATTTTCATCCTTAAGAACTATTATTTATATAAAGTCTCCCAACCAAAGATTATGAATGTTTTTAAGATGTCGATGGAAATATTGCATTTCGACTATATATGTTTTCAAAATGTTTATAGAATATCCATTTCATGCAATAGAGAAGTGAGCAATTTTTTGATGTTTTTCAGATATGCTATGCAACAATTTTAATACCAAAAACCATATTGAAAATGATAATTTATTTAGGTATGAATTCGACTAGCAGATACGCATAGACATACAGGTTGTTTTTAAATTCATGCCACAAAATTAAGCATGTGAAATTTAAGATGAGTCTTCTCTACAACAAAATTTTCTCAGCCATCCCTTTTCGAGATATCACCCCTAAAAGGTAGTGACAAAAAAATCCTTGAACTTGCACGGCAATCCATGACACGTAAACTACGTTCACATAATTTGGCTGGAGGTTGTCGTTTCCAGCATTCAGCATTCATTATGAACCGTATGACATTTTAAATATTTCCTACCCAACTTAATAAAAAAAATATGAATTATGGTCCTTTTCATTCTCTTCAACTATTGGATGAAATGGAGTAAGGACCCTCAATTTTTATGCTAGAGGGTTTTTTGTTTTCTTAAATAAGTACTTAAACAAAGATTTATTGAGTTTTTCACGAAAATGCTCATTTTTTCCGTTGTTTTATGATACTGGAAACAACAAACATTTTCAATGATTGAAATAGACACGGGGTGTTTTTATGAATGAAAACATTCCATGTTTTTGTTTCTCGTATCATGTTTCTTTGGTGTGCGGCCTGATAAAGAGCTATACCGGCTGTCAACGGAATATGGAAACACGGTATATAAGGTATCGACTTTTTTTTTATTCAACAAAGAGAAGATTTTTGAAGTACATTGGTTATACCGGAAATGATTTTTCAAATGGCGCAGTAGGTGTATTTCTTCATATTTTTATTGTAAATATCGATTTCAGTACGAATATGTGTCACTTGTTAACATATAAGTTTAGTATTAGTGATTTTTTTTAATTATTTCAGTTTCGTCCTAGATGAGTGAAAATGTCATCGTTGAATTTTCATTCCAACATCAGGGAAAAATTGACTCACCCCAAAAAAAGTCTAAGATTGCCTAGTTTTATCAGCCTGCAATATATTCGGAATGTTAATCTTTTTCTTCAGATGTAAATGCCTTGGAAAAAAGTATTATTAGAAAGGCCTTTTTTCTGCTCAATTCGATACATTATAGATAAAAATCGAATTAATAATTATGAAGATACAATACTCTAAAGCTGGCAATTTGGTCAGGTGACGCATATTGTGCTCTGGAAGTAAGATATAAATACAGATTCTAATATTTCGGTACGACCGGAAGTACTTCAAACAATAAATCTAAGTTAAATTTGAAAAAACGAAATCGATAACTTGAATACCACCTATTGAAATATGAGCGTTTTTCCATATTCCGTTAATATAAATAAAATATAAAATGAAAAATAGGTGATCTATGCGATCACGATGAGCGAAATGCGAACTCCTATATCGGGCTCGGTCACGTGGTTACGAACCGCCGAACCGCCAAATGTTAAAATTCAAAGGGATAGCGGGTAGGGTTATAGACAGAAAGACATTCGAACTTGATCATTTCGTTAGAACAGTGCTTCGTCAAAAGGTCAAGTCGAATATCGAGTGATTGTTTTTGCTTAAGCCTTAGCTTAGTGAATATACTATTTAGTGATTAGTGCTGTCACAATTAAAGAAGGTGAGTGCAAATGTTGCTTATGGTAACTAGTTCCAGTAAGTACAATTTCTCGATAATATAGCTATTCAAACGTAGCTGGTTCAGGTCTGGGCTCACTGTTATAAAAATGAGATTTATTTATAATTTTCAAAAACGAATCTGCATCTTTGGATAAAAGCAAAATAGGTATTATGAAAATATCTTTTACAAATGGATCATCTATTAAGATCTATTGAATGATGTTTTTCGATAACCGTTCAAAAGTGAATATTATGTAATGTTGAATTATATAGGAACCTACTATTCCCGGTGTAGTACCTAAAATGTGTTCCTCCGAATAATGTGGTGGCACTAAGATATGCTAATTAATATAAAATTGGAGATTTGTTATCTTTCATGGTCCGATGATCTAGAAAAGTCGATTGAATGATATCTTTCAGATAACTAACTAACACTAGTGATTAACTTTTGATTAGGTACTATTTCCTGTAAATTATACCTATAACATTTGTTCTACTGGAGAATATGTTGATTAATTATTGTAAATTAGGTAGGTATATTGTAAGTAGAAATTTGAAACCTTTCATAGAATGATCATCTGAAGCAGTCTATCGAATGATATCTTTTGAATAACCGTTCTATTGAACTGTTATGTCTGTTATCACTTTCTGAATACTCTGTTTATTTAGATATTATCCCAGGTACCAGGTACCTGAAATCCGCTCTTTTTAAAAATATGTTTATAATTTACACGATGATCGGTTTTGGAATCTTTCTTTCAAATATTCAAGGATAAATATTTCAAGATCATCTGAAATTTCGAATTATAGAATTTCATAATTTGCGTTGGAGATTTCGTAGGACTCAAATTGTTACAGTATCTATTATAGAATTCATATTTTTCTGAATAAACTTGGTAGGTTTATCATCAAAGAAGTCAATTGATAGACCTCTTTGAGATATTGATTTAGTAATGAATAATACTCAACCACTCGACTTGAAAAACTTGCTGAAAAATATTATCATTAGTCAAAAAGTCGAGCACAAAATAGATTCAATCAGGATTTGAAGAATAATTGAATGTCTTGAGCTTGAAATCTTCGAGTAAATGTTAAGATGTTTTTCAGATCATCTTAGATGAATTATAGCAGAAGGTATAAGCGTTTTCCATTTCTATTTAGAATGTTTTTTTTCAGCTATCGTTTCAAAAAATGATATTTATTCAATATATAATGTCAAAAAAATTAGCATTTATATAAAATATAGATTTAATTAACAATTTTGCAATTTTATCGATTTTGGAATTATCAATTGACATTTCTTGATCACCTTGAATTCAAAATATCATTTATTATCTTTCTGATATTGTATTCGAAGGTCATATCATCACGAATAAGTCGAAATCTCAAAAAAAAAAATTTTCATAGCAAGCCTTGAATCCTTTAGAAAAATATGAGTGAGAAGCCTAATTCATTCACTAATTTTTCCATTTCTAAAAGTTTTTTCGACAACTTAAGCATTTACAAAAAAACATAAACAAAATGTATTCCAAGCTCTTATTGAATAGCATTTTATTGATCAACAGCCAACAAAATTAAAATGCATCGAAATTGTTTTCTCGTGAATGATTGAGTTTTCGAAAAGAATTGTAGAAATAAAAGAGTAAGTATATGAATTGGGCTTTTCAGCCATATTTTTTTAAAGTAAAATTCTCATAAAAAAAGTTGTGAAAAAATTGTTTCCGTTAATCTTTGGAAGGGTGTAACCTTCATTTTCACCATAGCATCACCTCTCAAATTTTCTCGGTGTTACCCTGTAATCATAAACTTTCAATTATTTCTATTTCTCAGAAAAAAACTGAACGCAATATAAAAGTACATTTTATCGTTTGAAAAAATTGTTTTTATAATTTTCTGCAAAACTTTGATATTCTTTTGTTCTCTGTTGTGATTGTTTTTCAAAGTTGTACTTAATTGCGAAAAAAAAATCACTTATTTTGATTTGTGTTGGTTCCAGAGGCTGTTTATAATCTGTTCGAGAGTGAAATCCTGACACGACCATAATAAGGCAATTCGAGACTGGTTACGCCTTGCAACCAACGATACGAATATGAGAAAACGAAGAGCAAATCCTCACAAAGTGCCGATGCCTATGACATTCTTATTTATTTTTTTAATTGAACAAATTGTCTCGACTACATTGGTCATTGACACAATTTATATTTTTGATACATTTGAATTGTGTTTATTTATGTTTTTATATTATGAATATACCTATTTATTTTTTCATATCAGAACTTGTTTTTGCTTTCCTAACTGCTATGAGAGATTTCAACTGTGTAGATATAATATATTATATATATCTGATAATTTGCTGGGCCGCACACCACAGAAACATGAAAGGAGAAGCATGAAACAGTTTCATTGATAAAATAAGAA
This sequence comes from Propylea japonica, assembly GCA_013421045.1. NCBI lineage: Eukaryota > Metazoa > Arthropoda > Insecta > Coleoptera > Coccinellidae > Propylea > Propylea japonica. The sequence continues at coordinate 92,398,952 of CM024240.1, forward strand.
TCTCAAGGTGTTTTTATGAATGAAAATGCATACTTTTGAAGTCTCCCAAAATCTCCTTTTAGGATAACATTTTTCCTGAGAGTCTATGAGGAGAAAAATAGAATCCACAGCTTACTTGACCACGAATTTTTTTGAACGCACGTTATCAATATTGTTTTGGAATTGACAATAGTAAGATGTCAAAAATTATACAATGCAAAGACTTTTTAGGGACATTGAACAAAGGTTCATCTTATTCATCTAATATACGTGTACAATATCACCAACAATTTTCATAAATAATATTCCGCTTAATAGACGTCCAATTTCGATCATGACGGCAATGCTCCAAAAAACATCTACTATGTTATATATTTAAGAGGTTATGAGTGTGGATGTTTTTCGGATCATCTATATATTATCAGATTATTGATCGAGAAAAACGACAAAAATCTGATGATATATAGACATTAGAGAGTCATCCAATAACATAAATCCTCAAACATCTATTACATGTCAAACGTGATACTAAGTTAGGATAAACTAAAAAAAACAGAAATTTCACATGTTATAGAAAGACTCACTTGACGTGAAATAGATGTCTAAAAAAGTAATATTTTTCAACGTAAATCTCGCGGACATTTTTACGTCGAATCTAGGTTAGGAATTCAATACATTTTGATGTTTTATAGATCATCTAATAATCTATTTTATATAGTCTATAAAATGTTTAAAAGATGTGTGTGTGTTGTTTGGGTTCATTGAACTAAATGTCAGTTGAAAAATTTTGGGAAAAGCTGAGCAGGTGCTTTTTAGCGCTCGTTCATTGGTGGAGCAATAATACTATTACCTCAAATTATACTAAGTATATACAGGGTGTCCCATTACTCGACGTCAACCCGGAACCGGGTGAAAATGCAAGTAATGCTGGTTGTCAGAAAAATATAAAAAAAAATCTGAGTTGCATCTGGTTTCATAAAATAGGGCTTACTTCTCAGAAAAAAAATTCGAAATAAACAATTGCCTAGTTTCAACTGACTGTATTGAAAAAAAAATGTACTACGTAGGTTTGGCATATTTTTTCAAAAGTTGGCGCATTTAGTGAGGATTCCAAAATGGTATAATACTTGTTTAATTGTAGCCGTAGTTCAAATTTATTTTCGATTGCCTTTGGGCTTTGAATACACTTTTTCGTTAACTGCTTCCCAGTAATAGAGTCCAATGGATTCAAGTCCGGTGACGGGTCGGCCACGAGATTGGACCAGAAAGTCCGATCCACCTTCCGGGAAAAAATTTATCAGAAAAAAAATTTCCAGAGAAAATAATTTTTCCAGAAAAAATTTTTCCTGAGAAATTTCTCTGAAAATTTTTTTTTTCTGGTAACATTTTTCTCGGAAGATGGATCGGACGTTCTGGTCCAATCTCGTGGCCGGCCCGTTCACCGGACTTGAACCCATTACTGGGAAGCAGTTAACGAAAAAGTGTATTCAAAGGCAATCGAAAATAAATTTGAACTACGGCAGCTACAATTAAACAAGTATTATACCATTTTGGAATCCTCACTAAATGCGCCAACTTTTGAAAAAACATGCCAAACCTACAATTTTTTTTAATACAGTCAGTTGAAACTAGGCAATTGTTTATTTCGATTTTTTTTTCCGAGAATAAGCCCTATTTTATGAAACCTAGAGCAGCTGGTATGAAAATTTTGATTACAGTTTAGACAAGCATTATTCAAGGTTACACAGCAAAAAAAAGTTGGAAAAAGTTGATATTGGTGGCAACAGGAGCGAAAAGACTGTCACAGGGTGTGGAATTTTTGCGTGTTTTTTTTAAATGCGCCTATTTTTAAAATCATGCAACTTAGATTTTTTTTTATATTTTTCTGACAACCAGCATTACTTGCCTTTTCACCCGGTTCCGTGTTGACGTCGAGTAATGGGGCACCCTGTATATGAAATGCAAAATCTCAGCACGTTATGAATTATATTCTGGATATCATTCAAAAATGAAATTTGTAAAAAATTAATAATAGAAAAATAATAAATTCTTTGGTTCAGATGATGTGATACTCTTGAAATTCTACATGAACATTCAGAATATCAATTGTCTTGATTCTCAAAATAAATTTCACTCGAATCGGATATTCTGTTATGGATATATAAGGGTTCGTCTTTTCAATATTTCAATTGAACTTTTTATGGTTCTGTTAACACTACGGCCAAAAAATTTTGCATGAATATTCAGTATATCAGTTTTCATCCACAAAAGAAATTTCACAGGAATAGGATATCCTGTTATGGAAATAAGAATATTCGTCTTTTCAATATTCCAACTGAATTTTCTATGGTCCTGTTCACACAATGGCCACATAACTTCGCATGAGGCTTATTATGAGCATTTTGCAATTGGCCGCAATATTTCATTTCGATTGGTTTCGTTTTGTCTGAGGAACAAAATTTTGAATGGCCATATTTTTGGAACAGCCTGTACGATTTGGCTGGTTAACGTACTTAACCGAGGCACCTGAAGTCACTTGGACAATCCCTTCGAAAGTTATTGTGCAAACGGACGGCTAGAATTGAGATTGACCACGGATTCTTCACCAGGAAGTCGAAGCCAATCGACATTTGCGGCTCATAATTCTAAAATAACAGACATTTGGGCAAAACGATATAGCACTCGTAAAAGTAGAACGAGCGCTCAAAAATTGTTCGGCAAAAAGTAAAAAATGGACTATAGATCTCATTGAATTGAAATGGACTGACTGCAAGTTGGCATGGACCTATAATACTAACTGGACGTCGAACTTCCTAACTGTCACGTAGAAAAAAGTGAGGCAAGGGCCGCCATTTGCAGTTTGGGATGAAACACGAATATTTTGATGTTCTATGCCAACTGTGCTCGAATTTTTTTCGTTGAAAAATTAACACTTCTCAAGTAAAACCCAAACTGCAAATGGCCGCCGTTTGCCTCAAAATTTTTGACATGTTCGCTATCTATAGTCCGTTCACGAAAGGTTGAGCCGTCGGTTGGCCATGACAATTTGACATATTCCACTGTGTATATTAAAATTTTAGGTTATGTTCTTTATTTTCTTGTCAGATTGATACGCAATGTTGTCAATCTTGCATAGAGTTCTCTGATAATTCGCAAGCTCGTCGGACGAGGCCGAGTACATTCGGCAACGTTGACTTTATTTTACTCTATGACAGTAAATACTGCCAACTTCAAATAAAAAGAAACGCCTACTATGTGCTCAACCCTTCGTGAACGGAGTATAGTTAGTATTATAAATAAATCTATGCAAGTAGCGATATCTTTCATAGAACCTATAAATTTAAATAAACGTCTTTGATACTTCGTGAAATTTACCGGTGTGAAGTTAGCAGCCACTTTCTTCGGAGAGAGCGGCCGTTTTACCAGTGGCGTCGGGTGAAATATAATGTATCATAACTTTTGACTGGAATGAAGTAGCGATCTGAAATTTCTAGAATATCTTTCTGAAATGATTTCCAATATTATACTAGAAAATCAGATTTTTCTCCCATCCGGAACTGTGAAAAAAAGCCCTGGAAAAAAAAGAAAATTATGATCAATCAAAAATAACCGAAGAAAATGGCCTCCGATACCGAGAAACTCACAGGATACGTTTATTATGACCTAAGGAACAAGTGTTATCAACCTCATCTCCTTCGGAAGGGGCTGAGGGGTGGAAATCGACTCCCGCCGCCTCCATGTCTCACACTTATTATAGAAAACCCGAAGAAAAAATGGCCTCTACCGATGAAACTCACAGGATACGTTTATTATGACCTAAGGAACAAGTGTTATCAATCTCATCTCCTTCGGAAGGGGCCGAGGGTGGAAATCGACGCCGCCTTCATAGAACCTATTATTATTCTGAACACATCGAAGAAAATGACCTCTACCAATGAAACTCACAGGATACGTTCTTTGTCATTTAAGGAACAAGTGTTATAAATTTCATCTCCCTCGGATGGGGCCGAGGGTGGAAATCGACTCCGCCGCCTCCATATCTCACACTTATAGAAAAACACACCGAAGAAAATGGCCTCTACCGATGAAACTCACAGAATACGTTTTTATGATCTAAGGAACAAGTGTTATCAATCCATCTCCTTCGGAAGGGGCCGAGGGGTGAAAATCGACGCCGCCGCCTCTATATCACACACTTATAGAAAAAACCCGAAGAAAATGGCCTCTACCGATGAAACTCACAGAATACGTTTATTATGATCTAAGGAACAAGTGTATCAATCTCATCTCCTTCGGAAGGGGCCGAGGGGTGGAAATCGACTCCGCCGCCTCCATGTCTCACACTTATTATAGAAAAACACCGAAGAAAATGGCCTCTACCGATGAAACTCACAGGATACTTTTTATGACCTAAGGAACAAGTGTTATCATTTCATCATCTTCTTCGGATGGGGCCGAGAGGTGGAAATCGACTCCGCCGCCTCCATATCTCACACTTATAGAAAAACACCGAAGAAAATGGCCTCTACCGATGAAACTCACAGGATACGTTTATTATGACCTAAGGAACAAGTGTTATCAATCTCATCTCCTTCGGAAGGGGCCGAGGGGTGGAAATCGACGCCGCCTTCATAGAACCTATTATTATTCTGAACACATCGAAGAAAATGACCTCTACCAATGAAACTCACAGGATACGTTCTTTGTCATTTAAGGAACAAGTGTTATAAATTTCATCTCCTTCGGAAGGGGCCGAGGGGTGGAAATCGACTCCGCCGCCTCCATATCTCACACTTATAGAAAAACACCGAAGAAAATGGCTTCTACCGATGAAACTCACAGGATACGTTTTTATTAGACCTAAGGAACAAGTGTTATCAATTTCATCTTCTTCGGATGGGGCCGAGAGGTGGAAATCGACTCCGCCGCTCCATATCTCACACTTATAGAAAAACACCGAAGAAAATGGCCTCTACCGATGAAACTCACAGGATACGTTTATTATGACCTAAGGAACAAGTGTTATCAATTTCATCTTCTTCGGATGGGGCCGAGGGGTGGAAATCGACTCTGCGCCGCCTCCATATCTCACACTTTATAGAAAAACACCGAAGAAAATGGCCTCTACCGATGAAACTCACAGGATACGTTTATTATGACCTAAGGAACAAGTGTTATCAATCTCATCTCCTTCGGAAGGGGCCGAGGGGTGAAAATCGACGCCGCCTTCATGTCTCCCATTTATTTCAGAAAAAAGTCGAAAAAAATGGCCTTTACAATGAAACTCACAGGAATTCGTTTTGTGTGATCTAAGGATGGTTATGTACGAGTTTAAAAAAACAAAAAATTCCAATCATGTATGATATATTACGTGCGTACAATGATACTAAAGCAATAGTTATTTGTTGAGTTACATGAAATGATAATACAATACAAAACAAAAAGAAGGTAATCTTTATCGTAAATCCCAGCCTTGTAATGAGTTCTGGCGATTCTTGGAAAAATTGCATGCGATGGATTGCATAGTGTAAACGGCCCTTTAAATACAATTGAGTCTCGAGTGAAATTAGAATACCTATTCAAAATGGGCTCGAACTGCCACATCTGTGCGAAATACTTGCGAATGAAACACATTTTGTAACTGAAAACTCAGGTTATTACCAAATTCCCTTTTGATGACTTGAAATGAATATACATTTTCTTCGATGTGTTCAGAATGGTAATAGGTTCTATGGAGGCGGCGTCGATTTCCACCCCTCGGCCCCATCCGAAGAAGATGAAATTGATAACACTTGTTCCTTAGGTCATAATAAACGTATCCTGTGAGTTTCATCGTAGAGGCCATTTTCTTCGTGTTTTTCTATAAGTGTAGATATGGAGCGGCGGAGTCGATTTCCACCCTCGGCCCCATCCGAAGAAGATGAAATTGATAACACTTGTTCCTTAGGTCATATAAACGTATCATGTGAGTTTTCATCGGTAGAGGCCATTTTCTTCGGTGTTTTCTATAAGTGTGTGATATGGAGCGGCGGAGTCGATTTCCACCCCTCGGCCCCATCCGAAGGGGATGAAATTTATAACACTTGTTCCTTAAATGACAAAGAACGTATCCTGTGAGTTTCATCGGTAGAGGCCATTTTCTTCGGTGTTTTTCTATAAGTGTGAGTTATGGAGGCGGCGGAGTCGATTTCCACCCCTTGGCCCCATCCGAAGGAGATGAAATTTATAACACTCGTTCCTCAAATCACAAAGAACGTATCCTGTGAGTTTCATTGGTAGAGGTCATTTTCTTCGATGTGTTCAGAATAATAATAGGTTCTATGAAGGCGGCGTCGATTTTCACCCCTCGGCCCCTTCCGAAGGAGATGTGATTGATAACACTTGTTCCCTAGATCATAAAGAACGTATCCTATGAGTTTCATCGGTAGAGGCCATTTTCTTCGGTGTTTTTCTTATAAGTGTGAGATATGGAGGCGGCGGAGTCGATTTCCACCCCTCGGCCCCATCCGAAGAAGATGAAATTGATAACACTTGTTCCTTAGGTCATAATAAACGTATCCTGTGAGTTTCATCGGTAGAGGCCATTTTCTTCGGTGTTTTTCTATAAGTGTGAGATATGGAGGCGGCGGAGTCGATTTCCACCCCGGCCCCATCCGAAGGAGATGAAATTTATAACACTTGTTCCTTAAATGACAAAGAACGTATCCTGTGAGTTTCATCGGTAGAGGCCATTTTCTTCGGTGTTTTTCTATAAGTGTGAGATATGGAGGCGGCGGAGTCGATTTCCACCCCTCGGCCCCTTCCGAAGGGGATGAGATTGATAACACTTGTTCCTTAGATCATAATTAATGTATTCTGTGAGTTTCATCGGTAGAGGCCTTTTTCTTCGGTGTTTTTCTATAAGTGTGAGATATGGAGGCGGCGGAGTCGATTTCCACTCCTCGGCCCCATCCGAAGGAGATGAAATTTATAACACTTGTTCCTTAATGACAAAGAACGTATCCTGTGAGTTTCATTGTAGAGGTCATTTTCTTCGATGTGTTCAGAATAATAATAGGTTCTATGAGAGGCGGCGTCGATTTCCACCCCTCGGCTCCTTCCGAAGGAGATGAGATTGATAACACTTGTTCCTTAGGCCATAATAAACGTATCCTGTGAGTTTCATCGGTAGAGGCCATTTTCTTCGGTGTTTTTCTATAAGTGTGAGATATGGAGGCAGCGGAGTCAATTTCCACCCCTCGGCTCCATCCGAAGGAGATGAAATTCATAACACTTGTTCCTTAAATGACAAAGAACGTATCCCGTGAGTTTCATTGGTAGAGGTCATTTGCTTCGATGTGTTCAGAATAATAATAGGTTCTATGGAGGCGGCGTCGATTTTCACCCCTCAGCCCCTTCCGAAGGAGATGAGATTGATAACACTTATTCCTTAGGTCATAATAAACGTATCCTGTGAGTTTCATCGGTAGAGGCCATTTTCTTCGGTGTTTTTCTATAATAATTGTGAGACATGGAGGCGGCGGAGTCGATTTTCACCCCTCGGCCCTATCCGAAGAAGAAATTGACAACACTTGTTCCTTAGGTCATAATAAACGTATCCTGTGAGTTTCATCGGTAGAGGCCATTTTCTTCGGGTGTTTTCTATAAGTGTGAGATATGGAGGCGGCGGAGTCGATTTCCACCCCTCGGCCCCATCCGAAGGGGATGAAATTTATAACACTTGTTCCTTAAATGACAAAGAACGTATCCTGTGAGTTTCATTGGTAGAGGTCATTTTCTTCGATGTGTTCAGAATAATAACAGTTTCTATGGAGGCGGCATCGATTTTCACCCCTCAGCCCCTTCCGAAGGAGATGAGGTTGATAACACTTGTTCCTTAGGTCATAATAAACGTATCCTGTGAGTTTCATCGGTAGAGGCCGTTTTCTTCGGTTATTTTTGATTGATCATAATTTTCTTTTTTTTTCCAGGGCTTTTTTTCACTGTTCCGGGTGGGAGAAAAATCTGATTTTCTAGTATAATATTGGAAATCATTTCAGAAAGATATTCTAGAAATTTCAGATCGCTACTTCATTCCAGTCAAAAGTTATGATACATTATATTTCACCCGACGCCACTGGTAAAACGGCCGCTCTCTCCGAAGAAAGTGGCTGCTAACTTCACACCGGTGTGAAATTTTATAGTAAATTGAACCATAACAAACTGATATTATATTTCGACTTTCAACACTGTCAAAGTCGATATTATACTGAGATGTCTTTTTAGACATCTTATTATTACACTAAAGTTTCCAAAGTAAATTTCCACTTGACTATTCGCGAAAATCTCCGCTCGAACGATTGAATTTGTTGACGTTTTTCCGCATCAGTTAACGATGATTTAAAGAAACCTTATTTATTAGCTGTAATTAGTTTAGGTTTAGACGAATGAGATTGTTTACTTCAACGTCGTAAGAACTTTTCGATCTGATTCACAATACCAGTATATAGGAGTGAAAACGATAAACAATCATTCAGACAAATTTCTAGCAATGATGTCATCTGCTAAATATGGTCAACAGAGCTTTTTTGTACTTAAACGAGTGATGTATCGTTTTGCCCAAATGTCTGTAATTTTCGAGTTTTGAAAATGGTTTCAAACGATAAGGTTCGACTCCCTGATGAAAAATCCGTGGTCAAACTCAATTCTGTCCGTGGGGCCGTCTGGCCGATAGCACGATAACTTTCGAAGGAATTGTCCTAGAGACTAGAGATTTTCAGGGTGAGTGCGGTTCCCAAATGCATCGGTTAAGTTCGTTAACCACCCAAAGTTCCATAGAATATGGCCGTTCAAAATTTTGTTCCTCAATTTCTCAGACAAAACGAAACCAATCGAAATGAAATTGTTTTGATATTACTATGTGCAATCGAACACAAATATTCAGAAGCGAAACAATACATTTGAAAACTGCTCTGAAACAATGAAACATATAATCCGTTCACGAAAGTTTGAGCGCATAGTAGGCGTTTGTTTATTTTTCTGAAGTTGGCAGTATTTGCTGTCATTACGTAAAATAAAGTCAACGTTGCCGAATGTACCCGGCCTTGTTCGACGAGCTTGTGAGTTATCAGAGAACTTTATGCAATATTGACAACATTGTGTATCAATCTGACAAGAAAATAAATAACATAACCTAAAATTTTAATATACACAGTGAAATATGCCAAATTTCCATAGCCAACCGACGGCTCAACCTTTCGTGAACGGACTATACATTTATATTATGTCAAATATATGTCTTTCACAAAATAAAAATGTATTTCAAGAATTCATACTCAATTCATAATACGGTCGACGGAAAATCTTGTAATCATCTCGTTTTTTAATCTAGCGACTAATGGTCTTTCTCATTCGACTTAAATGAGTGCTATATCGTTTTACCCAAATGTATGTAATTTTCTTAGAATTATGTGCCGAAAATGGTCCCAAACGATAGGGTTCGACTCCCAGATGACGAATCCGTGGTAAAATTCAATTCTGTCCGTGGGGCCGTCCGGCCGTTAGTACGATAACTTTCGAAGAGATTGTCCTAGAGACTTGAGATTTTGAGGGTGAGTGCGGCTCCCAAATGCCTCGGTTAAGTTCGTTAACCAGTCAAATCGTACATCGTTCCATAAAATATGGCTATTTAAAATCTTTGTTCCTCAATATCTCAGACAAAACGGAACTAATCGAAATGAAATTTTGATGCTCACAATAAGCCTCATGCAAAATTTTGTGGCCATAGTGAACCATAGAAAATTCATATTTCCATAACAAGAAATCCGATTCAGGTGAAATTTATTTTGTGAATGAAGATTGATATACTGAATGTTCATGCAAAATTTCAAGAGGATCCCATTATCTGAACCATACAATTCAATTTTTCACTAATTGATTATTTACATATTTCATTTTTTGAATATTTCCAGAATATAATTCCGGTCGTGCTGAGATTTTGCCATAGACATGGAAAATTGGAATTCAGCTTCATAAAAAATGTGACTGAAAATGGGAAAGAAATGAAAACAATTCGCGGTCAATAGTTGTATTTTTTTATGTCGCCACAGGTTCACAAAAAGAAGAGACAGGTAATGGCCGCGATATCGCATCCTCTCTTTCTCAGATTAGTGACACTTTCAGACAGTTAGTGCTCAGTCCATTCTCTATGTCTATGGATTTTGCATTCTTATATTTAGCATAAATTTTAAGTCCCATACGAAATCTTGAGGTAATAGCATCATTGCTCCGTCAATGGACGAGCGCTCAAAAACACCTCCTGAGGGCTTTTTTTGAATTTTTCCTAATTATGTAGTTCCTTACTTTTGTAGAACATAAGCATCTCCTGTATTTCAACTTTTTGTATTTCGAAATATTAAACAGCAACAAATATTGAGCTCTCTGGAATGCTTAATAACAAAGGTCTAATGAACAAAATGAAGTTTTTTACAAAACCTGAAGAATGAAAACAAAGTTGATTGATGAAATTGGGATCAGCAGATAATACAGGCATGTTCAACGACCTATTGGTACTAGAAATATACGAAAGGGTCGTCCATCCGGGTACTGAACTTGCAAAAATCACGAAAATTTAAATGTGTACGAAATTGAACATTAATGACCCATTTTAATGCTCAACTTATGGTATATTTTAATGTGCAATCCTCATGGCAAACCGTACACAAAGTATTCAGAAGCACTACGAGAAATGTCAAAACTCTACTGGAACATAGAAGCATAGAAATTCATTTATGTCAAATGTATGTCTTGTGCAAAATTAGAATGTATTTCAATCAAAAATTTATAAATAATTCATGTTGAGATCGTCGGAAAAATCTTGTAATCACTCGGTTATTAATCAAGCGACTAATGGTCTCGAACTATTAACTATTAAAATATCTCGACCATTAGTCACTGTCTTTAATAACCTAATTGATTAAATAACTATTTCCGCCGACCTCGAAATAAAAGGTGATTTTAATGTGACGAACTTGAACATTAATGACCCATATTAATGCTCAATTTATTCTTTATTTTAATGTGCAGTTCTCATGGCAACCGTACGCAAAGTATTCAAAGCACTAGGAGAAATGTCAAAAAGCGACTAATGATCTTGAACTATTAACACTGTCTTTAATAACCAAGTTGATTAAATAACTATTAACGGTGTATTTTCTGAACTATAACTCTGATCATGATGTAATTCGGTATTTTTTCATGAAAATAGTATTTGTATAGAGTTTTGTGCGGAATAACAAAAAATTTTCCTAGAAAAGAGCGATATAGGAGTGTACACAACAAAACATTGAGTACATAGCACCTTATACGAAAAGAACTATGAAAGGAAAACTTGTTTAAAAATATACAAACCTTCATACTGCGTGTGGCAAACTCTACTCCTATTGTTGATTGGATTCCAAGTTGAATTCATTTCTAGTAAATCTTGATAATAAATTACTTTTTCCTACACCTGAATCTCCAATTAGGACCACTGAAAGATGATATTATGATTTCAGTGTGAAATTCATTTTCATGATAAAGGAACTAATTATGAACAATATCTAGTGTCAGTCTATAATTATCAAGGTCAAAATACCCCCAGGTGTGATGTGTTATGATTCATTTTGACAATGAATATTTTAATCACTCGTTTATCACATTTCTTAATGACTTTAACTGTTTCCTATTGTTGTGGCACAATTTGCAACCTTACTCTTCAAACAAATGTATTGAAAAAGTTCAATGGGAAACAGTTCTGTAGTTATGTGACAAAGAAAAAAACTACGAATTTTCCCTTGTTTATGAACTACTTTGGACATAACATAGAAAAATAAGGAATACTAACGAAGATACACAAAGTTCAAACAAAAGATTTCTTTGTTGAATGTTGGACAAAAAGACTTTCTCATGATTAAAACGATGTTCTACTTTTTGTCAAGTGAAAATAATCAATATTTAATTGATGTGCGAGAAATTCAACCTAGATCAAACAGAGAAACGAATAACATTATCTGCAGTTATGAGAAATTAATCTTGAAAAGACTAAAGGGGTAGTCAGCAGAAGTCAAAGATAATTACACTAATTAGAAAACATTCTTATAAGAATTGATCAGAGTACGATGTTAGGGTAAGAGGAAGCCTGCGACAAAAAAAAAACAGGGAAAAAGTTTCCTTTTTTCAGATATATTCCCAATAAACATTAATAATTGACCTCTGATTGCTGACTTGTCGAGAATTTACATTTATCTTTGTGATACGTCAACAAACGTCAGTCAGTACAAACAAATCAGGATTTTGTAAATTCTACCATGTTAACGTAACTTCCAACTCACCTTTGAAGAGATAATCGTATTCATCATCTTTGGAACTCATTTTTTCCACTTAACTCTTTTAATACTAGATAACTATTGAATATATGAAGTACTAACAAAGCAACTCAACACATAATAAATACCGTTAGACAGGCTGAATTTTACGTATCACAGACACATTTCAACGATATACCTTTTGAAGTTACAATAGATGTTCTTAATAATTCCGGGTGAACCGATTAATTGATTTGAAAATACAAAATGGCGACGGACTTTTTACTCCTACAAATTGCGAACAAACGCCCCTTCTCCTCTACTAGTTGTCAAAGTTCGTCAATCTGTAACATTAATGAAGCGCATGCGTAGCTGTCATGGTTACGTGCGCAGAGAATGATCCATAGATAAGAAGAGGAATTTTCCTAATCCGTCTTTTCATAATTTAATAATGAATTCGACAATTTCAAACCAGATCTTCGATAAAGCTAATCATAATACACTTCTGATCCTGAATTAGAGCAATATTTTATCAGTTTTCTTGTATACTATATATCACCTAAACAGAGATACTAAATTGTTGATTATTGAGGGGGTTGCATTAAACTGCGCCCTTAAGATCCCCCGTCCGAGCTCTTTTTCTCAACTGTTACTCTACAGCTCTCCCTCCAGTTCCAGAGCCGTAATAATTCAAACACCTGAAGTCCTGAGATGTCTTCAAGGCGGCTAGATATGCGCTTCTTCCATAATTCTCTTGTCCAAGACATTCTTTGCGCAACCTCACAATGGCGAGGCATTCTGTAGCTAAGTGAACCTGTGTTTACTCCTCCTCACCACAGAATCTACCCTAGCCAGTTTCTGCAAGGCCAATTCTCATTATATGCTTCATGCTTCGATGCTTCCCAAGGCCACAATATTATGTTCTGTGGGCCACAATGTCCTGTTGGGAAGCGGTGCGGCTCGCTCAACCGAAAAATTATTCCGTCGAAACACTTAGCCAGGAAAACCTGCAACGAAAAGTCATTCCGTCGAATTGACGCCCACTCTCACTTGATTGGCTTTACGCTTCCCCTCAATTATCTGTCATCTTTATCTTATCATTCGAAGGGGTTAGACTGTGTAGATATATATAGTCCGTTTAAGAATTATTGACATCGAAGCATGCCATGAACGTCCAGTCGGGGCTTTATTTCTAGTTACTAAAAAGTCACTAAAAATTTCTGTGGGTTCATCAGAGTCAGAGAAGCGAAATAAATAAATATAACCTAGAAATATATTTAATACAATATTTTTATTTTCCAAAGCAACTTTTGAGCTTGAGAATGTTCCTGATTCTTAAATACCATTAGGATTGTGTAAATCTCTATACCTACCAGAAGTATATAATTTCTGACACTGTATTGACAAATTTTCGTATTTACCATCAATTGCAGCTAAAGAGCGAGGAAACCAGAATAGGTAGTATAGCCCCTAAGCTTATGAATATCATGAAAAATAAACAGTCATTTATTATTTCAGTCCAGTTCATTCAATGGGATTCAGGTTCTATTACTATATCGCTGCCTCAATAAATAAAACTATAAACTATCGAAGTACTCTAATGAGATGTCATTCATAATTCACCCATGAAGATTGAGACTCTATTGAAGATAATTAAGATAAATGTTCTTTTTCTCTGACAAACTTTCATAATTATAACTAAAAATGATTGTGTTCAACTCAAATTCAACTGAGGTAGCCAAACTGGTGAAACGAAACAGTAGGAACTTGTTGATATTCTGAAATGTGTGGCCAAATTCGTTAATTGGTCATACATAATAAGACAAAAACACTAATAAAAGAATCTATTCAGTGGGCATGTTAATTGTATAACTTTAATAAACTTATCACCGATTCTGTCTGTTTCAGTAAGAGGAATATTTCATTGGATAGCTAAAAAAAATAAACAGAGCTTGTTTGGCAAAGGTGTTAAAATTAATGAAGTGAAAAAATGTGGACCACAAGATGTTATAATTTTTGTATGAAATTCATACTTGTTTCAGAATATACTATTGCACAGATTTAATAATGATTTCATTCATGTATATGCTTAGAATATTATGAATAGAGAAATGGTGAATATTTTGGCTTTTAATGGAAACGATTGTCAATTTAGCTTTATTTAGGTCTTGTCGGTATTATTTTAGATAAAAGTTGATTGAGTTCCTTTGAGTGTTTGGAATTCAGAGAAAGCAAAAGTTAAAGTTTTAGCATAAAATTTTTATTTCAATCCTTACCATATTGGTAAAAACACACTTATTCAACATTTCTTAAAACTGACAATTTACAGTGAAAAACTAAAATAAGCTTCTGTACAAAATTGAGAAAATTAATTCAGAACATTATTCCAAAATTTTATTGTTAATTGGAGACAGAAATATTATATGCAATCATAGATTAATTGAAAATAATTATTAAAAGTGCAGTGGAATACTTATAATAGACTTATACATTTTACTATTTATTTACATATTAGAATTATCTTCTAAATGCAGTGCTCCAAAGCGAACATAACATGTAAAATAACTGTTACAGTAAACATTAAAATTGTATTAACAATTCAACTTTCTATAAAATCCAACAAAGGATTTAAGTATTCCTAAGTTGATCAATTATAGGAAACTTATGTTCTTGTAACCATTGCCGAATTACTTTTTTACGAGAAGCAGTCGTAGGTATTTTATCAACTCTGATTGAATGATATGGTGCATTATTCACACTTTGTATCAAATAACTGCAGAGAAGATATTAATTGTTCAGTAATCCATTAATGAAATAGTTAAGAATTAGATCACATCCAGGTAAAAATCTATCAAATTGTGTACCTCCTGCCTTCACCTATGAATATACTAGGGAAACCTTTAGGATTACTTTCTAATATCCACTGGCGGATTTGACTGCCACTTTCAAATATCCATGTTTCATCTAGATAAACAAATTTTTCATTTTCTCTCAAGTATTCAAGATATTTACCACAAAACCGTATATTCACGATATCTTTATGTTTATCAATAAGAATTTCCTTCGATCAACTTTCTCATACTTGTAACCAATTTTTTTGATTATTCTATAAGTGTTGACTTCAAATGATCGAAATCCAGGTGCTTTTTAGCCAGTTCAAAAATGATATCCAAAGTGAGATACTCGTTGTTCTTGATTTTAGAAAAAAATAATGTCGTTTAATGTCTCTTTGAAGGTATAATCATGTGGAATAGGTTTCCTTCCAGTGCTAACTCTGGCTCTACCAAATTGCCTTCTACTTTTTTCTCCGAAATTCTAGGACAGTTCTAGGAGAAACTGAAATTTTAAAACTCATTACTTAATCAGAAAACACATTGTACATGATCGTTTACCTGAAATACCAGCACAATGCGTTTAATACTAGCAGAAATATCTGCTGAATCCCTAAAGAACTCGTAGTAACACCGATACACTGCCTGGCGTTCTCTTGCAGTAAGGTGAGAGGTATCTGGTTGTATTCCGGCCATTATCAATTCAGTAATCAAATCAAAGTAGATTTAAGAGATATATAAATCCACTTGCCGATTAAATCAAGAATATTCACCAATAAATTCGAAATATCATCAATAGTTAACTCAAACTTCAAAAAGTCATAAGTCAGTGATATTTTCAACACCAACCTAAAATCGGCAAATCGAAATTTACTGAACGGGACCGATACCAACATATTTTCGATTTCCCACAGCCACCGAGATGTCAATCATTCTTAAACGGACTATAGTTCATTTCAAAATGATTGGCATCTCGGGCGGCTGTGAGAAGTCGAAAATATGTTGGTATCGGTCCGTTCGGTGATTTCGATTTGCCGATTTTAGGTTGGTGTTGAAAATATCACTGACTTTGACTTTTTCTAGTTTGAGTTGAATATTTCGAATTTATTTGTTAATATCAGTTTATATTCTTGATTTAATCGACAAGTGGATTTAAATATCTCTTAAATCTACTTTGATTTGATTACTGAATTGAAAACGGCCGGAATACAACCAGATTCCTCTCATCTTACTGCAAGCGAACGCCAGGCAGTGTATCGGTGTTAGCAGATATTTCTGCTAGTATTAATGGCATTGCGCTCGTTTTTCAGGTAAACGATCATGTACAATGTGTTTTCTGATTAAGTAAGTTTTAAAATTTCAGATTTCTCCTAGAACTGTCCGAAGAATTTGGAGAAAAAAGTAGAAGGCAAGTTGCTAGAGCCAGAGTTAGCACTGGAAGGAAACCTATTCCACATGATTATACCTTCAAAGAGACATTAAACGACTTTATTTTTTCTAAAATCAAAAACAATGAGTGTATTTGATGGATTTTTACCTGGATGTGATCTAATTCTTGACAGTGGTATCAATGATACGGATTAGCATAAAACAATGAATGGGGAACTATTTCATTAATGGATTACTGAACAATTAATACCTTCTCTTCAGTTATTTGATACAAAGTGTGTCATTATCATGGGTAATGCACCATATCATTCAATCAGAGTTGATTATATACCTACGACTGCTTCTCATAAAAAGTAATTCGGCAAGGGCTACAAGAACATAAGTTTCCTATAAATGATAAACTTAAAATACTTGAATCCTTTGTTGGATTTTATAGAAAGTTGAATTGTTAATACAATTTTGATGTTTACTCTAAACAGTTATTTACATGTTATGTTCGCTTCGGAGCACTGCATTCAGAAGATAATTCTAATATGTAAATAAATAGTAAAATGTATAAGTCTATAAGTATTCCACTGTACTTTTAATAATTATTTTCAATGAATCTATGATTGCATATAATATTTCTGTCTCCAATTAACAATAAAATTTTTGAATAATGTTCTGAATGAATTTTCTCAATTTTGTTCTGTAAATTGTCAGTTTTAAGCAATGTTAAGTGTGTTCCTTACCCATACGATAAGGATTGAAACAAAATTTTAACTTTTGCTTCCTCTGAATTCCAACACTCAAAGGAATTTAATCAACTTTTATCTAAATTGACACCGACAAGACCTACAAAAGCTAAATTGACAATGTTTCCAATAAAAGCCTAAATATTCACCATTTCTCTATTCTAGACTTAAGGAAAACTATGTGTCATCTTTTGGGGATCTGAAGAAATAGTACTTAATTAATATAATGGATATGTTAAATCAACAAACAAATACTCAATTATTCATATCAAACGTAACCAAGGCATATGAATGAATGAAATCATTATTTAATCTGTGCAATAGTATATTCTAAAACAAGTATGATTTTCATACAAAAATGATAACATCTTGTGGTCCACATGTTTCACTTTAATTTTAACACCTTTGCCACACACACTCGGTTCATATTTTGACTATTCAATGAAATATTCCTCTTACTGAAACAGACAGAATTGGTGATAAGTTTATTAAAGTTATACAATGTGGTACAATTAATGTACATACTGAATAAATTCTTCAATTTGTGTTTTTGTCTTATTATGTATGACAAATTGGTCCACACCTTTCAAAGTATCAACAAGTTCTTTTTGTTTCGTTTCACCAGTTTGGCTATCTCAGTTGAATTTGAGTTGAACACACTCATTTTAAGTTATAATTACAAATAAATTTGTCAGAGAAAGGAAAATATATCTTAATTATCTTCAATATAGTCTCAATCTTCATCGGTGAATTATATGAATGACATCTCATTAGAGTACTTTGATAGTTTATAGTTTTGTTTATTGAGGCAGCGACATAGTAATAAAACCTGAATCCCATTGATAAAACTGGACTGAAATATAAATGACTGTGTTTATTTTTCATGATATTCACAAGCTTAGGGGCTATACCTATTCTTTCTTCGCTCTTTAGCTGCAAATGATGGTAAATACGAAAATTTGTCAATACAGTGTCAGAAATTATATACTGCTGGTAGGTTTAGAGATTTACACAATCCTAATGGTATTTAAAAATCAGGAACATTCTCAAGCTCGGGAATTTGCTTTGGAAAATAAAATATTGTATTAAATATATTTCTAGGTTATGTTTATTCATTTCCCTTCTCTGACTGATGAACCCACAGAAATTTTTAGTGACTTTTTAGTAATAGAAATAAAGCCCCGACTGGACTTTCATGGCTTGCTCTGATGACAATCATTTTGAAACGAACTATACATTAAATGGAGCGGATTTTGAACCAATCAGAGAGCAGTAGGGATTTACAAATTTGACAGACGAAATCTGTTTACATTTTCGTCAGAGTCATCTTGACATTTGAACATTCCGGATTTTACTTATTTTAACGTTTTTGGATTTTGGAGCTTGAATTATGGGATTCTCAATTATAACTCAAATAAGAGGAGATTGTTGTACGCATTTGTGTTAGCTGGAATTATTTCATTTTCGATGATGGTATGAAAATAATGAAAATGGGCAATGATGACTTTACTGTTCGAAGGTAACTTTATCCCATAGACCTAATAAGAATATAATAGGTTTGTTCCAACTCAAGAATTGACCGTACAATGATCGTCAGGATTCTGCGCAATAGATAAAAATGTGTTCCAACTGAAAATGTATCGTTTGAGAACGGTTTCGTTTTTGTTCCATCCTGCTTCGGGACCGTGAGTGGAACGGTTTTGTGATCGTCATTTCGATCCCTGGTCTGGAGGCAAGTACTGTTTGGACGGTTCTTGTACGGTCAAAGTTTAGACGTGCGCATAAGATCGATTACTAACAGTTTCGTGACCGTCAAATTACCGTACAAAAGTCAGCTGTTGGAACAAACCTAATAATATATGGTAGAACTGTACTTATGGCCAGTGGGCAACCATAGAAGCTCATTTTCTGTCGACGACAGAAATCGCAGAAATGCTGATACGTCAAAATATTGTCATTCACCGGGATTCGAACCCATGACACCGGCTCTACGGTAAAAGACTTGGTGCTCTAAGCTACAGATGTTGATACAAATAGTTGAGTATTTTACGTGAATTATTAACCCTCTCTTTCCCATTGCTTACATTTGGCGTCATTCACATTTTTGCATGGGGATGTATTGTTTGTTGCCAGGATAGATCTTAATGTTCAGTTCGTTTTTACGACATACGTCGGCGTGCCAGGTGGTGCTTCTTTTTTTCCTCCAGATCCAATTTGAAATTTGGTGTCGTTGCAAAGTTACGTGATTTGTGCTCAGTTTTTTGATTATTCAGGTTGATGAAATCGTAAGTATTGAAGTTAATTATGATTGAAAAAATATGAAGCATATTCATACATTATTTGTGATTCCGTAGGAACTTTTCTCCTCAAAAATATCTCATCAAAATAATTTTATGACTCAAACAATATTTGACTTCATTGGAGTCAATGGAATCTCAATATAATTTTTTTTATATTTTTCCAGATGTCGTGGGACTCGTATGTGGGACTATCGGAAAAAGAGGCTGCTGAATTACTACTGCTTTTGGAGGGAGATGTTCTGATGTTGACGAGTTAGATGATGATGATGAGGTGGAAACTGTAGGAAAATTATTACATGATATGAGCGTATCTCCTATCAACGCTGTTCTAGAAGACAATATAAACCTTGATTCCACACTGGATACAGATGAAGACGATATTCCATTGGCCACACTCTTTCCTTCACGAAAAACCACAGACTTTCGAAAAAAAGCTTCAAGTGTGATATTGCTCTTTGCGTGACCAAAGATAGAAACTGCTTCAAGCTTTTCCATTTCAAGTCATAAGTTGTGTTATATTTAATATTATTATTAATTTCCTGATATTTCCATTTTTAGTTATATAGAAAGAATGTTTACTATTGTTGTTGCAAAGTTTATTGATTTCAGTTCATAAAAAAAATTTATTTTAATTACGTTTCATTCCCATTGATGCCATATGGCATCAAAAAAAATTTTCTTTCAAATCGCATTCTAAAAAAATTTAAATAGAAAATTTTGAGTTTTTATTCTCGGATCAAGATGTATGCGCAGGAAATAATTTTTTGAGCGTACCAAAATATCTTGAAGAAACTTGGGAAAGAAAGGGTTAACTCGGATGTAAAATTGAACATTCAAAAATTCATATCTTCGAAACGGTTTGGTTGTCGGGAATAAAACAAAACGCCAATCGCTTTGTTTTCTTGAAAAGAATCTACAAAAAAATCATCAACAAGATTCGTTGATTGCCAAACTTTCATGTGTTGCAGTTCGGAGGAAATATTGAACATTTGAAAATTCATATCTTCCGAACGGTTTTGTTGACTGAAATAAAACAAACGCCAATCGATTTGTTTTCTTGAAAAGAATCTACAAAAAAATTATTGACAAGATTCGTTGATTGCCAAACTTTCATGTTTTGCATTTCGGAGGAAATATTGAACATTTGAAAATTCATATCTTCCGAACGGTTCTGTTGACTGAAATGAAACAAACGCCAATCGATTTGTTTTCTTGGAAAGAATCTACAAAAAAATCATTAACAAGATTCGTTGATTGCCAAACTTTCATGTGTTGCAGTTCGGAGGAAATATTGAAAATTTTAAAATTCATATCTTCGGAACGGTTTGGTTGTCGGTAACAAAACAAACGCCAATCGATTTATTTCTTGAAAAGAATCTACAAAAAAATCATTAACAAGATTCGTTGATTGCCAAACTTTCATGTGTTGCAGTTCGGAGGAAATATTGAAAATTTAAAATCATATCTTCGGAACGGTTTGGTTGTTGGGAATAAAACAAACGCCAATCGATTCGTTTTCTTGAATAGAATCTACAAAAAAATCATCAACAAGATTCGTTGATTGCCAAACTTTCATGTTTTGCATTTCGGAGGAAATATTGAAAATTTAAAAATTCATATCTTCGGAACGGTTTGGTTGTCGGTAACAAAACAAACGCCAATCGATTTGTTTTCTTGAAAAAATCTACAAAAAATTATTAACAAGATTCATTGATTGCCAAACTTTCATGTGTTGCAGTTCGGAGGAAATATTGAACATTTAAAAATTCATATCTTCCGAACGGTTCTGTTGACTGAAATAAAACAAACGCCAATCGATTTGTTTTCTTGAAAAGAATCTACAAAAAAATCATCAACAAGATTCGTTGATTGCCAAACTTTCATGTGTTGCAGTTCGGAGGAAATATTGAACATTTAAAATTCATATCTTCCGAACGGTTCTGTTGACTGAAATGAAACAAACGCCAATCGATTTGTTTTCTTGAAAAGAATCTACAAAAAAATGATTAACAAGATTCGTTGATTGCCAAACTTTCATGTTTTGCATTTCGGATTACAAAACCATATCTTATATATAACAAACATTAAAAATATCACTTATTATTTATTAAAATGAATCAATTTGGTATACATACTGGTGTCGAATATTGTATCGACAGTGATTTTATTTTTGTGATGTATTCTTAAATTAAAATGTACCTCTAAAATTACTTGTGCAGCATTTGATCAAAATATGCTCATCTGAGTTATAAATAATATTATAAATTACTGGAACATGAATTGCTGACTTACATAACTAGCTTAAGATCTAGACAAACTTTCAATACTATTCAAGCTTGTTCATAAATTGCGATTACACCTGCAGAAGTTTTCAAATGTATCATCAACTTGGTATTTGGTAAAATTGAGTATAGCGTACACTATTTGCCTTTGTCTTTTTTCCAAATGCGGCTAAGTTTTTCTAAACAATTTGGGATTTCAATATTAGCAAGTTCCAAATAGGTCTCAGAACCGAAAATACATCAAACCTATATAATACATATATCACGGATTCTTTACAGCTGTTGCCGTTTCTCCGTCCCCAACTTCCATCTTTTCGTGTCATGACATGTATCCTCCTCCAGATCTCTGGCTGACACTGCCTCTTCCACATCGTCCGTTCAACTCCTCCGTGGTCTTCCCCTCTTCCTTCGTTCTGGTGATACCCATTCTATAATCTTTCAGGGCCATCTGTCATCTAGCATTCTCTTTACATGTCCAAACCTTCATTCAATCTCTTCCGCTATTGACCGTTCCATATCCATTTCTGCTCTTATAGTTTCATTTCTAACTTTTTCTAATCTTGATCATCTACAGCTTCCTCTAAGGAAATCCATTTTGGTTGCCATAATCTTTCTCTAATTTATCTGCGATACATCCCACACTTCCGCTCCATACAGTGCTACACTTTGCACCATACTTTTGTATATATGTTTCTTGGTACTCTAGTTATATTTTTGTCCCACAGCAGAGAATTAAGTGTGCGTGTAACGGTTCTTCCTTTATTGATTCTTTCCTGTATCTCGTCCTTACTGTCCCCAGATACTTGCACTTTTCTACTCCCTTTATCATGTCATTGTCCAATTTCAGATTTTTTATTTCTTCGTCGCCCACTATGAGATAGCGCATTTTGACATGTTCAGGGTCAATCCCGCCAGCTCATTTCCTCCTTTAGTTTTTGGACCATATACGCAAAGTAGTATTCGTCTTCGGCTACTACAATCGATTATTATGAAAATACTGTACAATTATAACTATATAACAACCTTGTCGATGAAAGATCCGGCTCAAACTTCTCTTCAGAAATAGATACTACTGCAATCCTCTTCTCAGCTAATATTATTTTTGATTTTCTTGGTCAGCGGGCTTTCTTCTTCAAGCGAGATATATAGAAAACCCAGATAAATCCAAAATATTAATAAATTGGAGTAAAAACTATAAAGAATTTAAAACTTACGCCAATGTTTTGACATATCAGCTGATTTTCATTAACCTCACCTTTTCTGCGATTTCTGTCGTCGACAGAAAATGAGCTTCTATGGTTGCCCACTGGCCATAAGGTACAGTGCAGCCATATAATAATATATAGTTCGTTTCAAAATGATTGTCATCAGAGCAAGCCATGAAAGTCCAGTCGGGGCTTTATTTCTAGTTACTAAAAAGTCACCAAAAATTTCTGTGGTTCATCAGTCAGAGAAGGGAAATGAATAAACATAACCTAGAAATATATTTAATACAATATTTTTATTTTCCAAAGCAAATTCCCGAGCTTGAGAATGTTCCTGATTCTTAAATACCATTAGGATTGTGTAAATCTCTAAACCTACCAGCAGTATATAATTTCTGACACTGTATTGAAATTTTCGTATTTACCATCATTTGCAGCTAAAGAGCGAAGAAAGAATAGGTATAGCCCCTAAACTTGTGAATATATGAAAAATAAACACAGTCATTTATATTTCAGTCCAGTTTAATCAATGGGATTCAGGTTTTATTACTATGTCGCTGCCTCAGTGCCTCAATAAACAAAACTATAAACTATCAAAGTACTTTAATGAGATGTCATTCATATAATTCACCGATGAAGATTGAGACTCTATTGAAGATAATTAAGATATATTTTCTTTTCTCTGACAAATTTATTTGTAATTATAACTTAAAATGAGTGTGTTCAACTCAAATTCAACTGAGATAGCCAAACTGGTGAAACGAAACAAAAAGAACTTGTTGATACTTTGAAAGGTGTGGACCAATTTGTCATACATAATAAGACAAAAACACAATTAAAGAATTTATTCAGTATGTACATTAATTGTACCACATTGTATAACTTTAATAACTTATCACCGATTCTGTCTGTTTTAGTAAGAGGAATATTTCATTGAATAGCCAAAAGATGAACCGAGTGTGTGTGGCAAAGGTGTTAAAATTAAAGTGAAACATGTGGACCACAAGATGTTATCATTTTTGTATGAAAATCATACTTGTTTTAAAATATACTATTGCACAGATTAAATAATGATTTCATTCATTCATATGCCTTGGTTAGGTTTGATATGAATAATTGAGTATTTATTTGTTGATTTAACATATCCATTATATTAATTGAGTACTATTTCTTCAGATCCCCAAAAGATGACACACAGTTTCTCCCTAAGTCTAGAATAGAGAAATGGTGAATATTTTGGCTTTTATTGGAAACGATTGTCAATTTAGCTTTTGTAGGTCTTGTCGGTGTCATTTTAGATAAAAGTTGATTAAGTTCCTTTGAGTGTTTGGAATCAGAGGAAGCAAAAGTTAAAATTTTGTTTCAATCCTTATCGTATGGGTAAGGAACACACTTAACATTGCTTAAAACTGACAATTTACAGTGAAAAACTAAAATAAGCTTCGGTACAAAATTGAGAAAATTCATTCAGAACATTATTCAAAAATTTTATTGTTAATTGGAGACAGAAATATTATATGCAATCATAGATTCATTGAAATAATTATTAAAAGTACAGTGGAATACTTTTAGACTTATACATTTTACTATTTATTTACATATTAGAATTATCTTCTGAATGCAGTGCTCCGAAGCGAACATAACATGTAAAATAACTGTTTGAGTAAACATCAAAATTGTATTAACAATTCAACTTTCTATAAAATCCAACAAAGGATTCAAGTATTCTTAAGTTTATCATTTATAGGAAACTTATGTTCTTGTAGCCCTTGCCGAATTACTTTTTTATGAGAAGCAGTTGTAGGTATATAATCAACTCTGATTGAATGATATGGTGCATTACCCATGATAATGACACACTTTGTATCGAATGACTGCAGAGAAGGTATTAATTGTTCAGTAATCCATTAATGAAATAGTTCCCCATTCATTGTTTTATGCTAATCCGTATCATTGATACCACTGTCAAGAATTAGATCACATCCAGGTAAAAATCCATCAAATACACTCATTCCAGTGCTAACTCTGGCTCTAGCAACTTGCCTTCTACTTTTTCTCCGAAATTCTTCGGACAGTTCTAGGAGAAATCTGAAATTTAAAACTTACTTAATCAGAAAACACATTGTACATGATCGTTTACCTGAAAAACGAGCGCAATGCCATTAATACTAGCAGAAATATCTGCTAACACCGATACACTGCCTGGCGTTCCCTTGCAGTAAGATGAGAGGATCTCTTTCAATTCAGTAATCAAATCAAAGTAGATTTAAGAGATATTTAAATCCACTTGTCGATTAAATCAAGTATATAAACTGATATTAACAAATAAATCGAAATATTTTCAATAGGTTAACTCACAGAACATACAATATAAGAAGTGATACCTGCCTACTAAATCCTGGCAACACGGATGACATTTAAACCACAGAAACTCCAATATAGCCGCCATATTGGAGCCGGGTGGAGACGATTCCATTTCTAGGGGGTGTCCGCTGTCGTCCGGATTTCGAAGCCTGTCAACTACTATTTGTGGTTGATGGTTATTTAATGATATTCTGTGTTCAGCATTCCTCGAAATGAGAGAGAGAGAGCTATGGAGAGAGAGAGAAACAACATCACCTCTTTTCAAAAAATTCGGAACAGGAAAAATATTTATGAAACTAATAGTTTTAATAATAATAACTTTATTTATATTATTTTTACAGTTTCCAATTATTAAATATTCAAACATTCTATTAATTAAAAAATACATAATATAATGATGGTCAATGGTAAATGACTCACCAAACGTTACTATAATTTAGATGTTATTTTTAAAAGAAATCAAATTTACTTGCTTCTTAACAAACCAAAGACCATGCATGATTAAAAAAGACCGAATTCTTGTAACCACCCACACAGAGTGAGTGGTCTTACAATTTAGTGATTTGATTTTCAACCAAATGATAAAATTATCTTGAATGAGAGTGTAAAAGATATGGAAAAAATTAAATGGTCATTATTGTTCACATCAAGTTAACTAGTTTCACTTCACAATAACACTGTGAGCGATTGATAATTGCAGCAAATGTGAATTCTTACGATTCGGATCATAGTTTTCCAAATAAAATGAAATCAATTTGATTCTTTGAAAACCTACGGGTTCAATGAAAACAGAAAATTATAGATAAGGATATTTGAATTGTCCATTATTCCACAGTTATGTACCTATTATGATCACTATTTTCACTTCACAATAACGCTGCTTCAACTAAGGAGGGTAAGAAAGATCTGCAGTCGGACATTCAAAACCTGGATCGGGGCAGGCAGTTACACTTCTTACTGAAAGAGCAAAAAGTATCATTCAATATTAAGTCTCACAATATGAAAAGTTAAAGTTAAATATATGTATATTAGTTCATTATTTTTGAATCTATTTTTCAGAGTAGATTACTTGCCAATTGTTGTTTTCAACAAATTAATTTCAGAATTATCAGTTAAATATTTGAATAAATCGAATATATATTGCAGACAAGTCTGTGTATATTGCAAAAAAAGATTTTCAACTTGATACCTACTGAAAACAAAGAAAAACATACCTGCTGGAAAGAAAATGCATCTTATCTTACAAGATCCCTGCAGAAACATAAATAATAACTTGAATCACAACACTTTATTTTGCCCAAAATCATTAATCACTTTCGCTATTTGCAATAAAACATTCACTTCTATCATTTCTCAAACTCAACAAAAACAACAAAAACAATGAAAATGGCTGCACATGACATGAATCTCTGCTAATTCAATTGTCAAAATGTCAAATCTGTCAGCCACCCCACTTATCTAAGACATACGCTTGTCTATAATCGCTACGGCCGCCATGACAGGGCCGGGTGGGAGGACGTATGTCTGAGTGGTCGTGTTTCCAACTTAGCACTAGCCGTTTCACCCCCCTGGGTTAACTCTTAGATTATTTACAAATTTGGAAAAGTCAAAGTCAGTGATATTTCAACACCAACCTAAAATCGGCAAATCGAAATTCACCGAACGGACCGATACCAACATATTTTCGACTTCTCACAGCGCCCGAGATGCCAATCATTTTGAAATGAACTATATATAATAGTAATTATAGATCTATGCTTTATCCCTAATATCCATTGTTGATAATATTTTCAAGTATTCATTTGATTTTTCAGATTTCTCTTATTTGTCCAGTACCTATGCCAGGAAAAATGTGCTATCAATACGAATAAAATGGAATGATGTACTTTGAAAACGTGTTTGAGCCATCAAATTGGTTTGAAAATGTATTCTTATATTCCAATTATCAATAAAGAAGGAGAGAAATCAAAGTATCAAGACAAAATTCAATTGATGGACTTATATCTACATGATTCACAAATAGAGAAAATAGTTCGATGAGGGCTGAAGAACTTCGGTCAATGGTCATTTGACTCGGTCAATCTTATTCAATCTATCTATCTATTATTCAAGTTGGATGTGAATAAATCGTTGTGTTATTATAAGAAGAATTTGATATGAAAGTTTTTTTTCAGTATGTGTAAAAGTATAATCTAGTGGAAATTGAATTAACTTGATTCTTACTCTTTGCCTAGAATACAAGTATTTAGTTAGTAGTTAACTTGTGATATCTAATCATGTGCTGATCTTACAAGATAAATGAATAAGTTTCGATGATGGATTTGTTTGTGGTTAATTTTTACTGAATTGGGTATAATGTTAGCAGAGACTATGAATGTAATTAAGCACATAAAGTTCTATTTTCATAAATAAGTGAACGATTGAAGGTGTTACTGCATAAAATTTCTATCAGGCTTAATTGAAGTGAATGAACGAGAAAACTGATGTATCTAAACGAAGAATAAAACACATTATTTGAACCACTATCTGATATTTATTCAAAAGAAAGAACCGTATCACTTTACAAATTCACTTTCTTGACCTTTACTTATATGTAGGTATTTCAATTATGTGCACTCTCACACTGAACAGGAATATTGGAAATCAATTATTCATATTGAAAGATTTGATGAATGATTACCTTTAGTGCCTGATCAATGCTATTATTAATTTGGGCTATCGCTAACAATATTTTCATTTCAACCCACAAGCGAATAAGTTGAGCATAATTGTTTCAGAAAAGTGTAAATTGTTTAAACCTGATTCTGAGACTGCGTTTAACATGAAACTTCAGTTCGATACTAACCATGCTTCATTAGTCAAACATGATTTTTGTATAATTCAATTGTAAACAATAATTCTTTGTATGGTATAATCTTTTAGTGCTCTCGATTATAAAAAATATTAATGTTGGGAAGTACCCATATGTGTTTAATTAGTAAAAAATTTCTGAATATGATCAAAGGTACTATTGCACAAATGCTGAAGGACTTCACTGAAACAAATAGATAATAAAACAGGGTAAACTGATATAGGACAAAACTAGTAATTATTGTTGGAATCATAATAGAACAGGAGGAATTATGGATCACAATTCATGGCATAATATTTTTCTGGTATAATAAGTAGTTCTGTCGTAGAGAACTTCATTTGATCTTGATTTTTTTTAAACTAACTGAAAAATGCAAGATAAAATTACAACGATTATAATAATAGAGCTGATTGAAGTCTATGTTATGTAGACCGTTAGAAAATATCAATTGATTGTGTGCATGTTCTTTTCATCTTGAGAGTCATTGTTCAGGCTCTTAATGATGGCACATTTTTCCTGGCTTGCTGAATAAGATGAAACCTGAAATAAATATCAATAGTCAAAGGGATTCTCAATAATGAAAATTAGGGATCAAGTTTACCTCTAAGTAGCAAAGTCATTGCTTATTTTCATATCAACATCGAAATGAAATAATTTCGGTAATTCCTCTTCTTGAGTTTTAATTCAGAATCCCATTATTTCAAGCTCTAAATAACGTTTAAAATAGGTAAAAACCGTAATGTTTTCAAAAGTCAAGCTGACATCTGACGAAAATGTAAACAGATTTCGTCTGTCAAATTTGAAAATCCCTACTGCTCTCTGATTGGTTCAAAATCCGCTCCATTTAATGTAGTCTAGACTGTGTTAGGTTAGACAACTGTTAATACGCCAATGTCGCCAATAAAATAAACAGAGTAAAGCATACCTATAGTAAGATTTTGGTGTGTTTTCGATCGATGGAGTTAATTAATTTTTTGTTTGGGCTGAAGAATCATGGGAACGTCCTATCAAATTATTTATTAAGTTCAAAAACCTACTATTCATCGAAGACGATATGTAGAATAAATATCAGTTTTGGGCATTGATTCGTATTATCAACTGAAGACAGAAGATTCATCTACAGTTACCCATATCGCTTTATTGCTTCCACAATGAATGAAACGAAAGCTAGTTAGGGAACCTACAATCTGTTAGTTCAGAAGGATATTGTGTGAAGCATGTAATTCGCATATATTTGTGAATGGAAAGGTGAGCTATCTTAGGTGTTCTTCTTCTTCTTCTTTCTCAACAGACTGATCTACAATCAGCATGCCCCTGACTGAAGACATCTGAATATGGGCTCAGCCTCAATAGACTATGTACCCAATCTCTGTAGTAGGTAGTACGGTCTTGATCCTGGGTCCTGGGGCATCAGGAGTCTTGAATCTTCAATCCCAGGATTGTCTAGCTGAGAATTACTCTATTAGTACAAAGTTATATGCAAACTCTACTCTACGGTATCTACAAGCAGTGAGGGCAAAGGAAATAGGGTAACGGCCAAGCAAAATGGTCTAAAAACACAGGAATCAAATCCAAGCTGATCAGTCATGCTTACTACAATGTAATCTTAGATTTAATGACAAATTCAACAAGCAGATCCAATACATCAAGATCACTACTAAAGATAACTTCATAAATATTAACTGGTAAGGAAAACCTGTACGAGGAGAGTGCAGCATATAAACGAACACTAGCAGTTAAATTTTGGGACAGCCAAAAAATACATGTGTAATGTCCCCCAACAATCCACAATCACAATGAGCAGAGTCTCTGAGACCCATTCTGTGTAGATGATATGGAACCAGACAATGGCCCGATCTGAGACGTATGATAATGGAAATATAGCGTCTTGGACGTTTTACCTTATTAAACCACGGGGTGGCAGGGGTTGTATTATAAAATAACGCATAAACACGTCCCTTGGAGGAGCACATGTCGATGAATTCAGCTGTCCAGCTGCGCTTAAGTTCAGCACGATAAGCGGGCCATAGTTCTTGGGGACCAGCGGGGATATCAGGGGGGTTTACCTGATATCGGCCTTCATTAGCCAATAGATCAGCCATGTCGTTACCGTGGATATATGAATGGGAAGGAACCCAGAGGCACTTAACTACAACTCCAACAGTAAATGCCTCATAGAAAAGCTGACAGGTCCTGTAAGTAGTCCAATCTGTATTGGAATCAAATTTCCCACTTTTAAGAGCCTCCAAAACACTGAGGGAATCAGATACAATGAGTGTCCTTGGGAACCTTTGTTGTAGAGCCATCTCCACAGCACTGCCAACAGCATACATCTCTGCTGAATATATTGACCAATGGTCAGGTAGCCGAGCTGAAATCTTAGACAGAGGGGAGGGACAGAAGACGCCATATCCAACCGAATCCGGATCCCTCGACAGAGAGGCATCAGTAAAAATGAGGTGGTGTTCCGGAAACTTCTCCGAGATTAAGGCAGCAAATTCTTGGGGATTGGAAATTGCATATTTAGGGAGTCCCGAATTGATAACATTGATCCTATTCAGTCTGACCTGCAAGGTAACTGAATAAAATGGCACATTGGCCATTACCCTTATGAGTTGCTTACGGGGAGTAAGAGCAGTTAAGGCTTGGAATAGGGGAGGAGTGACCGAACGAACCCACAAGCTTTCAAAATCCTCATGGTTGCCAATCAGTTTGAGGACAGGTGATTCTCAATTCTGAGGGCCTTAGAGAGGTATTTATAGGCTAGCCATCTACGTCTATAAGACAGGGGTTGTTGAGCAGCCTCGAAGAGAATAATATTTGTTGGTGTAGTTCTGAGTAATGAAAGTGCTGTTCGAAGGAAAGCATACTGGGCTCTATCCAAGCGTGTTAGGTTAGCTTTCGAGCATCTTCCATAAAGTATACTTCCATAATCCAAATGTGGCAGAGCTAAAACTTTGTATACTCTCAACAACACAGATGGGTGGCATCCCCACTTTGTTTTTCCCAATGCCTTAATCACATTCTGGGCTCCAGAAATTTTAGTGTAGGTTATATCAATTTGTTTTTTCCATCGAAAATTACTTTCGAGATGTACACCAAGGTATCTAATCGATGTCTTCCAAGCAATGGCTCGACCAGAACAAGATACGACCGGAAGATTGGTAGGGACTCCAGACTTAACAAAAGCCATCGCAGATGACTTTTCTGTGGAAATGGAAAGATTCTTACTGGACAACCAGCCCTCAATACTATTTAAATCAGCTGTAAGCTGCTCAGCCATCCATTTCAGATCCTTACCACTAATCAGCAGTCCAAAGTCATCAGCAAATTGCAGCGCCACAGTGTGAGATGACAGGATACCTGGGGGAATAAGTGAATACAGATTAAAAAACGGTGGAGCCGACACTGATCCCTGTGCCAGACCACATGAGGTGTAGACAGGTCCTAGAATGTTTCCTGCTGAAGGATAAGTAATGTATAGTGCTCGATTGGTCAAAAACTGAATAATAAGATTAATAATTGACGCTGGAATATTTGCCGCCTTGAGGTCTTCCAAGAGCATTGAGGGAAGGACACTATCATATGCTCCCTGATGTCAAGAAATACCATCATGACCCTT
The DNA here is from genome assembly GCA_013421045.1 of Propylea japonica. Lineage (NCBI taxonomy): Eukaryota > Metazoa > Arthropoda > Insecta > Coleoptera > Coccinellidae > Propylea > Propylea japonica. The sequence goes on from CM024240.1 coordinate 92,430,832, forward strand.
TCGCCGCGAAGAAACGCCCGGTATACAAAACCAGACAGGTATGCGAAACAATCGTTGACAGACCGTCCTCTACGAAAACCAAACAGAGGTCTATCGGGCCAATACGCCGTTCAATATATTCATCAACACGGTTCTTCAACAATGTTTCTAATATTTTAGAGATACATGGAGAGAGGGCGATAGGTCTATAACTGGTCGGGATATTAGGTGTTTTGTCCTTCTTTAAAAAGGGAAGTATCAAGGTTTCTTATACTGTGCAGGTATTTTTCCGGTTGATAAGATCTTATTATAAATACGTAACAGGAGCACTTCACTGACATTGGAGCATGAGAGAAGATTTTATACGTCAGGCCATCCAGGCCTGGGGCCGAGTCTCTCTTGTTTGTCAGGGCTAACAAAAGTTCACCCAATGTGAATGGCTCACAATCGCTCACAGGCACAGAGGAAGGGGTGTATTAGATGCATTGCCTGAAAGTCCACGTAAGATGGACAAGAGGCAGTCCTTAGAAGGAGGGGAAGTGAAGTTAGAAGATGTAGCGCCTGAAAACTTTTTTATCACCTTCCACATTTTATTGAGCTTTATGAAATCAATACTTTCACAAAAGGTTTTGAAGGAGTTCTTTTTTTGTCTCTAATCACGCGTCTACACAAAGCTCTAACCCTCTTGACATCAATATAATTAATAATGGAAGGATCAGAGCGATATTTCCTGAACAGATCTCTTTTATTTTGCACCAATGAGGCGATCTCGTCATCCCACCAATGAACTTTAAAACTTCCCCCCAAAGAAGGTTTATATTTAGGAATGAATCTGTCAGCTGCTTCAGTTAAAAGATTAAGGAATCCTTCTGAATCGTCATCAGAAAATTCTTCGAGGTGTACACGATCACTCAAATATGAGCAAAATCCCACCCAGTCAGCTTCCTTAACATTATATTTACGTGTAGTGTAGATTTTGTTCTTTGCTGCACCCCCATCGGACCACTTTCCGATCCTCACCAGAATTGGGAAATGATCACTCATGCCACAGTCAGGTATCACGCTCCAAGCCGATGACAGGGATAGCGAAGGAGAACAGATCGCCACATCAGGAGCACTGGCGTTGCCACCAGGTGGTGTAAGACGAGTGGGGCTACCGTCATTGAGCAACACAAGATCCTCAGAGTGTATGAATGTCTCCAACGATGTGCCATTACCATTTCTGAGTCCTGACCCCCAAAGGGGATTTTGTGCATTCAGATCACCTACAAGTACAAAAGCAGGAGAAAAATAACATTTCAAGGAGCTAAAATGGGTCTGCGAGAGCCTTATGTCAGGAGGGGAATACATACAGAAGATGCGCAGAGATTGTACCTCAAACGCCAGCAGCTGAACTCTACTAGGGAACATCAAATTGACAAGTGGAATTACAGTATAGGATATGCTACATTTAATGGCAGCAGCAATGCCACCATATCCATCGCTTCTATCCTGTCTCAACAGGGAATAGCCCTGAATTTGGGGTTTAAGAGAAGGGTTCAGGTATGTCTCATTGAGCAGTATAATGTCTGGATCATGTTCTTTAATTAGGATCTTCAAGTCAACCAAATTGTGCATGAGAGAGTGAATATTCCAGTGAAGTATCTTCAATTTTAGGCCTGGCATAATCGATATTTTGTTAGGTATAATACACTTATATATCAATATCAACGAAAAGTTTACAGAGAGGAAATTTGGTTGTCATTCTAAATTTTATGTATACATATATATATTTTAAAGGAGTATGAAAGTATGCATTAATTCAGTCAGAACCTGGAGGGGAGGCCTCCATGTTCCAATCCAATATTCCAAAGTTAGTTGAATTATTATCATTTTCTGTTCTAGTAGTATTGATAATTCTTCGTCGTTAGATGATAGAGGTAAAGGTGTCCGACGTATGGACTCAGATATAATCAGCTTTTTTGGGGGATGTAAATTAGTTGGGGTAGTTGACTTTAGAACGTTTGTGTCACTAGGTGTGTATGTAATTAGAGCCTGCGCATGAGCCTGTCTATCATAGCCAATAGTTTTTTCTTCCTTTTAGTGGGGAGGGTTTGGTTGATATTCGAGACACATTTGAAGACTTACGGAGTTGTGCACTTTGGGAAAGGTATTATTATAATAAGAAGAGGAAGTATTATGAGAGGTAGAAGCTATGGGTACAGAAAATTCTGATGGCAGAGGAGCTGCCTTATTACGTGTAGCTGCATTGGCTTCGTATAGGGAAAGATTATGTATCGCCATTAATTCTCTAATTCTTACCTGCCTCAGATGTTCTGGACAGGACTTGTCGTTGGCAAGATGCGAACCTTACAGAATACACACTGTGGAGCACTATTGCAACTGGATATAGGATCATGTGAATCTCCACACGTTAGACATCTGTAGTTGCCCCTACACTGAGTTGTATATGACCATATCGTAGACATTTACGACACTGAATCACTGGTGGTATATACAACGATACCTCTGTTCGAATGCTGAACAATTCAAAATATTTGGGGAGGGAAGTGCCCTGAAAGGTGATTAAACATGTACCTGATGGAACTTGTGTCATTACGTCGTTTGTTCTAATTGTGCGCTTAAATCTACGAACTCTGAGAACTGGGGTATTAGGGGACATTCCCACACCATGCTGCACTATATCTTCTTCAGTGATATCCGACCCAATGTCTCTCACTATTCCCATAGAGGTGACCATTCTAGCTGGAATGTAGACATCATAGCTATCTGGCGACAGATTATGATTATTAGTAAACCAGTTTGCCTGATCTCCCGTAGCAAAATATACACCCGTACGTTTTAAACCTTTTCTGCAGATGTTCCTAATATCTACGTTATTATTAAAGTGTGTTTGATACAGTAATTTACCCACATTCATGGGGTTGAGATTGCCGATATTCTGTGAAATTGACTCTATTATTACACAAAAAGGGCCCTTGTCTGTGTCACTATAAGTAAAGGTTTTCCTAGGAGATACTGCACTGGCATTATTATTGTAAGTAGTGCCTGTGAAAGGCTGTCTATTTCATGAACCAGTTCAATATCTTGAGTATCAACGGCTGTTCGTCTCAATACTGCAATCTCCTCGCCCAGGAGATTGGCGTCAATTCTATTTGGGGATTCAATATTAATGAGAGCATTAGCAGCCCTTGGGGATAGTAATGGTGAGACCCGGGGATATTCCCCGGGACTCTCGATTGACATTTTGGACCAAGATGTATTAGGTCAAATAATGTTAAATGGAAGCAACAATAAAGCAAATATCAAATTAATCAGCTTAAATTGAACACTTACACTCACCAGGATCAATACGAAACACAATAAAGTAGGAAAGGATTCACTAGGAAATCACCAGCCAACCGCACGTGCTTCAAAGACCTTTGTTAGGTTCGAAATTTAAAATGTTAGGTTTTGTTATTTTTATGATGAATTGAAGTGATTGTGGAAATTAAACTGATTTTGTCAGAAAGCAACTTCAGTTGGAAGTGATGCGCATCAGTTCAAAATCACAACATTGTCAAATAGAACGCGCATGAACTGATTTTGCATCAGTTTGGAAGTGATGCAGTTTTAAATAGAAAAGGCCTATAAGAACTAAAATAACCTTTTTTTCAGGACAGTTGGCTTGGGAAACGCCACCACCAATATTGAACGAGGTTTCCAAATAATCAACAGTATATTCATCCATGGGCTGCAGGCAGCATATCTGGTCATACTACAGGACAACAACCTGGACTTCAAATGCCTGTTAACAATTTCAATTTGCCTTCATTGTTCCTAACAATTCGTACATGTATATGCAGCAGCAACAGCAAATACTTCAACCACCACAGCAAATACTTCAACCACCACAGCAAATACTTCAACCTCAACAGCAATACTTCAGCCACAACCTTTCCCGCAACCTCAGGTTTTCATGAACCCTCTTCCTGTGATGAGCCAGCCACCACTGTTGCATCATAATAATATGGTACCTCAACATCCAGCAGTTCAGGTAATTTTAATTATCGCTGTGTCTAGGATCATGGTACCTTTAACACATTTTTTATCCGTCGAAATACACCAAACGAAAAGATTGTCATCCGATTGCTCAGATTTATTTGCCGAACGGTCCAGATGTGTACTCCTCTCAATCCGGATGTAATAAACAAACGGTTCAGAGCGATCCGACCAGTCCGATGTAATTGCCAAACGCCCCTATTGAGTGTAAAAAAATTTAAGGGTGCAATTAAAAAAATATATCTGGGTGTAGTTTTTAGGGGTGGTAGTAAAAAACAACATTTTAACGACGAATTTCCTTGGGAGACCCTATATATTACCTCAAGTGTTTCAAAAAACTTTTAGATATTGAAATTGTAGTGCGTGAGTTGCTAAAATAAACACACTATGCATTTTTGCTCCTCTGTGCTAGATTGCAGTGAGTGAGCCAATGCTCTGTAGTGGACGCTTGTTTAATGAAACATGCTTTTTTCAATGTTTGTGGCTCAGTACGACGTTGTGCAAGCCTACAGACTTGGCACAGGATATTTAGAATTAAAGTTCATTAATTCGGATACTGTTTGAAAGGACCCCGCACATTTTGTATGGGAATTGGCTCCCGGTGGATTTGGCTGAAAATTTGATATGATGTTCTACTAATCCTTCTGATCAAATGTCTCCACAGTCACGAAGCTGAAAAATGCATACTTCTAGGAGTTTTTAGCGATTTTTTGTATCCATTAACGGCTTACGTATTATGGGAATTGGCTCCGGGTGGATTTGGCTAAAAATTTGATATGATGTTCTACTAATCCTTCAGATCAAATGTCTAAAACAGTCACGAAGCTGAAAAATGCATAATTCTAGGAGTTTTTAGCGATTTTTTGTATCCATTATGGCTTACGTATTACTAGAGCACTAGAAAGATAGGTATGCCAGACAGGCTGACTGGGTCCAACCATAGACTCGAAAATTACAGATCACTCGCTAATTTTCATCGCCATCTATCGGGGTTATGCACCAACATGCATGCCGATTACAGGATTAAAACCTCATTTGATTACAGATTTCATTTATTCTATTACAGATTTCATTTCATTTGAATTGTTCTGTAATTTTCGAGTCTGTGGTTGGACCCAGCATGGCTGTCTGGTATACTCCCCTTTTTAGAGCCTTAGTATTACCGTTCACACAGAAATGTTTGAAAATATTTCGAATTGACAGAATCTGCTTTCAATAATCACGAAATATTCTCAAACATTTCTGTGTGAACGGTAATACGTAAGCCATAATGGATACAAAAAATCGTTAAAAACTCCTAGAAGTATGCATTTTTCAGCTTCGTGACTGTAGAGACATTTGATCAGAAGGATTAGTAGAACATCATATCAAATTTTCAGCCAAATCCACCGGGAGCCGATTCTCATACAAAATGTGCGGGGTCCTTTGCATTAACATTTTGTTCACACTTTAAACGCCATATACTATATATCATACCTTTATGCCATCTTTTTTCTCAGAATTTTCTAACCACTTTTCTTACTTTCAGATGGATCATTGTAATAATCGTTTTCAACCTCCAATTCCTCAAATGGAAACAATTCAGCAGGTAATATAACATGAAATACTAATTGGATTGTGCTATAAAGAAAAATGTTTTCCTAGGTACCAGAAGTGCCAAAACTTCCTGTTCACCAGAGATTGGGTATTCCAATGAATAACTTCAACCAACCTTCCAACAATCAGGCAAACTATGAAGATAATGTGCATTTTCACAATCAGGTGGCTGTCGAAAATAATCGGTACAATCAATGCTCTTTTGGTCAAAATGATCAGATAACAAACGATGGCCAGGTTCACACGAGCAACAATCAGTTTTCAACTAAAAAGTTTGATAATCAAAAACATCGAATTTCAACAGGAAACAGCAAAGGAAGTTTGCAGGAAATCAAGGTGTTAGCAAACAATGGTAACACAAGGTAGTGATGTCTACGAGAAAAGCAAATAATAATTTTAAAACTCAGAAATCGTTCAATGCTAAAAGCTCACAACACCATGAGAATATCCACAGTATAAGGATTGAAAATAGCTGTAGTTCTAACATTGTGGTAAGTTTCATTCATTGATATATTTTTGCTACCGTAAAGGTGGACAAAATTGTTGATACCTAAACAAAAAATTTTTTAATATTCTGAAAAAGGGGAGAACAAATGACAAATAACGTAAGCTTAGGGTTTCTTTGGATTGCACACACATATTATCAAATTTTAAACAGTAGTAGCTGAATGATGACGTGAGGATACTGAAATGAAAAGGTACGGCCAAAAAGTAATTATATACAGGGTGTTCCTAAATTGAACGTACAAACGAAAAGGGGAGATTCCTTAGATGAATTTAAGAAAAAAAAGTCCCATAAACAAGGGGTCGCAAACGTTTCGTTTTCGAGATACAGGGTGTTAAAGTTTTAATAAAAAACATGTGTTGATTATACGAGTTTATCGAATCTTTACGAATCATCGATACAGATCAGGAAAATTTCCATAAAAACTGACACTGAATTCATTCACCTTAGCTTACAAAGTGGCCTTCCTATCATAATTTGGATTTTCACGAGGATTTCGAGAGAATCGTTCAAAATTTTTTTTTCTCGAAATCGTTGGTAGATACGACAAAACTACAAGAGACCGAAAAGTTGAGTATAAGAACAAAGTTTTTTTTACATTTTGTCAAATTAAAAGTTGCTCACCAAAAAAAAATTCTGCAGAAGAACAGGTGGCAGTGTTCCAGAAAAAATATCACCCTGTAGATCTTCTATCGAAATTGCCATGTCACGTGGTGAGAACTCTCAAGTGTAATATCTATGCCAAATTTCAGTTGAATATCTTGTGAAGTGTAGATACTATGAGAAAAAAAACTTGCAAAAATTCAAACTTCAACACTCTGTATCTCGAAAACGACCCCATGTTTATGGGACTTTTTTTTCTTAAACTCACTTAAGGAATCTTCCCTTTTCGTTTGTACGTTCAATTTAGGAACACCCTGTATATCGGGTACCCCAAGGTGAGTGGCCTATTAGATCAAATTGGCGTTTTATGAAAATGACTCTAGTTCGCTCAATATTTGAGATTCAAGTCAGAAATTTAGCAAGTCATTAGATATTGATCTGATCTAAATCACTGATTTTGAATTATATTTGTCAGTTATACAGAATGGACCAAAAACATGATAAGTAATAATAATAATCTAATAGGCCACTCACCTTGGTACACCCGATATACATAGGGCGGCCGTCTACGGCCGCCCCAGCCCAACTATGTCTACGCCACTGGACTATGGGTCTCTGACGCATTGTTTATAAGATAAGAGTAATGAAATTTAAAGAAAAAATTGGTTTTTCGAAAATATTTTCTTCACCGTAAACGACTCCTCCTTGTGTTTCGGTAGGTTATGAGTACGCATCAAAACACTTCTTTTTCAATTAAAAATTATTTGTAATTTTTACCAGTGGCGTCCGTACAGACTTTTGTCTGAATAAATTCAGTGGAGAAATGGTACTCTAATGATTTTTTCGAATTCAAAATTATATTCGTAATCACCACTTAATTCAAGGTGAGAATGATGTCTTGAGTTTTTCGCCTGCGACGAATGCTTTTTGAGATAAAAAATAAAATGCTAATTCATCTAATCTGAGATAATTATAAAATTATTTGATTACTTCCAAAATCCAAAATCGTCACACTGATTGATCGACACTGAGAAACTCATTAGCAGGATCAATTTTCTGTAAATGAAGCGACTACAACGCTAGCAATGTCGTCGTCCATCGAACAAAATGACCCCGTATTTTGAATGTCTTTCTATTTACAAACCATTATGTTTGAGAATTTAAAATTCATAACCATTCGTGGTTTCTTCATTTAGGTAGAAAATTACCACAAGCCAATACATTCTTTTATTTATATTTCGGTATGGATGTGCTCTTAAAATACTCTTATTTACTCCCTTGTTTAAATAATATAGGTTGTTCCTGAGGATGAAGACGAGGAAACGCGTCAATATAGAATCAAAATTGAGGAACAGAAAAGAAAACGAGAAGAAGTACTTAGGAAAAAAGAAGAAAACAGATTGAAAAATTTGTCTGATGTGGCCATTGATGTTCCTACTACAGTTGTGCAAAAATCAACAAATCATCCTGTTCGAAATTCACCACAAAAAATTTCAATTATAAAAATCGCTCGCAACAAAACTATCAGTATATTAAAACACAAGTTAACAGTAATATATTGTGATAACAGGGAATGACGACCAGTGCCATTTCAATTCACGGCCTAATAAAACCATGGGCAGTTACAATACAGATTTCAAAACTCCCACTGTAAGAATAGTAACTACTGCTGGACCAGTTTCCTCCTGTAATATCAATTCTAAAACTGAAAATACTAAGCCCTTCGATAAAGAAGTCGATACCAAAAGCTTGTCGTCCTTCCTTAGCAACAGAATCGTTACAACACAGGATAACTTAATAAAAACAAATATTGTTGTGGTTAAAAATCTAGCAACTGCAACAACAAAACCAAAGATAATGAAATTATGTCGAGGTATTGGAACTGTTCAGGTAAGAGATTTTGCCCAGCTGTGTAGTTGATATGCAAATTGGCCTTATGTGATACTTCTGATTCGAGCTGTGATATTTCAAGGCCAAGGAAGTTTTATATTGGAAGAGTTTTCTTCTGTCAAATTATTTGAGAGCATTTTGAGTTGTTTTTATTGTAGCTATATTTTATTTTCATTGGAATATAAATTAATTTTGAAAATACTCACCAAAATTACCAATTATCAAAAGAAAGCTTGACGAATGATTTGACATTTGTATATAAAAATAATTGTTGATTTCACTGTTACGGACACGTCTTGATAGTCATGTTATTACAAATAGAGAATATGTTTGAATCGAATTCATTCCTTTTTTATTATGAGCACTTCTCATTGACTTTTCATATTCTGCTTCATTAGTGGATGACAAATTTTTAAAATGAAATATATAACACTGCCGTTCAAATGAAATAATTATATCTCTCAGACTTTAGGTTACTGTAATGATATATTAGATACTTTAAATCATGCATCTGAAGTTATAATATTGCCATTACATTAGGATTTTTTCAATCTTTTCTCTGATTTAAGCTTTTTTGTGAATGATGGGATATATTCTTATCCAAAAACTAATTAGTGACAAGAAAAGGATATTTTTGTATTCTGAAACACTCCTTTGGGGTATATTTTAATTGTAGAATTAATTATAATAAATTTATTATAAGATACGCAAATAAATTATCTTCAATTGTATGTTCGTAGAAGAATTTTAGTCAGGATCCTTCAGATCTTGTTTTACGTAATATTTTAGTTTCACTTTTCAATTATGTTTCAAATAGAGTGATTATGATAAATGTTAATAATTGGAATAATTAGTGTAGTGGCATATTATACATTTTCTTCTATTTGTTCCTTAAAATTTAACGCAATTTTGATTGAATGAGTTGAAAATATTCTATTCAATATCGAGATTTTGTAAAATTGAAATAAGTTTCTTTCCTATGGAAAGTTGAATGAGATCTCACCTATGATACAGAATTATAACTGGGACCTGCCATAGCATATTGTAAGTTTATGTTGAAGAGTTATTTTTTTGTATTATGCTTTATATATCAATTGTTATTATTTTAATTTTTTATAAGTTTCGAACCGCTCCTATTTTATTTTTTTATATTTTTTCAATAAACTGTTTTTACACTAACGACTATTGTTTATCAATAAATTAAAAAAAAAATTATTTGATATAGCATTTTGCTACGCCAATAATTAGCTTTTTATTTTTTTTAATATTTGAAGACTGCTGATTCTTTGTCGAATCTTCACATTGGAAATAATATTATTGTCGTAGTGTCAGTTGATTGTGAATATTTTATTGAGAATATTTGAAGGTTATAATATAATATAGCTTTCACGACTGAACTGAATATCAAGATTAAAACATGTGAATTTTGAATTACGAGATTCTCAAAGATTATATATTTTAATTTATCATTATATTAACGTTTCAGTAATTTCAACACTGTGATTTACTTCAATGGGAAATTGTAGTTTTCTGTGATACAGGCAAAAGACTTTTTTGAGCCTCATTGTCCTCAATGATTTTAATTAGTTTATGTGTATTTTAGTGAATTTGTTAGGAATCCCCACTTCTGGATGAATTTCGGGAAATATATTTTATAGTATCCATGTTTCACATAATTGAATGTAATATTCATCGTAGAAATCGGATATGACTCAATAATTTTGAATATTTAAAATTAATTGTACTATAAGCCCCATTTCGCACCAAGCCAGTCCAGTCCAGTCGAGTCAAGTCACTTCAGGATTGGAACTATTAACTTCGTTTAAAATCGTTTAAAACAAATGGAATGTGAAATCTAGTTTCACACTAGGGCCTAGTATGAACTAGATTTCACATTCCATTTGTTTAAAACGATTTCAAACGAAGTTAATAGTTCCAATCCTGAAGTGACTTGACTCGACTGGACTGGACTGGCTTGGTGCGAAATGGGGCTTAGGGTTGTGAATATTTCCATTGGTTGTTTACGTTTGCCTTTTTTTGCAAAAGACGATTCCTAGGGTTATTCAGCAATAGTCATCCTTCTGTCTGTGTGAACACTTATGGTTCATTCCTTATTATATTCCTTTGACAAGTTTTTGTCTATGAAAACTATCTTTTGATTAACTTATTTGTGCACACATTTTGTAATTTGTTGTGGTAGCTTCTCCGAATATTACTTACCTAAGTCACAGAAATATATTTTCCATTCGTTATCCTCCTAGGAGGAATCTATGCGCTGTCAGTCTGCAGTAATCGGTCAGAATTCCGACAAGAGTTTGGTTTGTTCACACCAAACGTGATTCTAAAATATTTTGATCCAGACCTTAACTATCTTGAGTGTTTCATGACGATCAGTTTTTAGGACTGGCTTCTTGCCCACGCAAGTGTGTCTTCTTTCCAAATATGTTACGAAACATTAAGCTGTAACAGGCTGTTTTTTATGAAAGAGAGCTAGATTGAAGAGCTTTCACTGTTGTCTGGCTTTATCTTGAATTGCAGTTTCAATGACAAATAATTCTGACTGGGATTATGGCTTCGCGAGGCATGAACTGAGATATTATCTCAATTAACAGCAGGCTGGTCCATTCAAACCTCTTCAGTGCCAAAAGATTTGCAAGAGACCAGTTCCTTTTTGGGCTTGTGACTTATTATTGCATTTAAAGTATCAAGCCAATTGTTCTCGAATAATTCATTGTTTGAAAATATTTTATTTTCTTCGAAATTTACAAAAATTATTTTGTTCAGGGTGATAAACAGGAATATATCTTTTCTTTTCAGTTCAACTCTAATCTTTCGTCTCCAATTTTTTATGATTAATCCATGTACTTGAATATTTACCATTAGGTTAAAAAATTATGAATCGAAACTTATATATTCCTGATATGAATATCCTTGATTATATTATTTGTTTGAAAGCCGTTTATCGTGATTACTGTGGCACTGCCATGGAGAAACAGGGTTAGTGTTATAGCACACCTTTGGGAGGTTGAAGGAATCTACTATACAGGGTGTTCCTAAATTGAACGACAAACGAAAAGGGGACATTCCTTAAGTGAGTTTAAGAAAAAAAAGTCCCATAAACATGGGGTCGCTAACGTTTCGAGATACAGAGTGTTGAAGTTAAATTTTTTTCAAGTTTTTTTCTCATAGTATCTACACTTCACAGATATTCAACTGAAATTTGGCATAGATATTACATTTGAGAGTTCTCACCACGTGACATGGCAATTTAGATAGAAGATCTACAGGGTGATATTTTTTCTGGAACACTGCCCACATATTCTTTGCAAAACTTTTTTTGGTGAGCAACTGTTAATTTGAAAAAATGTAAAAAGAAGCTTTGTTTTTATACTAAACTTTTCGGTCTCTTGTAGTTTTGTCGTATCTACCAACGATTTCGAGAAAAAAAATGTTGAACGATTCTCTCGAAATCCTCGTGAAAATCCAAATTATGATGGGAAGGCCACTTTGTAAGCTGTGGTGAATGAATTCAGTGTCAGTTTTTATGGGAATTTTCCTGATCTGTAGCGATGATTCATAAAGATTCGATAAACTCGTATAATCAACACATGTTTTTGATTGAAACTTTAACACCCTGTATCTCGAAAACGAAACGTTTGCGACCCCATGTTTATGGGACTTTTTTTCTTGAACTCACCTAAGGAATTTCCCCTTTTCGTTTGTACGTTCAATTCAGGAACACCCTGTATATTCCCTTGTGATTCCAATATAAAATCCCGACACTTTGCATATGGCGGTTAGACTTCATTATTACTCAGTTAATGGACATTACATTACATCTCTTAAAAATAACAAAAATGATCTATCTAATTTTATGTTACTTAGCTATAAAATAACAATTTTCAGAAATCGATTATTATTAGGAAGATACAATTTATTGATCAAAAATGAAGATAGTAAAACGCTATTGATTATACAGCTACAAATCAGATTGGTCTGTTGATGTTCAGTATATATCATTAACTTGAGAAAAAACTTGATTAATGAGTTAAACATTATTTCTAAATGAGTGAGCTAGAAGTTTTTTAGATTTCAAATTCCTTGGAAAAAAATGATGATTCTAAATTACAATAGACTAGTTTTCCAATATAAAATGAGAAGAGATAAAAATGTAGATTTTTTTATGAACTTTTTTCCTTCCTACAGGAAATTCTTTTGATGAGATTTTGATTATACTGGTTACAACACATTCTCAAAAGAACAGGTGTGAATGATGAATTGAAATGATAAAATTTATTTATTCGGAAACAGTGTATCTTATCAAATTTTCGATAATGAAAAGATTCTCACAAAAGCTGGGACTATTTTTACAACCATAGTATAGTCTACATGCTCTCGAATAGAACTATGGGTGGATATTTTTTCATTTGATTGATTTGGATAAAAAAATAATGGTTCACCATACTGGGAGCGGCTCTATGTTTATAGGAAAGCTTTTTATAGAAATTTCACTGTGATATTTTCTTCATTTATAAAAAACTTTTTTACTCTTAACTTTTGACCTTTTATTTAAGAATCACCTTGCACATTTTTGGATAAAAATTCTGCAATATCGTGAATTATAAGTATAATTCTCATGGGAAGACGACTAGCTATATTTCCCAAATTCATTCCAGTTGTGGAAGTAGGTAGATATGTGAATCATCGTTAATCCTTCATTGCATTTTCAGAAACTACAAATGGAAACAAATGAGCGCCAAGCAACAATTCATTTTGATACTGTTGTATCAGCTCATGCATTTTATAATAAGTACAGACGATATATGATAGATTTATCAATGATCCAGGTGGATCTTGTGCCATGTGAAGGCAGTTCGTAGATGTATTCTTTAAAGTAATTTGTTATTTGTATATATTTATATGTTATATATCGGTGTTTTTCTTTGTGAAAGTGTAATTATCTTTATGTTGATTTTTAATGTATATATTGTGCTAAGACTAACTGGATAATAACACAAGAGAAAATACTTGAACTCATTTTTGAAGTTCGAAAAGCATTATGAACGAAGTCATACATGTAATATTGTATAATATTAAGCATAATTATGTTTCACCAGGAATTCTTTCGAAGCATATTTATTGGTTGAAATATATAGTATTTTATTCTGTGAAAAAAATGGTTTTAGAGCTTACAATTCTCTTAAATGCGTCGGACTTAATATAACACACTTTGAATTCGTTTTAGGTATCATCTAGTTCTAGTATATAACTTACTTCTCTCTTCGATTTGAACAATTTAAAAATATTTTTTTGGGAAATATATAATTCATATAAAGTAATTTTTGAAACAGATTGTATTGCCAGTGAAAAATAACCGCTGGTTGAAGATTTTGAAACAGACAATAATAAAAATTCAGTTATGTAACACATTTATTTAACTCCTTGGATTGTTCATTATGTGAGATAAAAACTTGTGATGACGTTACAGTTATATCATGCCTGAATTATTCTTGTTTGTATCTTTTATTGATTGTTCCTGCTTAAACCTATAAAAAAATTCAACATATTTGGGGTAATAATAAATAGTTTTTGACTTCTGCAAAGTAGAGAGATGTGATGAGCCTGATTAAGTTTTTGTTCATTGTAAAAAATGAACGATTTTTGTACGAAGCTAGTGAACCGAATTTTCAGAAAAAAATTTTGTTTCTTCTAATGTCACAAATAGTTTGGATATGTAAACGTAAAGCAAACATATGTGTTATATGGAATGTAATTCACTACGTTTTGCTAAAATGCATCAATGTTATAAATTTAATTTCCATTCTGCTAAAACATTGCAAGTCAAAAAGATATATTTGTAGAAGGAGTAAGTCTGTTGGTCATTTTGATGTTCTACAAGTATTTTCTCTTGAGATTTATAGAGTTTTCTCCTAATATCATGTTAACTAAAAATTAAATCTTGTTTTGTATAAATTGTCAAAAACAAAAATTTATATGATTTTTCTTCATTCAACGAAGGAAAATTTATGCATCATATTTGCAATTGATAGTCTTATGTTTATTTTGGTTGTAGACCAGGAGACCTAAACGTGAACTTTCTTCAGTGGAATTTTCAGCACATGAAATATATGAATTGAATGAATATTTTGAAGTCATATTGGAATAGTAACTTATGATCGTGATGCATAAGTAGACTTTCAATGCTGAAAATTGATTTATGTTTAAATTGATCAGTTTATTTTTTCAGATTAGTGTCATTTTTTGGATTTCATATTATTAAGTAGTGAGAACCTAGATGACATTTTATTTTAATATTTATTATTTTTTAGTTGTTTTTGTCATATTTAATCATCAGCCAGACTTATTATCTAAACGTCATGGAGTTGGCGAGATTTACTTTTTGATTAATTTTTTCTTAAAAACTGTTGTGAGTCAAGGCAATGCCGAAAAATCTTAGCAGTTTGTAGTCTCTGATCATACCATCCATGATGTAATTTCGATTAATTATTTTTTTATGATATTTTTTTGCAATCTAACTCGATTTATATACTTACTCTTCAGATATTTTATACGTTCAAAATGAAATTTTATCACACAAATGTTAATTGCCACATCTGTAAGTATTAATTTTATACAGAAGGGCATATTTTCAATTGCTCTTTGTCTTCATTTTGACATCAAATTATTTTAATGCACGATTGGTTTTTATTTAAAACTATAAACTGGAATAATAAATTATAAGACAACTGCATATTCTATATTTCCTCTTTTTCCCTTTCCACGCCTTCAGCCTGGTTCTCAGAGCTTCGACGTGAAGCCAGCAGAAATGCAAGTGAGATCACGATACACAAACGCCGGTATGCCGACGCGCATCGAGAGTGACGTCACTGGGAACATTTCCATAGCATTTGCGTGATAGAAGTGTTAGAACTCGAGAGAATTGATTAGAATTTGTTCCTAATATTCTCCCAATGACGTAGATGCTCGCGCCGGACGAGTTTAGATCACGAATCTGGCATACCGGTGTTTGTGTATCGTGAGTGAGATGGTTTATTTATATATTATAATACAAGCTTCGACTTGAAGCCAGCGACAATCCCCACTACTCCTATTTTCTCCCTCGCTGTTGCATAAATACAAGTGAAGTTGGTTTATTTCAACTACAGAAGAAGCGTGTAGCGTCAGATTTTGACAACCAGACACCAAAAGGAGGGGGTCAGGAGAAGTTTTGTTGATATTCTCTGATTACAAAAGAGGCGTGTCGCTACAGATTTTGACAACCAGAAACCAAATGGAGGGGAAGTTTTGTTGATATTCTCTGATTGGTGGAATAACTGTCGCGAGCTACACGTTGAAGCTCTGAGAACCAGGCTTTAAGCCTGGTTTTGCATCTGTTTGGAAGTGATGCAGCTTCAAATAGAAAGGGCCTATTAAGATCTTTTTTCGTATTTGGACGAGGTTAGTCCAGGGGTAAATTTACTAAATTTAAAATTTGAAAGTTTCTCTTCAGAAGCTTCTGTTTTGTTATTAACATTTGGTTGTAGACGGAAGAAAGGTACCATTCATATCTCTTGCGTAAGCGATTTTCTGAGAAATGATTCACTCTGAAAAGTTCTGCACCAAGATTGAGTACATATTATTCAACTTTGTATATTTTTTTAAAATCATTCTTCTCCTAAATTCGTTGTCTACTGAGGTGATGTCAGAAACCCGATGAGCTAGAACAAAATGTAATAAGGAAAAATTGATTATTTCAATGAATTCTACTGAAAAAAGTGCCTCTATAATGTTTTAGCTTCATGTTCATAACTTCAGTAATAAAGAAGTTATGAGAACTTTTCATTTGACGCCATTTTCCAATTTCTCTAATAACTCGAAAACGGTTTGACTTAGAAGGTTGCGGTTTTCACCAAATGAATTCTCTCAAAAATCGAGCCTATCTATAGGGTTTCTGAGATCCCCTCACTAGACAAAGAACATGCCTTTTGTCACAAATAATGTCGTAATAACATTTTGTTCAAATGAAAATTGAAGGATAATCGAAAATCAAAATTCAAGTCAATATATTTATTGTCACTTCATGATTTTTGGTATTATTAGTTATAGAAATAATGATGAACACAAATGATTTTTAAACGCAAATGCAGGAGAAGTTATAGAATTGATGATTCACATCAATTAAAGTGTATAATATAGACAAAATATGTACAAAAATGGCACTAAACTCTGTCTCCTAAAGTATTTCATTAAGTAGGAGTCTGTATAGAATCAATGATGAAAAGTGAAAATTTTCGTGACAACGAAGAATGTTCAATTCTTTCGATAATATACCACATATTGCATCATGAAAATAAAACTTAATTCTGTATAATAGAATATGACACATTCAACACCTTCAAAGATATGCATAATTTCGACATTTTCAATAATGTAAAAATTCAACAGACACTGAACTTTACAACATATAAATGTATTTTGTATTAGGAATTTCACAAATATCGTTCACTGGGAGTTTCATATTCAAACTAATAAATTATGGAATGTGTGAATCTTGAAAATATGATGTTCTCTTATAATTTATGAAGAAAATGAGAGGAACCAAATGAAAAATAGAAAAATCTGTTTTCACTTCAAATCAAGAACTAGTTAAACTTTCTTATTTTGATATGCTCTCTTAATTATTCCTGAACGTAATTTAGTAATCCATAAGTATGTCTATTTCCCAGCATTCCAACATCAAAAGTTCAGGAAAATGTTTCTTGAACCATAAGCTAACAAACACAATGTACATTATTTGTGAACGAAATATTTAACTGCCAACAATTTTCACATTATTTTCTAATGAACAATCAAATTCATCTTCAAGAATCTTATGACCTAATAATGAAATAACTCAATATAATTAAGAAAATAAATACCTGGATTTATGGACAATTTTTTGATTTATTTTTGTTTGAAGAGATATGTCCTTTTTATTGCAATCTGAAGATGAATTTGAAATTAACACCCTGTACAACATTAAACATTTATACCAAGCTTATTATCATTCTAGTAGGTCCTATTTAAGTTTTTTTTGAGAAACTCATATTGCCTAATAAATTGATATGTAATTCACCTAAAACTCATGTTACAACAAAAAGACTGAAAACGAAAACCTATAGCATAACAATAAAAGAATAAATATTCATTATATTTATGTACACTTAATCATCTAAACTAACAAATCACCTGATGCTATAGAGCTGATAACATTACACATTTGAGGATAAATATTTTTAGGCCAGAAAAATGGTTTTTCATGGAATATTTTGATTTTCGAATCAGGTCAACAGATTGATAAGAGTTTTATGATCAATAGTAGCAGTATTAATGCATTTAGTGGAGAAAAATATTATTGCAAAACACAAAGTTAGTTAAAATGATTTAATTGTCATTCACCTTACAAATATCTATAAGATTTATCGATACTCATTCAGACTTAATGCGAGCTTCAAAAGTTCCCTTTGCGATTTTTTTCAAACTTTCAGCCATATGTTCTCCTGTTTTCTCAACCATGCCTGAAAAAATACCTTCAGGATTCTGCAGGAGAATATGAGGATGATCAAATTCAGCTACTTGACCTGCGTCCATCACCAATACCTTGTCTGAATCCATAATCGTATGTAGTCTATGTGCTATGGTAAGAACAGTACAATTGGAGAATTTCGTTCTTATAATTGACTGTATGAATTTATCCGTTTTCGCATCTATGTTGGCTGTTGCTTCATCCATTACTATTATTCGATTATTTCTCAATAGAGCCCTTGCCAAACAAATGATTTGCCTCTGTCCAATACTGACATTAACTCCACCTTCGATTATCATATGTTGCAAGCAATCTTTTCCTCGAGTTAAGGCTTCTTTGTTTTCTAGATCGATCAAAACCTTCATGATCCAATCAATATTAAATTCACTCAAAGGGTCCAAATTATACTGTAATGTTCCATTGAAAAGAACAGGTTCTTGAGGAATAATAGAAATTTTTCTCCTTAAATCATGCAGACATAACTGGCTGATGTCTAAATATCTATTCGTACTTCACCGTAAAAATAAGCCAGCCTAAAATTGTGGCAATCAAAGATGATTTCCCTGCGCCTGTTCTACCAACTATACCGATTTTCTCTTTGTCTTGAATAGAAAATGTGACATCTCTCAGAACATGCGCACCTTGTGGTCCATACTTCATGAATGCATGCGAGAAATCTATTGTTCCAGATGAAGGCCAGTCTGGTGGGGGTGGTTCAGCTGGTGTTGATATCAAATTTGGCTCTGGTTCCAATTTTATGAAGTCCAGAACCCGATCAACTGAGACCATTTGATTTTCAACATCGACCGATTGCCGTAAACCCCACTGAAATAATCCTGTTAGGCTGATAGTCTGTGTAATTGCCAAACCGACATAACTTCCTTCACTAGACATGAATAAAAACTGAATGCTACAATGGATATATATACTACACAAATAAGATCCAACCAGTATCCGAATGCTCTTGCGGTAGCAATGTATGTAAACCACGCACTGCTATGGATGTCTTGATGTTTATCAAATTCTGATGTGAGAATTTGTTCGGCTCCGTTCGATCGTATTGTTGCTATACCTTGTAGCGTATTGTTTATATGAGCGAACACTGGACTTTTAGCCACATCCTCGAGTCTTTTCACTTTGTTACTGATATTCAAATAAAATTTTCTCATAAAATAAAATAATGTACATATCACAACTGTTGGTATCAAAAGGTACGGGTTTATAACAGCAACAACTAAAATAACACCAAAAAGATTAAGAAAAATCTGCATGGTATCTATGAGAGCAGTCGGGAGAACTTCATCTATCGAACCAAGATCCTTTGAAAATGTATTCAGAATTTCTCCAGTGTTATGGCTATAGAAAAAGCTCATTCTGGTTTCTACTACTCCTCTGAACATATTATTATGCAAGTTCAAAGAGGCTTTTGTACATATGTAGAAGAAGTGTAAAGATCTCAAGATAGATATGATTATGCAAACTAGGATGATAATGGTGTAAATATATATAGAGGTTTTTCTAGTTGCGAGGGAAATATTTCCTGTTTTCATTCGAAGTTCCTCTTTATCAATCCACATTGAAAGGTAATAATCAGCACCACTTGCTACTATTTGAGTTGAACCAAACAGGAGACACATCAGAAAAATTCCACAAGAATTAGATCCTGCTATCATATATTGCTTGTATACTGGAAAACCCACTCCACCAGTACCATGTAATTCTTTGGTGATTTTAACTACTGCTGGCATTTGATTTTCTTTATCTATGAAAGCAGCTTCAGCTATGCATCTTCTAGAAATGTCTGTTACTATTTTTACCAGTGAAGTTCTTTTCGTTTTAGATGGTCGATCTATTCTGTCATCCATCATTGTTAACTGTTCCATCATGAGCAGAGAAAAATCCAAACCAGCATTTTTAAGATGGTCATAATCAGCTTTTGCTTCGATATTTCCATCTTTCATTAAAATAATTTGATCAACGTCTTCCAGGTATTGTAGTTGATGGGTAACAAGAACTACTATTTTATCTGATAAATATCCATTTACACATTCTTCGAATAAATGTTTTCCTACATGGGTATCGACTGCAGAAAGCGGGTCATCCAGCAAATAAATATCAGCTTCTTTATAAATGGCTCTGGCTAAATTAATCCTAGCTCGTTGTCCTCCACTAAGCGCAGTGCCTTTTTCGCCAACAAAAGTGTTGTCACCTTGTGGTAACAAGCTGAAATCTGTTACGAGAGCACATGCATAGCAAACCTCTTGATAACGTCTTTTTTCGAATTTTCTCCCAAATAAAATGTTTTGTTTTATTGTTCCTGCAAAAAGCCATGGTTCTTGGGAAGCATATGATATAACACCTTTAACTTCAACGGTTCCCTCGAAATATGACATTTCTCCAAGTAACAAATACAGCAAGCAACTTTTACCAGATCCTACTGGACCAATTACAACAGTCAATACACCTGGTTCAACTTCTAAAGTGATATTCCGTAATATAACATCATTTCCAATTTTAACGGACGCACCAGATGTTTTGAGTACGCCATCGAAGAATGACGATACTTTTTTAGCTTCTACGTGTGAAACATCCCCTTCTTCAAGATATAATGGTTTTAGAGGTGTGGGATCTCCAACTGAAGATTCTGGTAGGTTAAGAAATTCTTCAAGTCGTTGTAGAGAAACAATCAGTTCAGCACCTTGTGCCAATGTTTGGGGATAAAATATGGTAACAGTTTGACGTAAAACAAGCAGAAATGCCGTTATAACAAATATCTTCTCTGCAGTAACGTTGCCGCCAATCGTAATATAGGTTACGGCAGTAATAAATATAGAAAATCGAAAAGAGAATATAATGAATGACATTAGTACGCCTTTTATGTAGCCCATCTTTTTGATGAGTCGGACTTCTTCAAGTCTGCTTTTATAAATAATCTTCATGAATACTTCTTCCCAAGTGTACATCTTCAATACTTGAATAGCTTGGATCATTTCATTAGTATCTCTAACTCTCTCATCCGTTTTCAGAGCAGCTTCGTGTCTCAATGTCATAACTTTTATAGCTAACCATAGCTGCAGTGGAATGACAGAAATAAGGCCAAGGATTCCGTAAACTCCAGGCAATCCCATTTCCATATACATAAAATATGTGACAAATACTATTTGCAATGGACAAAGCCAAGTATAAGGTAAAAACATGATACCATTATCAAACCGATTCACATCATTCGAAAGTAGATTTATCACATTTCCCATCAAGTTTGCACCTGCTAACTCAAGTTTCACCCTCAGTGCTTTTCTGTAAACTAAGGAACAACAAGCAATTCTCATTTTCATCCCAAGATGCATAACTCCCATTAAGTAGGGATGACCTATAGCAATACTCATCCAAGTTGAAATAATGATACCAACTGTGAAAAATATAGCTTCCGATTCAGATATTGGTCCTTGTTGCTTATCATAGATGAAAATCATTCTTCCTATGTAAGTGTGCCGGGACACTTCTGTTCCATTTGACAATTTCTCCATGTTGTCTAGGGAATAATATCGTAGCAGAAGTTTCAGAAAGAGAGGTTGGGAGATTCTCACGATCATTTCCAAAATCACCGCAGCTACTGAAAACCCAACAATTTGCCATAGGAAGCATTTGAATAATACCCAATGAAGTCTTGCTGGTTTACCTTTTTCTTTTGCTTTAATTTGTTCTTTAGACCAGAGTATTGCAAGTTTTTGTCCCAAGTAAGATGATTTATGCTCTTTTAAAGGTTTGGTGAGGTCATCTTCATTGAAGTCGTCTCGTCTAGCTTTGTGGAATATCTTGATTGTGTACCAAAAACTGAGTATTGATAAAAAGTTTGACTTTGCTTGAGCGTTTTCAGGTCTGAAAATCAATGAATCCTGACGCATGATTTGACAATGATGACATATTAGTTCCACAGAACTTATATAAACTATAGAAAGGGATATCGAAAAAATGGTTCGGAATAAAAAATATCTATCCTGCCAAGTATTGATCAAATGTAAGATGTCTTTTTAAACATCTTAATCAAATGCTACTAAATAAGTCCTGGTGTAGGATAATTTCATGTAAGATGAGATCCGCTGTCAAAAAAAATGATCTTATTGGTAAGACCTTGATCTTCAATAAAATAAGTTTACAGTAATTTTACTGCTGATATATCTCAATATAAAAAGCCTAATGTAGGCTAGTAATTAGAAAAAATGAAATTCTTAGTGAATTGAAAATTTATTACATAGTAAGTTTTGGTTACTAAGAAAAAATTATGTAATTAGGAGGTCAATATATTTAGTCTGGAATTAAAAATTTCAATCTGTTGCACCTTTTCCTCAATAGTGTAGTCAAGTATCGCCTTTTGCATCATTTCGCTTAAATTAATGAGAATAAATACGTAATATAAAAATATATATACAATCAGCTAAATCATAAATTTTGTACGAAATTTCAATTCAGGTCTTTCTCATGACTATGCTACGTTATCAGATAGGTCATCTTTGAGCCAATTAGGAACAGTTCTTATCCCAATTCGCTTCATCAACTTTACCAGAGCCGTATTATGACTTACATAATATCTCTGGAGGAATTTTTGCGATTTTTCATCCATAGGTGGATAATGCCTGCCTTTACTCCTGCCCAAACATTTTGGTCTATTATTTTTGACTTGGCAGTAAAACCCTTTCTTTGAGTCGAACCTAGAAGAGAAAGATTTGATTTGTGCAGAACAAAGTTTTTGTGGAAAAATCGTGAAAAACAGGTCAACTTTGGAGACACTGGACGGATGTAGATCCTTTACGAAATGAATTTTTTTTCACCTATCGCCAATAGTTTAAATTTTCTATTTTTTTCGCAAAGGTCAAATTTTTTGGATTTTTTAAGGACCATTACTTGAAAAATAAATGAGATACAGAAACTCTGTCATGATGGTATTAATCTACGCCCTCAAACTAATAAGGGTGTAATTATGACGGCGATCGGAGTCGAAAAATTTTTGGCCAAAAATCGCCATGTGTATGGAAATTAGGCCAAAAATCGAATTCTCTCCGATCGCCACCAAAACTTCATCATTTAATAATTCGAAGGCGTAGCTTGCTTACTGTAGAAGTGTTCAATACCAAACCATGAATTTTTTTCTTATATCATGTACAAACGACCAAACAACAACAATAAAATCATAACAAGTTAGGTCCACAGAAAAGAGAAATAGTTCAAAAAGAAGATAGAAATACCAACTCATTCCACATTTCACAAGAAAATAACCAGAACCATAGATTAAATTGAATCTGGGGAATTTGGACGTCGGTGCAAGAGAAAAAGTTAATCTAAGATTAAACATTCTAACGAAGGCTCACTTAACAGGGGATCAAAACAATAAAGGTGCAATCAGCCCTAACGTAATTTAGTAGAATAATAGGTTTGTTCCAACAGCAGTCACTGTACGGTCCACCACATGCGCAGTAGACTAAAGGCGTTCCAACAGCGTTTTTGGACGGTACAGTGAACGATCCTAAATCCCGGTCTCCTGTTCCAACTGACCTATGTACCGTCCCATGTACGGTACAGTGTACGGTCAAATCGATCCCTGCTAGGAGGCAGGGATCGCTTGTACTGGTTTGGTACTGACCTGCGCCATTTGGATTTCCATTTATTTTAGGTTAGGACGGTTATGTTTATTTCTCAGATCGAAAGAAAGTTTCTTATTTATTGATATGAGGTTCATTTATTTATCTCATTTGTTCTTGTGGTATTTTCAGAGACAGGTCTCTGATTTTTTTCAGTTTTTGCTCGCTTGTTTTGTTACTCATTAAACGATATATTCAAATGGAAATTATTCATTATTTGGAAACTTTGAAGAAAGTATTAGAATTATAGAATTAAAAGTAATAACAGTGTATGGTGAGGAAATGTTTGAAATTTTCAATTATTACGTGAGCAGTTTTATTCCAAAGTTGCTTCAGAATTCTCATTTCAAAGAAGCCCACTTTCTTCATATGAATACCATGTACTCAAATAAAGAATTTGGTTTCCTTTGCACCACATTTGTAATCCCGTGTACTTGGGGAAGTCACTTTTATTTCCGAAAAGTAACAACGTCATTGATGAAAAGCTTAATAAACAAAAAAATAATAGACATCGAGCAGGATATTCGATTTAGAAGAGAATTCAAAATTGGCAATTACCCTTCCAAGTATACAACGTATCGGAAATAATAATAACACACTATATTTTATTTATTTCATTCTTTGGCGAAGTTTTATTACATTTCCGATACTTATTCAAGCGAACATATTATTGAAGAATTCATTTATAATAAAAATACTCTTTCAAGCTCAAAGGATGTGAAGACAGGCTAGATAATTAGATTAGCGGAATAAGTAACAACAAACAACTTAGATAAAATAAATCTCTAGGGATTATGTATTTTGTAGGTGACAATAAGATCGAAAGAATAAGACAACAGAAACATGTCACGCTGATATAAAAATTGTAAACACAAAATTCAAATTTTTAAACGATACACGGGTACACAAAAGCGTTAGAACAACCTGAAACTGTGAACCAGCCCTTGAACCGTACACGGCACTGAACTGCGCATAAATGCGATACAAAACGATCCCTTGTACGGTACATTGTACGGTCAAAAATACGCTGTTGGAACAAACCTATTATTGGTTGTTTCCATGATTGCCTTCTTTCTCTTATCGACGCTCAATCAAGCATCTTGTCTTCTT
The DNA here is from genome assembly GCA_013421045.1 of Propylea japonica. NCBI lineage: Eukaryota > Metazoa > Arthropoda > Insecta > Coleoptera > Coccinellidae > Propylea > Propylea japonica. The sequence goes on from CM024240.1 coordinate 92,455,757, forward strand.
GTATCATAAGAACTTGTGTTCTTTCATAGAAAAAGCACCTTCCAGTCAGAATTTTTTTTAGGTTGAAATGAACAAAACAGTTAAGTATTGAATTAACTCACCTCAGATGTTCAGTATAGTTCATGAAAGGTGTAATCTTCAAAAACTTCTGCATCTCATTCATCACCTCTACAGGATTGGACTTCAGCACTTCGCCATCTATAATATGCAGATTCTGAGGTGCAAAATAAGTCAGCCATCTCTCCAAGTGCTGTGCGTACTTCCCAGGGTTGAGACATCTATTTCTGAGATCTCTAAGTGGTTTTGGAGCGGTATCAGAAGCTGTTATTACTTGGTTAAAGGTGTAATTGTTGGCTGAAGGATCTCCATGCGTTTTAATGTGTTGGTACCATGAATATGCCCGTTTTGCTGGCGATATTAGTATAGTGATAAGCTTTGCATAGGGCAATAGCGCATGCACTCTTCTAGGAACCAATTCTCCATCAAAATAGGTGGCACTTTTTTCGAAATAATACTTTGTGGTGGAATTGACGTCAACTGGGAAAAAGTTCATGTACCTAGCAAGATGAAAAGTTTTCAAAATAATTATTAATTAACTTACGCCAAGCAACAGAGCTACAAATGATTAGTTTTTTGACAAAAATACTACCTGGAAGCCACCTGTGCCATTCCGTGCAGGACAGTCCGTAGTTTATTCCCACCATGTCCTCAAAAAAAACAACAAAAATTCCCGTTCTTTTTAGTTTTTTCGTTGCAAAATGGAAACTATTGATGCAGTGATAACGGTGCAATGGGATGAATTGTAGAGAATTACATTGTGAAGAGAATGATGGGTCAAAGGATCCGATCGAATAATTAAAACTGGAGAAAAGCGGAAAAAAACGGAAAATTACGTGTTTTTTCTTTTAACTCATAACTCTGCCATTTTGCAATATTAAGAACTGAAACTTCACACGATAGTAGCTATTGACGATGACGTGCAATTCGTGTGTGCCAAAATTGGATTCGGTCGGATAAATAGTTTTCACATAATTCCCATTTGAATTTTTTTTGGACATATTTTCGCGGAAAGCTGGATGTGTTTGAGGTCGTCCGATTGAAATTAAAAAAATTGATTTGGAAAGAAGATGTGATCAGTAACAAACCGCCAATTCTGATTTTTCAATAAAACGCGTTTAAGTGTGTTAAAAACTAGTGAGAACATGAGGGAAAACGACCGACCAAGCGAGAGTGGTCGAGTGGTTAGGGAATGAGCGAATCAAGGGGAAACGCCGCGGAAGCCAACGGTCGCCGAGTATAAGAATTGTTGCGCGGAGAGCGCACCAAATTTTGTACACAAATATGTTTCCCCTCGATTCGCTTATTTCCTCTCCACTCGACCGCTCTCGCTCGGTCGGCCGTTTTCCCTCATGTTCTCACTAGTTTTTAACACACTTAAACGCGTTTTATTGAGAAATCAGAATAGACGTTTTTTTACTGATCACGTCTTCTTTCCAAATCATTTTTTTTTATTTCAATCGGACGACCTCAAACGCATCCAGCTTTCCGCGAAAATATGTCAAAAAAAAATTCAAATGGGAATTATGTGAAAACTATTTATCCGACCGAATCCAATTTTGGCACACATGATTTGCACGTCAATAGCTACTATCGTGTGAAGTTTCAGTTCTTAATATTGCAAAATGGCAGAGTAATGAGTTAAGAGAAAAATCACGCAATTTTTCGGTTTTTTCCGCTTTTCTCCAGTTTTAATTATTTGATCGGATCGTTTGACCCATCATTCTCTTCACAATGTAATTCTCTACAATTCATCCCATTGCAACGTTATCACTGCATCAATAGTTTCCATTTTGCAACGAAAAAACTAAAAAGAACGGGAATTTTTGTTGTTTTTTGTTAATAACAAATAAAAAAAAATGGCATTTTCGTGTTGAGGACATGGTGGGAATAAACTACGGACTGTCCTGCACGGAATGGCACAGGTGGTTTCCAGGTAGTATTTTTGTCAAGGAAATATCTCTATTGCTTGGCCTAACTGTGTAACAGCAAAATTTCAGGCTTACAGCTGATCGGTTCCAGAACTACTTTCATTTAAAGTTCGTCTAATGGATTTTTCGATACTAACGAAATTATTAATCCGCTCAATGTCAAACTTGATATTATGTAGTCTTTAATTTTTTCAGAAAATAATCATCTTCCTTTTTTTCTGTAGCGCAACAAAATTCTCTAATGATCTCATGACATATTTGAGCGCTCGTTCTACTTAAACGAGTGCTATATTGTTTTGCCCAAGTGTCTGTAATTTCAGAAATTCGAGCCGAAAATTGTCTCAAACAATAGGGTTCGACTCTTTGATGTTGAATTCGTGGTCAAATTCAATTCTGTCCGTGGGTCCGGCCGCTAGCACGATAACTTTCGAAGGGATTGCGCTAGAGACTTGAGATTTTCAGGGTGAGTTCAGTTCCGTAATGCTTCAGATAAATTCGTTAACCAGCCAAATCGTACAAGGTGTTCCTTAAAATATGGCCATTCAAATTTTTTGTTCCTCAATATCTCAGACAAAACGAAACCGATCCAAATGAAATTTTCTGACAAATGCAGATGCTCATAATAAGCCTCATGCAAAATTTTTGTGTGAAAAGAACCATAGAAAGTTCAATGGGAATATTGAAAAGAAGAAACTTTATATTTCCATAACAAGATATCTGATTCAAGTGAAATTTATTTTGTGCTTGAAGATTGATATACTGAATGTTCACTCAGAGTTTCAAAAAGATCGCATTATTTGCACCACAGAAAATTAAATTCGAATATTGAGAGGAAGAATCTCTATATGTCCATAACAAGATATCTGATTCAAGTGATTTTTTTTATGTATGAAGATTGATATGCTGAATGTACATGCAAAAATTCAAAAGGGAACCATAGAATTAAATTTTTTCAATTGTCAAGTTTAAAAATATTTCAGTTTTTGAATAATTTCCAGAATATCATTCTGATTGTGCTGAGATTCAGCATTTATTTTTTACATTTAGTATAAATCTCATGTCCTATTCAAAATAATGATGGAATAGTCTCATTGCTCCACCAATGAACTAGTGCTAAAAAGCATCTGGTCAGAGCTTTTCTCAATTTTAAATCATTTCATTGAATGTATTGGTATACTGTATACTAAATGGCTTGATCAACTACTTACCAATCTAAGCCTCTGAGGTAATTGTGAGCATTAAAGAACTGTATTTCTTCAAAAGTATCAGTACTTGGGGTATTACTGGCAATAGCTGGATGCAGAGAGAGAAAAGTATATAGAGCCGTTGTACCAGTTTTCTGGGGTCCTATCACCAAAAATTTCGGTAAGGAATCACAGGATTTATTCTTTGACCATATTTTTTGATGCCTCGTGTCCAGACAAGGATTCTGCAATTTAGAACGATAAATAATTATACTATCAGGGTTTTTCTTTTAAGTTGGCCTATTAGACGTTTTTGGAGAACTAGTGGATATTTCGTTTTGAAATTTTAGGTGGAGGCTTGAGGGTGAGGGAACTCTTCGCCTAAAATATTTTCAAGTCAACAGTGTTGCCATGTCTATCTCAAACACATATCCACTTTCTTATTTCAAATGGAACTACATATATTTTCTTTTATGTATCGATTCAACACTTACTAAATTCTCAGTATAACATACTGAAAAAAATTTCTCTACCATGCACTGTTGCCAAGTTATGCACGAAGTCTTGAAATTTTTGACATATGCATTACCAGTTTGAAAATGCAATATCTCGATTGTTTTCTATGCGAACGGAACCAAAATCAGCAGTCTCATAGTAAAGAAATCGTGCATTCAGTATTATGATACATCGTAAAGTTTTTCGAAAATATTGCTCCGAAAATGTGGAACTCAAAATTGAAATATTTCGAGATTTTCAAATGGCAACCCCACATTTATTTTACAGCATTTCATTCTAAATGAAAAATGAATGGCAGTCTCCTTTTATACTTATTATTTATTTTGGACAGTTTTTGAATGAGATGAAAAATACTGAAATTGTTCAGTATTTATATAGTCATGATCTATGGACATTATGCTGTGTGATTATAAAGTGAATAATCGGAATGAATTCTATGGTTGAGATTATGAACATTGGGCCAGGATTACAAAAAGCCAAAACAGTTTTCGGAATTTCCTTCCAGTCATTCTTGCTAAACTGGATAACGATTGTTGAAGGTCCTACAGGTCCTTTCAAATGATTTTTGGCATTCCCCGTGAATTGTGAAACAACCTTAATCGTGTTTGAAAAACATGGGAAAACTTTTTCTATGACATCCGTGATCATCGAAAACTCTTTATGATTTCAACCATAGAATCTACTTCAAAAATTCACCTCATAATCATAGAGCCATTTCATCGTGAACACGACCATAGATCATGGCTACAAATACTGAAGAATTTCAGTTTTTTCATCTCATTCGAAAACTATCCAAAATAAATAATTAGTGTGAGAAATATTTCAATTTTGAGTTTCACATTTTCGGAGCAATATCTTCAAAAAACCTTACAATGTATCAAAATACTGAATATACCACATGAATGCATGGAGTCTTTACTATGAGACTGCAGATTTTGGTTTTGTTCGCATAAAAAATGATCGAGATATTGCATTTCCAAACTGGCAATGCAAATGTCAAAAGTTTCAGGAATTTGTGAATAACTTGGCAACAGTGCATAGCAGAGAAATTTTTTTAGTGCGTTATACAGCAAATTTGGTATTGAATCGATACATAAATGAAAATATAGGTAGTTCCATTTGAAATAAGAAAGTAGATATGCGTTTGAGATAGACGTGGCAACACTGTCGACTTGAAAATATTTTAGGCGAAGAGTTCCTTCACCCTCAGGGCTGCACCTAAAATTTCAGAACGAAATATTCACTAGTTCTCCTAAAACGTCTAATAGGCCAACTCAAAAGGAAAACCCTGTATATTTATGGCAAATAAAGTTTATAGTAAAAATCAGTACTTACCCCCCAAACAGGATCTACTTCTCCTGGATATAATTTGAAGTAAGCTTCGGCAATTTGCAGAGGAGGTGCTGAGGTAAGATGTATGTTTGTCCAGCACCGAATGAATTTTATCACAGATTCAAAAGTGTATAACCCAAGTCTATCATTGCCATAATTTGACATGTGGGTCATAAAAATATTTATCTATAAATCAGAAACATTGTTGGTTAAAAACAAGTGTTGTTTCTTTAATTATGTAATATATTTTTTATGATAAAAAAATTCTATAGCTCTTTACAATTTTATTGATAGGAGGCCCTGGGAATTTTACTGTTTTAATTCACCCAAATATAAAGTTTTTTACTCAGGCCTAAAAAACATCTCGAAAATTTAAAGTTTGTAAATTTTTACCTTCAAAAGTTATTACAACTTTTGAAAAGAACAACTTACTGCAGATTTAAAGAAGGAACACAGAAGTTGAATTCGCAAACATACATTAATGATTCTGCAATGATAATTGGCTTTCTTGAAATAACGTAAATATAATTGTATCCCAATATTCTACATCTTGAACATAGCATTTCCTATCAAAATTGCATCCTTTTACTTCAGTTACTTTTCAGACGTTATTATAATGAAGCGATTATAGAAATTACTGCTCCGTTGAGACATGAAATATATTGTGATGGGAAATCTATTAAGATACAGAAAACTTACTGGATTATAAACAATGGTTTGAAACAATTCCCCGCCTTGAATAGACTCATCTAGCTTCATTCTACCTCCTGGATATTTATCAATCATCATAGTATGCGTGAAGAGTCCACATGTTTGTCTAGGAAGAACCATTATGTTTCTATGGATGAAACCTCTTCTCAATCTAAAAAAATATTTATCAATACTTTTTCTACAGGATTCTCTTCTTCAATTTACCTAGCTGGCCTTAGATGGGGATATTCTTCTGTTGATGTAACTCTGATATTCCATACTTTTTTCCATGCAGTGTATAAAATTTCATGAACAGGATACACTCCTGAATGATGAGGAGCAACGGAATAACCAGAATCCACTGGTATTTCTACAAATCATAAAACAATACATAGAAAAATACAACCAAGTTAAAGCAGGTGAAAAACATTCACCAATAATTTATTTTTACGTAAAAATAAGTAGTGGTGCCTGGGGGGCAAAGGTTGGCCCGGGTCCCCCCGTAAATTTCTATGCTCAACAAAATTGTTCCAATTAATTCATCACTACCTCCACTGAAAAATCTGGGCTAAGAGCGATATATGATATGTTGAATATTTTTGAGACGAGAAAAAAAACGGTGATTATTTTTATATAATACTAATTTTTAACTAAAAATATTTTATTGTTTCCATAAGAAGAAACAAAATTTCATGTAATAAGTCAGGAAGAAAACCCCTCAGCAAAAATTAGATTAAGTCACTGGATTTCAATCAAAAAAGTGCCTGTATAATGTTTTTGTTTCAAGGTCATAGAACAAACAGGAACAGAGATAATAACCAAAAATGAAATTGCCCAAATATCAATTTTGGCTTATAACTCGAAAACCTGTATAATGTTTTAGTTTCATGTTTATAACTACAGTAATAAAGAAGTTATGAGAACTTTTCACTTGACGCCATTTTCCAATTTTCTCTAATAGCTCAAAAAAAAAACGGTTTAACTTAGAAGGTTGCAGTTTTCCCCAATTGTATTCTCTCAAAAATCGAGGCTGAAAATGTGCCACTCATTTTGATCTAGCTCATCGGGGGGTTTCTGAGATCCCATCACTAGACAACGAATTTAGAACACCTGGTACAAATCATTACTGAAGATTATTATTTTATTGCACTTACCCTTTTGTTTAGCGAAATTCTTGTTCAATATCATATCCTCCATGAGAAGAGTAAGATTATCATACAAATGTGGTTGTAAATGATTCCACATGTGAGAAAACCACATGAACTTATCGATATTCTCCAAGATTACATCATCTCCTTCATCCTCCTCGGAATTTCCATGATGAAAATACTTCCCGGAAAAACCAAGATTGAATTTAAATCCCGGAACCATTGCTTGAATCCTGGACTGGGTCTCAATTAGGGCTCTGACATCATCAGCTTTTAAACGAGTGCCAACTTCACCGACAAAGATATCATCGATGTCTACCAAGAACATTCTATCTAGGGACAAACTTAGTTGACCATGGCTTAAATAGCTTAAGGCATCTAAAAATAGCAACTTATGAAGCCAAAATTTCAAGCCTGAACCAAAAATCACTCTTTGGATATTGTCAAAAAGGCCATGATCCTGAAGGACGGTGGTGAGGGGAGTTCTAATCTCTCCTGAAATGAAGACAGGTTTAGGAATTAGAGTTATCGAATAAACAATAGAAAAAAACACAATGAAACAACAAATGACAGACGAATGGGAGTGGTTACCGAACTCGCCAGAATGTAAATACGGTTGCTCTGGTGACAGATAATTTATAGAAGTTTCAAGAAATGGCCACCGCTTTTTCAAGACGTTGATATATATATATATATATATATATATATATATATATATCTCCCTTAACAAACAATACATATATATATATATATATATATATATATATATATATATATATATACGTTCACTTACTAACGAAGTGACGGAGTCGATATAAGGACCATACCCTATATTATGTTGTTTAAATGAATGTCAACATACCTTCAGTCGGTGAGAAGTAATCATTTTTATGTGCCCACTCCAAAGGTTCATATGTGGAATGATTTGCTTGAAATACAGTCCAGTCATTTCCCGGTAGGTCACCCCAAGCTGTTTCTCCAGCTCGAGTCAATCTCAATATTTGTGATGTTGGGTTGAGAGCAGCATCCTGAATGAATTTGAAAACATAAATTACAATCTACGATGAATGGGTGTTTGGGAATTCATCATACGATTGTCGATACATGTCTATACTTCCTGTTTTCATATTATAATTTATACAAAATACACACACCGTCAAGTCTTGTCCCGCCTAGGTTAGTAAAGAAAAAAACAATCTATGTTCTTGAAATTTTAGTTTTCCCCTATTTCCACTGCAACATATTTGATAGAAAATCTTTTTTGGTTAATCTTTGCTCTATGCAAGATGAGAAAAAATAATAAAATAGGCATCACACGAATCAAGTCAAATTTTCAAGCATATCATTCAATTCAGAAATCATTGGGCAGAGGAACAATAATTGGTTCAATGATGTTTTTTATGCAGATGACACAAACGTTACTTCAGGACATTGCGCTAAGTAAAGGAGAGGAATGGGAACGGGAATACACCCACTATAACCCCAAAGAAAATACCGTAAAATGGTCTACAGATGGATTCAAAACCTCTACAGGAGCAGGCGCTGGGATATACGGGCCAAGTACCAAGTGTGCACTATAGCTTTGCTCTTGTATGAGCGTCTTTCAAGCGGAAATCTTAGCTATTGAAAGATGTCTAGATATAAATCTGGAAAGAAACTATCAGAAGTGTGAAATAGCAATACCCTCAGATAGTCAAGCTGCTATTAAAGCACTGAGCTCCTACGTCATCGACTCAAAGATGATCTTGAAGTGCTGGAAAAAATTCATGAGGTAGGCAAGAAAAATAAGGTCTTTTTAACCTGAGTTCCCGGCCATTCGGGAATCAAAGGAATCGAAGAGGTCAATCAACTTGCCAATGAGGGCGCACGAATGTCACTCAATAGCCCAGAACCTTTCTGTGGTATAGGTAAATCGTAAATGTACCTATAAGGAGTTTCTGGAGGAGAAAGCCGAGCAGGAAAAACGGAATATCCCAGGGATGGATCATTCCACTAAGTTCCTTCGGAATTTCGAAACAGCAAGATCCAAAAGATATCTGGATCTTGGTAAGAAACAACTACACCTCCTTACTGGCTTTCTTACAGGACACTGTCATCATCTGTTGAGGATGGGAATGTCGGACACTGACAAGTGTAAGTTCTGTGGGAAGGAGGAAGAAACCCTTATTCACGGAATGCTTTAGCATTGCGAGCCTAAGGAGAGAATGCCTTGGGCGAGAAACTTGTAAGAGTGAGGAACTAGCCTCTTTGACGTCTTCGCAGATATTGGACTTCATCAAATCTCTGAAACTGGAAGGCGAGCTGTGAAGGATGTGGTCAGAACAGCTCTGTAAGGGGGCACAATATACCTTGAGGTCGTAGTGAACTGTAACCCCTTTATAAACTATCAACTATCTATGCAGATGGCAAAAGACATTGTATCTTCAACAATAATAAGAGGGGTACGGCGTGCAAACATTATACCCCCAGCACATTATTGATCCGCCTTGAAAGGGCTCAATCCTTTCTCGTCAACTATCACCAAATCGGACGAACCCTTCAGGGTAATTGTTCCCGACAGAGACCTTTGGTCTTCATCAAACAGGTTTCTTAGTCCAGAAGGTCCCACCTGGTTCACTGATGGCTCTGTCACAGCAACAGGGTCTGGGGCCGGAATCGTGGGTCCTCACTTCAATCAGGCTACCCTCTGGGGGAGGACTGTTCCATTGTGCAGGCTGAGCTATTTGCGGTTCTTGCATGCGCACTGGAAAACATTCGCAGGGGATACTCTGGCCAGCACATTTATATATGTTGCGACAGCCAGGGAACTCTGAAATCTCTATCTGATGTTAGAGTTGATTCTCTTTTGGTAGAAGAATGCAGGAAAGCTCTGCGTGGGCTGGGCTCTGATAACTTTTTGAAAGTGATCTGGTGTCCGGCTCATGCGGATATACCTGGTAACGTCAAGGCAGATGAATTGGCTAGGCGGGGAGCCGGATTAGCATTTGTTGGTCCGGAGCCTTCGCTGCCAATCTGTCGCACATCTGTCAGAAGTTTCTTCAGGAACTGGCTGAACAGGGAATTTTCCTCGGAATGGAGCGCAGGGGTGGGCCTGAGGTGGTCGAGGATTCTCATTGAGAGACCGTCCTCGCGATCTGAGGTCAATAGGCTTCTGCTGCTGGAGAGGAAACAACTCAGTCTGGTGACTGGTGCATTGACTGGTCACCTGTTTAACAAGCATTTGAAGAGAATGGGATTGACGAGCTGCTCCCTATGCCGGTGGTGCAGGAGTACTGATGAAACGGTTGAGCATATTTTGTTCAACTGTGGAAACCTTACTGAGTTAAGGTCAACACACCTAGGAAATCCAACACCTTCTATTCCTATGGTGAGAGGGACCACTCCTGGCAGGCTCGCGACATTTCTGTCTTCGTGTCTGAAGAGTTGAGTCTCTATAGAACGATGCGGGTCAAAAATGAGCCACTAGGCCTCAGTTCGGCCGGTAAGGCACCGCACAGAGAAGAAGAAGAAGAATCACCAAATCGACAAATATGAACAAAGAAATGTGAATTTCTATAGCTAGTAATTCATGTTTTTTTCCGTATTATTTTGTTATTCTAAAGAGCTAAATACTTACTTTCAATCTTAAATTAGTATGAATGAAAAGGGGAAACCCTTTCAACTGTGAACCAACATAAGTCTCTTCATTAGGTGGAATAAACCCTATCATACCGACAAGGTATTCTCGGCAATATTTATCTAATAACTCTCTGTTCCAGTTATCCATTTCTAAATATTTACTGAAATTTTCGAACACAATCACACCATATCGACCCTTATCTAGGTTTGTTAGCACTGGTAAACTTTTTCCTGCCACTTCTACCTTGTACCTAAGACAAATAAAATTTCTGTAACATATTGTCTGAAAACAAAATATCAATGTATACTCCATTCGGATATTATTGAGTACTAAGTAGTCTATGGAAATTTGGCATACTCCACTGTGTATATTGAAATTTTAGGTTATGTTCTTTATTTTCTTGTCAGATTTATACAGGGTGAATCCTGTTGAACTGTACATACTTCACACAGAGATAGAGGACACTTTGCTGGTTTCAAAAAGACCCCACATGAAAGGTCTCAAACGATTCGTTTGAATTATACAGGGTAATTTCCAGTTTTGGGTCATATTTTCAAAATGCTCTATTGGACGAACGAATAATCACAAATTCATCAAATTTGGTACGTAGGAGGACTCTATCAATCTCCATACAGCTGAGTTAACAGATTATCAGTTTCCAGGAACGGACTCTATTTTTCTGATATTATCGGAATTTAAGAAAAAAAAACACCCTGTAGATGAAAAAGTCAATAAACCTGTCATGGCAGTTCAAACTACACTAAATACTCTTCAATAAAGAGTAATAAAATCACGTGGCACACCTATAGATTCAGAGAAAAAAAAATTGAATATGGGTACTCGGAGATAATTTTTTTTTGTACGTCCTAATTCACAAAAAAAACATACCCAAATGTATCAAAAGTTTGATATAAATGATTAAGATCTTCTACGCATTCAAGTATTCCAATATTCAGGGACGGACTCCCATTTTAGATTGGGTTTTTCAATAGATGATAGGTCGAAAGATTCGCCCTGAATATGGAACACCCCAAAAAACTGTTACGGGAGACCGAACAACATTAAATAACCTACGATCCAGGGATTATGGAATACTTTCATGGGGAGTGGATATAACCTGATAATATTCGACTTTTCATGCATTTCGGTATAGTTCTTCTACTAAACTTCAGCCGCCCAAAAAAATTATCTCTGAGTACGATTATTAAATTTTTTTGTTAAATCTATTTGTGTCTCGCGATTTCATGAAAATTTCTTGTAGGTTATTTAATGTTGTTCGGTCTCCCGTAACAGTTTTATGGGGTGTTCCAAATTCAGGGCGAATCTTTCGACCTATCATCTATTGAAAAACCCAATCTGAAATGGGAGTCCGTCCCTGAATATTGGAATACTTGAATGCGTAGAAGATCTTAACCATTTATATTCAACTTTTGATACATTTAGGTATGTTTTTTTTGTGAATTAGGCCGCACAAAAAAAATTATCTCCGAGTACCCATATTCAATTTTTTTTTCTCTGAATCTGTACGTGTGCTACGTGATTTTATTACTCTGTATTGAAGAGTATTTAGTATAGTTTGAACTGCCATGACAGGTTTATTTACTTTTCCATGTACAGGGTGATTTTCTTTATAAATTCCGATAATATTAGAAAAATAGAGTCCGGTCCTGGAAACTGACGAAAATTACCTGAATATTGGAATATTTGAATATCGAGAGGATTTAAACTGATAATATTCTCCTGTCTTCAACTTTTGATACATTTGGGTATGGTTTTCCATGTGAATTAGGCCCGTCCAAAAAATTTATCTCCGAGTACGCATATTCAATATTTTTTTTCTCTAAATTTGTAGGTGTGCCACGTGATTTCATTACTCTTCATTGTAGAGTTTTTAGTGTAGTTTGAACTGTCATGACAGGTTTATTGACTTTTTCATCTACAGGGTGTTTTTTTTTCTTAAATTCCGATAATATCAGAAAAATAGAGTCCGGTCCTGGAAACTGATAATCTGTTAACTCAGCTGTATGGAAATTGATCCAGTCCTCCTACGTACCAAATTTGATGAATTTGTGATTATTCGTTCGTCCAATAGAGCATTTTGAAAATATGACCCAAAACTGGAAATCACCCTGTATAATTCAAACGAATCGTTTGAGACCTTTCATGTGGGGTCTTTTTGAAACCAGCAGTGTCCTCTTTCTCTGTGTGAAGTATGTACAGTTCAACAGGATTCACCCTGTAGAATTCATTTTGAAGAGTTCCTGAGCTCTTCCAATGCTTGTGTGCAACCAATGGCAACCAGTATTTCAAGCTTTTGAGTTGCTCAGGAGCACGAAACTCTTCAAAACGAATAGGCTAATAGATACGCAATGTTGTCAATATCACGAAAATGTTGCATAAATCGCGGATTTCTCACAAAGTCAATTTGCATCTGAAAATTGACAAATTTATAAGGTAATTCAGACAGTTCTAAATACCTAACGATAGAAGACCGAAATTATACATCACAGATTTACTACTTGAATGAAAAGAATTGAGTAAAATGAAGAAAAAGTTCTGAACCAACCAATAGATGGCGAACAATAACATTTTACACTCAAAACGAATCAAGATATATTTGAAGTATTAAATGATGGATGCTCTGTTTGAAGTGATTTCTATTCTTATCTTCATGAAGTCTTCTAGAAAATCAGTAATTATTATGATTGTTGATACTGTGTAAATATTAACTTGAGAATATCGTGTCGATGAGAAGCTTGAAAGGATAAATTTGTGTTAGTTTATCCTCCTGAAATAATCGACAATTTCAGAATTCTAGCTGAAAAAGTATATTTTAAAAGCATATAAATTATAAAGAATAGTATAACCTCAATTTATTTTTCTGCAAACCAGAGTCCTCTGATCTAAATTCGAAAGCTTGTCGGACCAGGCCAGATACATTCAGCAACGTTGACTTTATTTTACACTAGCAACTCGCCCTGGCTTTGCACGGAATTCGATCCAAGTAAAACTGTTAAATAAAGACAGTTGCATCAAAATTTTATCAGAAATTCCCTAAATTATGGCGCCTACCGACCCTCTAAGTTAGAAAAGTGAATAAATACTAACTTGAAGTCTTAGTAACACTCAGTTAAAAAAAAAACATCAATATCATTTCAGTAGCCATGGCGTCATGCGCTTCTTGACACGATCACGCTAGATTTCCGCGGGAATGAGGTATTTTCCCGCCGTAAAAAGTAGCCTGTGTCCGTGCCTAGGATCCTATCTTTATATTAACCAAGTCTTATAAAAATCCGTTCAGACGTTAGGGCGTGAATGAGGTAAACTTTTAAAACAAACGATTAAAAATCACTAACTTAATTAGTTTTCTGTCTACTGCTTACGCCTTAAGTACGATAGCATGAATATTGATAGCCCATATCCTTTTCTAGGTTACTATCTATCACCTAACTAAATTTCATCAAAATCCGTTCAGCCGTTTAGGCATGATAGAGCAAAACTCCCAGTAAAAACCATAAAAAAATCACTAATTCAATTCAGTTTTCTGCCTACTTACTACCCCCTAAGTACGATGACGTGATCATTTTGATCTTATATCCGTTTTTAGGTAACCATCTATTACCTTACTAAATTTCATCAAAATCTGTTCAGCCGTTTAGACGTGAAAGAGCAAAAGTCCCAACAAAAACGACTAAAAATCACTAACTCAATTTAGTAATCTGCCTACCCCCTAAGAACGATGGCGTGATTATTTATAGCCTATGGCCATTTCTAGGTTATCATCTGTCACCATACCAAATTTCATCAAAATCTGTTCAGCCGTTTAGGCGTGAAAGAGTAACAGACAGACAGAGTTACTTTCTCATTTATAATATTAGTATGGATTATGACAGTAAATACTGCCAGCCTTAGATAAAAAAACAAAGGCCTACTTTGTGTTCAATAATATCTAAATGGAATATATAACTTACTTTATGCGTGTATGAACTAATAATTCAGCAATATCTCTTCCAAGTTTCGAAAATGCAGTTTCCACAAATACAAGTACTTTTGGGTAACTCCTAAGCTGTGCTTCTGTTTTATGGCCATGGTCTTTAAGTATTCTTGGTCCATTCATTAAGCCACATCTAATGTTAGGTTCAGGACGAGTACTCTTTTGAATGAAACTGAAAATACATACGTTGATCAGTCGTAATAAATGAATATCAATATGAAATACTTACTGAGCCAAATAAGGAGTATTTATATGTTTCCAATACAAAACCGTTAGTATAATACTTATGAGTATGACAGCAAATACACATTTTTTTAAAGTAGTATGCTTCAAAATCCAGCCAGTTCGTTTCTTTCTTCGATTTCTTATTGCAATCTCATATATTTTATTAATATATCTATGAATTCTTCTATCACCCATTGTAATTGATATAAAGTAAGTATATATAGAACCTAACTATTAGTATTGACTTAAATGTTTTAGTTCAGAATTCAGATATTCGAGGAACAATTTGATTTGCTACCTCAAATGAAATATTGCCTCAATATGGCACGAACACTATAATTTGGAATGTGAACTAAAGAAAAGACAATTCACTATCTCAATTTATCAATAATTCTCCATTTACTGTGTTTCCAGATCTCAATATCACGAACTAAATTTCCCATCTTTAACAAACAGTTTATAGAGGGCAACATAAAGTGGACTCAGAAGGGTGCATTTCAAAATCATAACTTTCAGTTTTTTAATCTCACTGCACCTAAAAAAAATACAATGTTACATGAATGAGGTATCCAACTCAGTCATACTTGCTATGCATGACGTTCTACTTTGTTTTCTTATAAACAAATAGTTGAGTCGTTTTACAAACAAAAATATTATTTTCAACAATGAAATGTTACCTGCAAAAAAACTGTAGGGTTCAAATAATACATCATGGGGATTGTTTCAGGCGGAAGTCAGTGGAGCTTCAATATGGGTTATTTCAGGAATTAATTCGTACATAATCACATTATTTGGTTTATCGAAAAAATTATTCTGTTTTACTAATCTCTCGATCGGTGAAAAATACATCAATTTCTCTATGGATCCTGCAACAAACCACAGAATAACAATGGAATGCAAGGAAGGTTGATTTATGTCATTTGAACGGCCACGGTGTTGGAAGTCGAAACCTGTGGTCGAAGTCGAAACGACGACGGAATGTATAATTTTGATTTTTTAACACAATCGCTTGGAGCCTATTGATGGATGTATAAGCATTTTAATTGTCTTTTATCATTTATAAATATTTATGATATAAATGAAAATATTTTTTAAAGCTTTTTCCGGGAAAAGATTTCTATCCTTTTCTTTAAATATCAGTATTTTTAAAAAGAAATTTTAACCATGTATTCTACATCAAAAATACCTAAGCCCTAGTTTGTCATATAAACATATTTCGAAAAATGTTTCCTTTCCGAGATACGTGTTCAAATTATTGAAGAAAGTTTTTTATTAATTACTTTCACACTGCTTGAAATATTTTTGTGAAATTTGAGACAAATATTTTGAGCGTCAAGGAGCACTTTTTTGCATAATATCATTTCTTTTCTATTCTACCAGTGGTGTCCGTACTGCAGCGAGACTGAATATTTTCAGATAAAAAAAATGATACGCCACTGGTTTTTCCGAAATGAAAATCATAATTTAAATCCTTATTTAATTTGGAGCAAATTCGGTCTTCCGACTTTTTGCTGTACGAGGCACCGTTTCCGGTTAAAAAAATAAAACACATTCTCATGTCTGAAGAAATCGCCAAAATTTGTATACTCCGTTCACGAAAGGTTGAGGAGTCGGTTGGCCATGGAAATTTGGCATATTCCACTGTGTATATTGAAATTTTAGGTTATGTTATTTATTTTCTTGTCAGATTGATACGCAATGTTCAAATGTTGTCAATATTTCATAGAGTTCTCTGATAACTCTCAATCTAGTCGTACGAGGGCGGGTACATTCGGCAACGTTGACTGTATGTTACGTTATGACAACAAATACTGCCAACTTCAGATAAATAAACAAACGCCTATTATGCGCTCAACCTTTCGTGAACGGACAATAGGTACATAATAATAAAAAGACTTTTTTTATGAACGAAAAGTGGTGATTTCTTCATGCATCAGAATGTGTTTTATTTTTTTAACCGGAAACGGTGCCTCGTACAGTAAAAAGTCAAAAGACCGAATTTGCTCCAAATCAAATAAGGATCCAAACAGTAAATTTTATTGTCGGAAAAACCAGTGGCGTACCAATTTAATTTCTGAAAATATTCAGTCTCGCTGCAGTACGGACGCCACTGGTAGAATAGATAGAAATGATATTATGCAAAAAGTGCTCCTTGACGATAAAAACCAAAGTCTGAAATTTCATAAAAATATTTCAAGCAGTGTAAGTTATCAATAAAAAACATTTTTTCCTCCATAATTTTAATACCCCGTAACTCGGTGAGGAAACATTTCCCGATACCTATATGTTTATACGACAAACTATTGGAATATTGAAAGAAGAATCTTTATATTTCCATAACAAGATATCCGATTACAGTGAAATTTATTTTGAGAATGAAAACTACTCGCATCATCAGAACCAAAGAATTTAATATTTTTAATTATAAATTTTTAATATATTTCATTTTTTGAATAATTTTCAGAATATATTTCTGATTGTGTTGAGATTCTGCATTAACATTTATATATTTGGTATCAATCCCAAATCCCATATAAAATTTTGGGGTAGGTAATAGTCTTTTATTGCTCCACCAAAGAACGAGCGATCAAAAGCTCAGGCTTTGGGCTTCTGAATTTTTTAGGGGGTCCCACTCAATTCAACTAATAAGCTAAAATCCTGTACTTCGCGAGAAATTGCGATGGGAGGGGGCGGGTTTTCCTGACCCCCTGACCCCATCGGACAGGATTTCATATCGATTGAAGTGTATCAGATAATGTTTGCCTCAGCAAAATCAGCAAAAGAAATTTTGAATACATAACATAATATGTATTAGAGAAAGTTCAGAATCTTCGGAAATTCTTGAAATTACACATTTCCTACTTGGAAGCTTATTGAATTTTAGGTGCGTAGTACTATAATAAAAACTTGAATCTCAATTGAAAAAATGCATAATATTGAAATCAATTTCATTACTATCTTGTTGAAGTAGTATAGTGATGAGTGAAACCGTTTTTGTGACACTTGAAATACCTTAACAATTTGAGTGTATGAAAAACAAACACCGTAATTATCTTTTCAATTAAATACGCACCATATTATCAACAAAATTTTTCACTAATATTTTTTTCACATAATATCACTATACAAGTTTGAATTATCATAAATGGTAGGAAACATCATACAAATAAAGATACAATGTGCGGCGCTATTATTATTCTATTATAACGAATGATTATCATTGTGACACTCTTAATGATGTATAACTGAGAAATGCGCCGATGCGAAATGATAAAGTTGCAATACATCTCAATTATTATGATTAAGTAGGAATGAAGATTGTCTGCTGAAAGCAACTCGATCTGTAGGCCAAGCAATAGAGATATTTCCTTGACAAAAATACTACCTGGAAACCACCTGTGCCATTCCGTGCAGGACACTCCGTAGTTTATTCCCACCATGCCCTCAACACGAAAATGCCATTTTTTTATTTCTTATTAACAAAAAACAACAAAAATTCGCGTTCTTTTTAGTTTTTTCGTTGCAAAATGGAAACTATTGATGCAGTGATAACGTTGCAATGGGATGAATTGTAGAGAATTATATTGTGAAGAGAATGATGGGTTAAACGATCCGATCGAATTATTAAAACTGGAGAAAAGCGGAAAAAACCGGAAATTTGCGTGTTTTTTCTTTTAACTCATAACTCTGCCATTTTGCAGTATTAAGAACTGAAACTTCACATGATAGTAGCTATTGACGTGCAAATGACTGTAAACTTTCAATTTTCCGTATAAAAAATCTGGAGAATTTTTCTTTCTTTTTCTATTGATATCTATTATCCTATGAGAATAATTGGCTCATTTCAAAACGTGCCAAAAGATGTTGAGAGATCAACTAGAAAGTTTCTGGTCTATTAACGAAAATACATTTTTTTGGGCGAAAATCATTTTTTTGGACGTTAGTATGACGTCGGTGTAACATTTCTGTCAATTATTTCTGAAATAATCTGTCTTGAAATAGTCTTCAGTTTCTGCTATAAAATAATTGTAGGTAATGAATTCTGACTCGATATTGTGAAGTAACATTTTGAACGAGGTGATAATAATATGTTAGAATATAACAATTCTCTTATGAATATTAGATTTTAAATATTACATAGGAATATAATTTTCATTTGATCAATATTTATTCCTTATTTTGGTCATTCGGCAATTTACGTATTCAAATATTTATTGAAATATAATCTGGGAGGATTCTGCATTTCTAGAAAACTTTTTAGGTTTTCACTCCCAGTCTCTGAAACAGAAATGATTAAAAATTTTCAAATTAAGATAAAATACTTCTGCGTAAGTTTTTTCGTACACAATTCCAAAGATTTTATAAGTTTGTCTGAAGAAGGAGTCTGATATAGACACCGAAACGTTACATTATCCTTTTCATTTATTACCTTTTTTAGTTTTACTGTTAGGCAACTTTTTTTTTTCAAAACCAATATACTCCTGACGAATTAGTGCGAAGATTAACGCAGGAGCATGTTATCTTAATTAAATTTTTTAAAATCATTTTTGTTTCAAATACGTCAAAAGTTTTCTAGGAATTTCCCATTCAAATCTGGAAACTACTATTGTAGAGTTCCCAAAAAAGGTTCATAATATAAATCCACAGTGCTATGGACATCCTTAGCTGAATCCATTTGAAGACATAATTGTTGGCTGTTTTTTCTAGTCCAATTTAATTTGCATTGTTAGATAATCTTCCCTCAGTCTTAACCGAGATGTTTTTCCATTGTTTCACAAAAGTACTAGAATTCTTCATTCTGGAACTCCGAAAAGCTGTACCAATGAACCGTGTCTAAATTGATTATTTCCGGAGATGCAATTTTTGCAATTCGTCAGTTGCGTAAGTTTTTCAATTGTTATAAATGAATCGATTTTCGATGCTGGTTTCAGTCTGTGGTTATCAACACAAAGAAACATGGAAAATAGAATTGTTTTAGTTGTGAGTGTTTGTGCATGTTTAATCATATTATGTTGAGTGTTCAATTTTGAAGCGGAAAATCAATAAACGCATACATGTTAATTTTTGATGATCTTTATAAAAAATAGCGAAAAACAAGTGATTGAAATTGGAGTGTGTTGTATTGAATATTTGTTATCGCGTCTGTGTTTTTGAGAGCTTGATCCTTGATAAAAGCGGTTGACGAAATGTCTGTAGTCTTCGAATTTGAAGTCGAATCAGTTGAATTATTATGATTATTCCAAAAATAAATTTTTGGAAACCATTTTAAGTATCCATCTTATCCCGTAAGAAACTTGGTGTTTAATCTCAACTTTGGATTGATTTCATTTTTTCAAAAGATTGGTTTAAGACTCATAGACAGTTGGGTTCGTTAATAGTTTGAAGAGAACTTTCATCAATCGTACAACAGATGTTCCTTCAGGAACAAGCGCTAACAAATAAGTGAATAATTGAAAAAATAATAATTCTGTGCTTTGTTTTTGCAGTCGGAATTGGTTCGTCAGAACTCGCACTTCGAGCTTCTATTCCAGTTTAAAATTTTTTTTCTCGATTTGTCTTCTGTCCTCAAAAATTCTGTAATGTTGATGGTACCTCATTTTCGGAAAGTTTTATATTATATTTTCACAAGAATTTTTTATTATCCGAGCGATTGTTTTAACTGTTCAAAGTCTGGTTTTTTCGAAACAATAATTTCAAAATATTATTCGAATTATCAGGTCTAAGAGCAGAAACCCTAGCGAATAGA
Organism: Propylea japonica; assembly: GCA_013421045.1. Taxonomy (NCBI): domain Eukaryota; kingdom Metazoa; phylum Arthropoda; class Insecta; order Coleoptera; family Coccinellidae; genus Propylea; species Propylea japonica. Next base: position 92,476,199 of record CM024240.1, read on the forward strand.
TAGATCATAGTATTTGTACTGCTATGTCGTTTTTTCACTGTTTTCGTTCACTACCAAAAATTAACGGAAATTGAAATGGATTTTTGCTACGTAAGATTTGTTCGCAGCTGAGTTCATTTTGAAATCATATACAGTGGAACTTCCCTATAACGAACTTCTGTATAACGAATTTCGTATAAGACATTGCACCTTGAATACAAATTCCATGTTAAAACGAAGTAAATTCTCCCTATAACGAAATATTCAAAGAACATCATTCTTTGAATGGGTATTGGTTAGAAGGTATAAGGGTGGGTTTTTCCGAAATTTTTTCGGACGTACGTAAAAATTCCCAACCATCATTACGGTGGGCAGAGAGATCCTTCTGAAACAGTTTTAAATACACCCCTGGCTGTTTGGTTTCAATATAACCATTACGCTAGTGTGAAGAGTTGTGAGAAAATGTCTAAAGGCCAGTGCTTAAGTTTGAATGATAAACTAAAATTTATCATCGAAGTCGACTGCGGCATTGACGGCTATAGAAACAATTTTTCTGTATAACGAAATTTCTTTATAACGACACCCCTCAGAATTTTTTTCTGGCTACGGCCCTGGTTGTGTGATATTCGTTTTACTTAAGCCCCTATTACACCATGCCTTTTTGTCCGCCTTACCAATTCCGCCTGAAATTTCAACAAAATGCGCATGCGCCTGGGACTATTTTGGTCCTTACAAATGATGGAGGTAAAATAAATAGAACCTTGCAATTGAATGAAGAATAATTCGAATTGTTTATTCAATGAACCTTGCAAATAGATAGAACCGGTTCTATCTATCAATCACCCCAAAAACGTAGGGTTTTGGAGCCTTTCCGTAGGAATGTCCAGTCTGGTCCAATAACACAAAATTTTTCTGTCTAATTTGACATCTTGGCGTAACCTAATATATTTTTTTTTTGAACAGCTCAATAACAAATATCTTTATTAGGTACTCTTGATCTTTATTCAAAGATTCAATGAATTTTATAAAAAAAACAAATGAAGGGCTCATAATTTTTATTGCCTGATATTTAGTTCATCCAAGGCTACACCTTCTTTCTCCAGTGAAACCCTTTTTTGTTATTTTTCAGAATAACAGTAACATTTGTAATATTGTAATAATAGTTATAAGTGATTTTTTCTAATTCAATTTCATCTTCTATTGTTTGCATCATTATTTTTTCATATCAATACAATGGTATTCTTTCGAAAATATTCCAACAAAACACAAGCTCAAGGTAAAATATAAATTTCTTCAATGTTTGCGTTTTTGGAATTACTACCTGAAACCCCTTGAAAAGGCATGGTGTATTAGTGCGACTCATTTGAGGGAAATTTACCCAACTAATAGCCTTGAAAAAAGGCTCGAATATAGAAATATATGAAAAAAGGCATGGTGTAATAAGGGTATTACGATAAAAAAGTTTCAACGACGAGAATAATTGTTTACTTGAAAGTCACGTGTACAACCTCACCCATTTGTGAATATTGTTTATACCTTAATATAGCTTTACGGAATAAACTATAATATTATTATTTTTATTGCAATTATTCATTGTTGTATTCATTATTTTGTTGTGTTTTTCGATTTGTAGCTTTCTTTCCTGATTCTAGAGTACATTAGCAGCTATGATTCTGCTCGTGCGAGGAGAAGAAACCTTTTCCTTTCATAAATTCCGGGGACCAGTTAGTGGTGAAGTCCATCAAGTTTTAACTAAAAATCAAAATGTTGATTATGCGGTAAGTTAAGTGAATGTTCTCAGATACAGTATTCGTTTTGTGGAGTTTCGTGCTCCTGAGCTGTTCCAGTACTTGTGCGCAGCCAATGGCAAGCCGTATTTCGAGCTTTTGAGTTACTCAGGAGCACGAAATATCTCAAAACGAATAGGCTAAGAATAAACAGATTTAGGGCCAATGGTACCGTTATCGTTTTAATCCTCCGTTAAGTAAGCCTTCGTTAGATTTTTTTTATCCTAGATTAACGTTTTCTCTTGCACCGACGCCGACGTCCAAATTCCCCATATTAAATTTAATCTATGGTTCTTGTTATTTAATTTTTTTTAATGCGAGATGAGTTGGTATTTCTGTGTTCTTTTTGAACTAAGTATTCCTCTTTTTTGTGGACCTAAACTTGTTATAATCTTAGACTATATCCTATATATACTTAGTCTAAGGCTATAATGATTATTGTTGTTGTTCGGTACTTGGTACAGGATATAAGAAAAAAAAATATTCATGGTTTTGTATTCAACAGTTCTACAGTAAGTAAGCCACGCTCTCGAATTTGTAAATGATGAAATTTTGGTGGCGATCGTAAAGAATTCGATTTTTGGCAAAGTTTCAGACGCGGATCCAACTAAAATTTAGCTGACGTACTAAATATGTTTAATTTCTATAAATACAGTTTTTGTAATTTTTAAAAAGGGTGTTTCCTGAACATGCGGCAAAAATTCAGGGTATTGTTCCTTGGACTATTCTAAGAATATTTTGTCCTTTGATGATTTTTGAAAAACCTCTTTGTTTTGAAGATACAGGGGAAACAAAATTTTAGATAATAACATTTTATTATGAAAAATTAAATGAAAATTTAACTTAACCTGCAAAAACTGTTTGTATAGCGATTCATAATAGTCAAAGATAAAATGTTAATTGCTAATACATCACAAAACGAATTCAAATGAAAACCGTGTTTAATTTGTATTCCTTTACCATCTGAACTTATCAATTTTAAGTCAAAAAACTGGCCGTTTTTAGTAATTGGATTGTTGTTAAACAAATTTAAAAATAAATTGTACCTACTTAGTAAACACAGTGCGGTACGCATTTTCATTTAAACTATTATTAATTTTAAAAATATGAAAAATGTTGTTCGCCCTGTATCTTCGAAACAAAGAGGTTTTTCAAAAATCATCAAAGGACAAAACATGCTTAAAATAGTTCAAGGAACAACCTCCTGAATTTTTGCCGCATGTTTAGGAAACACCCTGTATATTATAATTATTATACGGAATAAAGTGCCTATTTCTACTAGCAACTTTGCATTCGCTCGGCTCCGCCTCGCAACTGCAAATATTGCACGTAAAAAATGCACTTTTAATCTTTATAATATATTATACTATTTTTTATTTTTTCAGCTATATCGCAGAAAGAATACTCGTATTTTCGGAAATTATTATAGGAGAAAAAACTTCCTAATTTCTGTAATGGATTAGTATTCTCGTAAGCCAGCCTTTTGCTGGTCTACTGTTTTAAAGTTTATTTTTCTGGGATTTTCAATTTCTCTACCATAAATGTTAACTCGTGAGAGTTCGCATGACTCCTCTTTTATCACATTATTCTCTTACTGAATTATTTTTTAAGGCAAAACCAGATTATTCGTTCTCTTATGGAGTGCAAGATCCAGCAAATGGCAATTCCCAAATCCACAAAGAATCAAGAGATGGCGATGCAGTTCACGGAGAATACAGAGTGTTACAATCTGATGGTATTGTTAGGATAGTGAGGTATACCGCTGATTCAGAGAATGGATTTCAGGCAACAGTAGAGTATCAACCAAATGAATCCTGATGTGCTATATCTAGTTTGATGGGTAGTGCTTTTTCATCTGAAAGACAGTGAAATAGTTTCTTATTTCGAGTATTGTTTATACCAATGGTTCAAGTGATGGCAATAGAGAGAATGGACAAATACCTACTTATCTGTGATCATTTTTTTCTGTTTTTATTGAATACTTCACGAGAAGTTGGGGAATACCTATTTTTATAGTCCGGTGTATTTAGACCAAAAAATGAGAGTGAAGTTACATAAAGTCCCAACAAGCTGAATTTCAGTGAAATTGTTCAAAATATAATTATAAACAATGTCTAGAAGTTCCCCATCATTCCCCTGTAAGGAAAAAATTTAATTCGAGGTCAAAGATCAAAAAAATGAGTTTTTCTCGATTTTCAGCAAAACGGTAAGTTTTATCATGAAAGTACTTCAGACAAAAATTGTAGATCATAAAATTATCTATAAAAAATGTATCAATACGTTTTTTCTTACGAGCCACCGTTTCTGAGATATAACGATTCAAAAAGTTATAACTACGCGCTAAGTACACTACCTCATATGCATAGATTTATAATACTTAGTATTAATAATATAATAATATTAATAGTTAGTATTATAGGTCCATGCTCATATGTGGCGTGGAAACGTGTGCATATTATGACGATAACGACTTTTATAACTTTTTGAATCGTTATATCTCAGAAACGGTGGCTCGTAAGAAAAAAAGTATTGATACATTTTTTATAGATAATTTTATGATCAACAATTTTTGTCTGAGGTACTTTATGATAAAACTTATCGTTTTGCTGAAAATCGCGAAATACTCATTTTTTTGACCTTTGACCTTGAATTATATTTTTTCCTTACAGGGGAATGATGGGGAACTTTTAGACATTCTTTATAATTATGTTTTGAACAACTTCACAGAAATTCAGCTTGTTGGGAGTTTATGTAACTTCGAATGTCTAAATAGACCGGACTATTATGTGTCTATTTTTTGTTTACGATCACAAGTTTTTATACGTAATATGTACCTTATTATAATTACGAGTTGCTTCATGAGAAGCTGAGGAATACCTATTCTTATGTGTCTATTTTTTGTTTACGATCACAAGTTTTTATGCATAATATGTACCTTATTATAATTAAATTTGTAACAACGAAAAGATTTCGATATTCAGTATACCTACCTGTAATTGAACTTAATTCCCGAAACTAACCAATTCCTCCTTCAACATAAATGATACTGAAATAGGAATCAATTTTTATAGTATGAACACATCATACACCATATTTACAAACACATTATTTTTGGAGGAGATTATTAGATTTCCATGGTCGAATATAAAATTGAGTGAAATTGTAACAGCAAAGATGAATGTACTAAACGTTCAGAATAATTTCCGCGAAATAGATTTATTTCATTCATACAAAAACGTTCCGCCCGAGCAGGGACTTGAACCCTGGACCCTTGGATTAAAAGTCCAATGCTCTACCGACTGAGCTACCCGGGCAACTGGGAAAGAGGACATAATATGATGATGTTAAAGTTTGGCGTGTGTGTGAAAAATGAGCTAATAATAAACACGAGCACTTTACCTAGAATTTGAATAACTAAATAACAAATAACCTTTCGGCTCAAAGAAATATACCGCGTGACACAGACTCATGGTACACGCCCTTTCTCCTTTGTTTCTATAGCTATATTCCTGAAATTGAATATACTCACTAAAGGGCACTTTTTGACATATTTGGAAAAAATCCAACTTCGGGTTTTTCCGGAAATGACATCAACTTTCGATTTTCAAATAGGACGACTCACATAGTATATTATCAATATACCAGGTGTCCTATTTAGATTCGAAATTTTTGAAACCAAAGACTAGGTGGCGATATGTAGATGATATAGCTTATGATTATAAAAGACTCACGAAAGCTGTTTTCTGTACAATAAAAGGTTCAGTAGGTATTAGCAGCAATTTTTTTTTCTTTCAAAACCCATTACCTCGAAAACGGTGCACTCTAGAGAAGGTATAGGTTGATAAAATCTTTTGTTCATATTTTTTGACGAGCTTCAACATCGTTAATAGTGTAGCACTCATTCTCTAACACCTTGTATAAAAACTGTTCGTCCTATATTTTGAAATAAAAGATAAATTTATGCTCCTATGTAAACGTTCGAAATTAAATAACCAGACACAATTTGATTCAATTTATAGCATTGAAAATACTGTGAAAAAATCACTCGGAATTAGAAATTCCAGATCATTTTGGGTTCTAATGTAAGAAATAATTAAAAATAAAATCAAATAAAAAAAATAATATTTGGGCATAAAATACGGTGGTCTTGTTTCTTGAAGGAAGCTCATTAAATTCCATAATACATAATTACATTATTGAGAATTGAGATTGGTGTACGTTTCAGGAACTTGCGTACCTATTCAATTAAAATAAAATATATTAGGAGAGAAATCTTATTTAGATGATTTCCAGAGATGGCTCTTGATCATGAGTTCCTATTGAAATCATTGTTTTCACTCGTAAGAATCTAACGTTATACCAATGACGACTCACATAGCCTTTGGCGATATTTGCAATCAGCTGTACGATATTGTACACAGAGAATTAGAGAAATACAATAATAATTAATTAATGAACCAGAATTTCCTTATTTTAGCTCATGGAACGATATCAGACTCAATATTATGAAAATTTTTCAATCGATGAATATAGCATTCTTGAGATATTCGAAATGAAAGAACTACTTTTCCAATAGCTTCCCACGTATTACACATAAGATAAGGAAGCTATAGGATCATATTGAGGCTATTTATTTTGGAGAGTAAAATTTTCTCTATAATTGGACCACTTTCCTCAAGATATAGATATTATAAGACATATTTGTTACATTCATATGGAATGTACAAGTACCATGTAAAACAACCTATGCAAAATTGTGCATCAAGTTATATACAGGGTTGGGATAAAGTTCGGCACCAAATTAATATCTTTAAAACGAAACGGGCGATATTTTTGAAAATTTGGCAGCTGAGTGTAATGGACCACAATGCATCTGATGAGCATGTTTTCATTAATGAGATACTTCCGGTTTAACCGGAAATGACCAAATTTTTTTTTATTTAAATGGAACACCCTGTATATTTCTGCGGATTCTGAAAGTGTACCTTGTTTCGGATCTGTCCATATCTGGTTCCATGCAAAAATTCTTTGTAAAAAGAAGAAATTCAGTTTTTTTGTACATTTGGGAAAAATCCATTCAAATAAATAAATCATTGTTATTTGTATCAATAGTGAGAAATAAACCGAAATACTTTGTAGTAGAATACTCTTTCTGCTTTTCATGACGTATTTTTTATGAAAATCTATAAAAAGAAGAAATACAGGGCTTTTACTAGTGGAAAAAATTTATTAAAAATAATTTTAAATGTTTGAAGTGCTTGCCTTTCACATCCTGACAATATGCCAGTCCATAAAGAAATTTTTGAGTAACTTTTCTCAAGACTTCTCCATGTATTAATGCACATTCATCAAGAATCCGTTGTCTCAATTCCTGCAAGCATGCTGGTCGATTAACATAAACACGATAATTTTTACATGGAACCTCGTATGGACAGATCCGAAACCAAGTGCTCTTTCAGAATCTGCAGAAATATACAGGGTGTCACATTTAAATAAAAAATTTTTAGGTCATTTCCGGTTAAACCGGAAGTATCTCATTAATGAAAATATGCTCATCAAATGCATTGTGGTCCATTACACTCAGCTGCCAAATTTCAAAAATATCGCCCGTTTCGTTTCAAAGATATTAATTTGGTGCCGAACTTTATCCCAACCCTGTATGTAGAAATATATGGTGTCCCATCTCCATTTTCTCTGCTAACCTCAAAAGAATACATATAATTATGTTTTGGTATGAAAACTGTGTTTATAAAAATTTGAGAAAAGCCCTGAGCAGGAGCTTTTGAGCGCTCGTTCATTGGCGGAGGAATAAGACTATTATCTCAAAATTTTATATTGATCTTGAGATTGATACCAAAATACAGGGTGTCGGTAAACAAATGAGAGGAGTTTGGTGCAAAGTTGTTATTTGGGAGCAATTTCATATAGAGTTCAAAGGTTTTTCCCAAATTCAAGAAAACCCACACGAATTTGAGTTGTCGGACCGCAATAAAGAAATTGGTGGAAAATTTCGAGCTGTTGAGAAAAGTTAGTGATGTGACGAATAAAACGTCACTCAAGAACAGCCGAGAATATTGCTGCTGTAGCTGAAAGTGTGAAAGAAATCCCAGGTTTGTCTATTTTTCGTCGTTCGTTTGAATTAGGCATTCCACAAACGTCAGACACCGTATTTTGCATAGAGATTTGGGTCTTAAGGCTTATAAAGTTCAGTTAACACAAGAACTCAAGCCGACCGATCATCAAAAACATCGTGTCTTTGCTGATTGGGTCGTTGAAATGCATGAAAATGATCCGGAATTTAATCGAAAAATCATCTTGAGTGATGAGGCCCATTTTCACCTCAAGCAAAATTTGGCTTGGAAAACCCTAGAGCTATTGTTGAAAAGCCGCTCTATCCTCAACGTGTGACTGTTTGGACCTTACTTTTTCGAAAATGAGGCTGGAGCAACATCAGTTGCGGTGAATGGATTGTGCTATCGAAAGATGATGAACGATTTTTTATGGCCGAAATTGGATAGTTTACTTTCAACAAGACGGTCTTGCGGGAAAAGAGGTAATCACCATTGGCCACCGAGATCTTGTGATTTAACACCTTGCGACTTCTTCCTTTGGGGTCACGTGGAAGAGAAGGCCTACGCCAATAGCCCAGCATCAATTCAAGACCTCAAAGATTTCCATCGTGAAGTTATCGAGGACATAGGCAGCCACTTTGCGATTTGGTTATGAAAAATTTCATTAAAAGTATATGGTCCTGTAAACGTGGTCGTGATGGTCATTTGCCTGATGTTATTTCTCACTATTAACGGCATAGCTTCTTCTTCATAATGAAATAAAGATCCGATCATTTATATTGAAAATGGCATTTTTCTTTGAATATCAAAAAACAACTCTTATTGGAAAACCATTCATATATTGTGTATCTCATCGACTTCACTATTGACTTCTCGAATTTACTTATTCACGGAAGGAATGTGAATACGAATTATAAATTTGCAATCAATTTTAGTTCAAAATGAGAAAGATGGATATTTGAATAGAATACGAGGGTCTTTTTACTTGCAGGAAGCTAATTAAATTTAATAATAATTAAATGAGAATGGTGTATGTTTCAGGAATTGCACATTCAATTGAAGTATAATATTAGGAGAGAACTCTTGCTCAAATAATTAGAAGAGATGGATCTTCATCATGAGTATTGAAATCAGTGTTTTCACTCGGAAGAATCTAATGACTACTTCGATTACATAGCCTTTGGCGATATTTGCAGTCTGCCGTACGATATTGTACGACGAGAAATGCAATAATAATTAATTAATGAACCAGTATTTCCGTATTCTAGCTTATGGAATATCAGACTCAATATTGGTATTGAAAATTATTCAATCTATGAATAGAGCATTTTTGAGATATTCGAAATGAGAGACCCACATTTTCCAATAGCATCCCACATAACACATAAGGAAGCTGTAGGATCTGATTGATCCTATTTGGAAACTAAAATTTCGATAAATCCTCTATAATTGGACCACTTTCCTCAAGATATAGATATAAGAGACATTTGTAACATTCGTACGGAATGCACCATGTAAAACAACCTGTGCAAAATTGTTCATCAAGTTACGTGGATGGATGATAATAAGAAAACGAGAATTTCGATCTGTTTCAGTGAGGTGGTATGTTATGTTATCCCACTTGTTTTCCAATTTCTTTATAAATGCTCCCGATTCTTTCGTATTCTTAGTTTGGTGGAGTCTATCGAGTTATTAGTCAAGATCAAAATGTTGAAGGTATGTTGAAGTTTTCTATTATTCTTGGTTGTTGGTTGTACAGGGTGATTCACTTATCTTGGTAACGTAAGTTTTCTCGAAAGGGGATTAAAATTTGTCTATTCTGTTGACGGTATTTGGTACAAGTCAATGTTGACTTCATTTTTTTTCTCCAGGAACATACCTACCTTTTTTATTGTGTCACTCGAAAGATAATTCAATTTTGAATATTTCTTCTGATACCATTTTGTTCTATTTCTCACCGCTAGCGACCTGCACCGTTTTATGTTAATTTTATTCCATTTATTTTTTTTTGTATTAGGACAGCACGCCTTGATAGAGAGACATAGATGTGATTGTGTTTCTCAAAATCGGATAGACTTCGTAGCAAACTATTTCTCAATCATTATATTCATAAAATATTATATACATCATACGAGTATAAACATTTTTTTAATATCTAATAAATGCAACATGTCAAATCATATGTTCTATATAGCGGCCATTATGATCCATACATAAATTATATCTTTTTCTTAGTTCATTATGAGTGATTTTTTCCGAATGAACCCTAATATTTTGGCCAAAGTAACTTCCGGTATAATGAAATAAGGAAAAGAGATAATCTATGTATGGATCATAAAGGCCGGTATACATAGAACGTACCTGTGATTTGACATGTTTCGTATGTTATGAAAAAAATGTTTATTGCTATGAAATATAATATTTGATGAATATAATTATTAAGAAATTGTTTGCTACGAAGTCTCTTCGATTTTAAGGAACACACTCATATCTTTATCTCTAGATCGAGGCATAATGTCACAATACAGAAAAAGACGGTAAGAAATAGAAAAAAAATGGCATTCAAGTCAACATTGACTTGCACCAAATACCGTTACCAGAATAAAAAAATTTTCATCCCTTTTCGAGAAAAATTAGGTCACCAAGATAAGTGAATCATCCTGTACAGTGTACACAATAGGTTTTTGGATAAAAATTCAATTCAATTTTCAGATTGTCCTTCTTAGTGTGGTCCTTTGGAAGACAATTTCTTGTATTTCTGTGAAATACGAGCAACCTGACCTCTCTGTATCTGTCAAAGAAGAACCAACTGTGAGTATTATGCTAGCAGATATTACAAAAAATTAGTTCATCAATGCAATCCTTTCGAGGAACTATATTCTTCAAGCTCTTCTGCTGATTTCGAAAAAGTCAAACCATATTCGAAACGGTTATTCATTATACAAGTGTAAAATTGTTATACAGGGTGTTTCTGAATTGATGCGAAAGATTCAAGGGCCTGATTCTTCAGATCATTTTAAAAGAAAAACTTCATATGAACATATGTCCTAAATGTCTTTTGAGTAGCAGGGTGGTAAAGTTTTCAAAAATAAATAATTTTTATTAATATCTACAATACCACTTCAGATATTTCAATGAAATCTGTCATACATGTACTATGAATCAAGAGGCAATTTTTAATGTATTGCTTTGTTTTAATTCCCACCAGTGGTGTTCGTAAGTAATTTGACTTTCCTTTTTTGGCAGACATTGATGGTACGCCACAGATTTTTCCTGAAATGAAAATTATTTTTGAAATTCCCAATCATTTCTCACCAAAGACATTAAGTTTAAAAATTCCTCAGGTATTTTTAAACTCAATGCCAAAGATGATTTGTTGACTTTTTTATTCCGATGCACGGTTTTCGCTTAAAATTATAAAAACCGTTTCTTTGTATGATCATAACAATATATCACGATGCAGAGACAGGTACGTATATTTTATTTTTTTAACTGAAACGTGTGCGTCGGTCGAAAAAAATCATGAGATCAAATTTGCTCATTATTGAATACAGATTTCATATTTTATATCTGAAGTGGTATTGTGGATATGATAAAAAATGATTTATTTTCGAAAACTTCACCACCTTGTAACTCAAAAGGTAAGACGTTTAGGACATATGTTCATAGGAAGTTTTTTTCTTGAAATGATCTGAGGAATCAGGCCCTTGAATCTTTCGCATCAATTCAGAAACGTCCTGTATTTTGAAGGCTTTTGTATGAACAAGTATGAAAATGAGCCCTCTGTGAGACTATTCTTCATTTTAATCTCTAAATATTCATTAAATTCAATGAAATATTGCCATTTTGTCATTTTTGATTTAAAAATTAAGTGTTCTCATTTTTTGTCAGTTTCGATCTAGAGTAATTTTAATGCTTATATTCACCTTGATGGGATAAAGCACTCGTTTAAGTAGAACGAGTGCTCAAAAGTAGGCGAAATAAATATTTTGACGGCAATTCGATTAATTCGATTTCCTTTGACTCCCGGTGGCATTAAAATAAAATATTCATTTTGCAAAATACGTTATTTACAGGTTGAGAACATATATGCATGATTGGCCAACATCAGGAAAACAATTATTCGAATTTGAATATCCTAGGATCTAGATTTGTGCAAAAGTTTTCGAGGATTCATAGAATAGAAAGTTAATGAAAAGAAATTTCTGACTGACGACACTTCCGGGCATTCTTCAATTTTTGACAATCGTCCTCATGATACCCATAACATTCTTCATAATTCTTTAAAATTAATTCCATCTGATAAATTCCAAATAGACAAAAAAACAGGTTGGAGAATATTAAAAAAATGATGAAGATGATAGTTGCTCACAACTACTGCCTCATCAACTACAATGTTTTCGTCCAATTATACCAAAACCGGAATTCGAATATAAATATATTTCTGGAATGTGAGAACATTCGTTCATCTGATCTCTCATCATTTGTTCCGGGTAAAATAACGATTTTTTACCAAATAAGTTAGATTGTACACAACACACGTTAGGAACTTTCCAGATATAACTTAAAAGGTAAATTGGCCATTTAAAACTATACTTTGTTGTCTGTTCAGAATTTGGAGCGATTGGAAAGTTCAATGGTAGGTATTCTTTACGTTGCATACAAGGTGATTCGATATAAACGCCAATTATTGCTTTGATTCGACTTTGAATTGTATACCGTCAAATATTTGCAGAAGATGAATAAATCTTGATCGAATCGATTCCTCTTCTAGGCGTAAACGGTGAGGTGAGGCTTGCCTCACGCGCTTCCTTGTCTAGCGCGTTATTCACATCGACGTGACGAGATCATGAACCTCCCCGTCGTTGTTTATCTATTGCGGCTTCTAAGGTGAATTTGAGGCTAGCCTCAGTAACAACTTTTCGAACATTTGAAGCGTTTTATCTCAGAAACGGTGCCTCGTAGGAAAAAAAGTATTGATACATTTTTTGAAGATAATTTTAACATATACATTTTTGTCTGAATTACTTTTTTGGTGAAACTCACCGTTTTGCTGAAAATCGCGAAGAACTCATTTTTCGACCTTTGAACTTGAATAAATTTTTGTCCATCCACGGGAACTGCACATATTCGGATTAATCGTGAAGCGGAAGATAGTGAAATTTCACTCTGGTTTGGGTTTATTGGGTTGTGCAGTACTCGTGATATTGCAGAGATTTCAATAAAACAGAAACAGTTTTTGAGTCATTCCTAAGGATATAAATATGTACAATTGAAGAAGTTATACAACCTATTCCAAATCTTGACTATCGGTGCGGTAGGAAAATCGAATCGGAGGTTTCAAAATGAGAGTACTACTGGCCTACTTGCAGTGTAACTCTAATCAAATTATTTTTTGGCAGTGTTAATAATACATATTCTGATGGGGTTTAGTGAAAAACTGGTTGAAGCGAGTTGAAAAACTTATCTCAGGGCAATTACCACCCAATAAAACGCTATAGAATCATTGGAGCATTAATACCGAAGGATTTTTTCATAATGATAAGTATGCAGCTGACAAAAAAGAGTTTATAAGTTTAATTTTTTTTTTTTGATGTGCTTCATCACTTTATTCTGCCACAAGCCGCCACTGCTTTTATCTGGTTTGATGTTCTGGTGATTTGTATGGGAGAGTTGAATTCATGAATGAATATAATAAGACGAATACTTCTTAATTAATATTCAAATTCCAATGTTCCATTTTGAAGATAACACATCTTTGCAGTCTTACCCAAAATATCACTTCGAGTATGGAGTGAAAGATAGTCATACCGGCGACATCAAGGAGCAATCTGAAGAAAGAGACGGTGATGCAGTCAAGGGAGAATATTCACTTCTTGAGCCTGATGGTACCATCAGAAAGGTCGAGTATAGCGACGATGGTAAAAGCGGGTTCAACGCAATCGTTACCAAGACGGGACAGGCTGTACATCCAGCCGAACCTGTCAAGGCACCAGCTCCTGTGCACTATAAATTCTTTACACACTAGTTTTGTTTCATTAATTTTAAGATGTTCATTAGTACCTAACTTAGTGTTTATAGTTATATTATATTATAGTTTATTAGTAGACATGCATTGTTGTTGAGTAAATAACAAATGAGCATTTAGTATTATTTCGGAATGAATAAGTACTTCAATTGAAAATTTACTGATAGTAGAGAGTTATCGAAACCCAAATAGACGCCTAACTTTTGATATTAAAGGATCCTATAATAAAAGATCCCTTAACGTTGGTCTGACATTTGACCTATCGAAACGACTTATTTTCTGTCAATTTTATTGAGCATCCCTTTATTTTGGCACTTGTGAAAATTAATGCATGTGTTGCCGAAGATACTTTATTGAAATGTCCGGAGACTAAAATTTCTCGGACCAAAAGACAAATTTCTGGATTTTGCGAATCTAGCGCGTTGCGTACAATATGCAAAGTTTTACTAACTAATTTCATACAAATTGTTACCCGTTAGTTCGTTGCTATGGTAATGATCAACTGTATTTTTCAAAATCATACTTTCCGGTCGAGTCCTAGTACGCCAAAAAATAACTTTTTATTGAATTAAATTGTCTATTTCTCACTCATTCGCACATTTCAGCATTCAGGAAGGAATTCTTCGTCACTTGCCCCAATAATATTGCCATCGTAATCATAAGTGAATTTGAGACATTTATTTTCAATCTCGCTATAAATTTTTTTCACAAAATTTTCACAATATTCGATATCAAATATTCTATTGATTCTCCACTACTAGCGAATTTGAAATTGATCATTGCACAAAAAAAGAGAAAGTAGGAGCTGACCAGGGTTCATACCTGGTACCTGACATAAAATAAACCAAAAGAATGAGAAAACTGTCAAAATAAGGGATTCTCCTTCATTTAAATTAAGTAAGGATTGCCTGTATTTTATTAAAGGCCACCTTGAAATCTTTCTTTGATTCGCGTGAGCAGATGTCAAAATAAAGGAAACTTTTTATTCTATTTGGGCCTCTATTTGCGTTTCGATAACTCTCTAGTAATTCATACAGAATAGTTTTAAGAGTGACTGAATAGTTTTTGCTACAAAAACTAGAATTCAGGAAAATGTGAAAAAATTATCTTCTGGTTAGGAAAAAACGCATTACAATCAGCACTTGAGTTTCGTAGTACCACTGTTTCAACTCTGTTGAACTTCTTGTGGAAATATTATATTTCCACATTGAAAAATTTCTTATTATATATATAATGACCTTTTTCACCATTTGCTGATAAGTTACTGATAACTATCTAACCGATATCGTTGAAATAAATTCATCTGCATTTATGAGATCGAAACAGTTTCAGGAATTTTAAATAGAATATCATAAGTTTCATAAAAATGTTTTCTCCACAATTTCAATTTTTAGAGATATATTAATTTCAATGATATTTCAGATAGCTATCAGTTATTTATCAGTAAATGGTGGCACAGGGCATTAAATTGAAGAATTTAAGTTGCTTTATGTACACTTATTTTATTTTCGTTATCGACAAATTTATGACTTGAAATACTATAAGGAAATTATTTCGATTACTTAGCCTTTTTGTTTTTCTTGCGTTTTGAAATTGGAAGCTTTTTCTCTTCAATTGGAATATTTTATGCATTGATTCATTTATTATGTCTATCAGTCATTTCTAGCTATCGCGATGAATATATTCCTTTTATAGTTTTGATAATTCAGATGACATACATCTGATAATAATTGTTCTGGTGCCATTTGTTTAAATATCCTTCTGAAATTAACAGAATAATTGACCAGCATACTTGTTATCTTTATTTGTTACCTATGTATATATTTTATTTCACTTTATGAAAAAATCAACTGCTTCTTCAATAAAAAATAGCAAAAAATAGTTTTTTGATAGTTTCCAGTGTTGACATATCCTCATTAGAATAGTTATGTAAAAAAATTGGAAAATTTGGAGAGAAATGAAATTAAATCGGATTCAATCATAAAAAGAAGTTCTATACAGTCAATATCTCGGCCTTCCCAGATATATTTTTTTTAATTGCACCCTTAAATATTTTTCCCTTTGAACCATTCACCCTGTAAAAAATATGTTAAAACAGCATTTAATGATACAACCCTCAAAAATAGTTTCTGGGTGTTTGTGTGTTTATCTTTTTTATGGTCTGTATTGAATATTTCACCATGAATTGCAAAATGGCGAATGTCCACAGTTTTCAGCTATTATTTTTGAGGGTTGAATTGAATAAATAGAGAGCTAAAATCGAATATTTTTCCCGTGTATAATACACTATTTTTTTCTGTGACAGGAAAAATGACCATTTAATAGTGAAAGAAATATAACCTTTCACAAAATTACTATTTTGCCCACGGGAAAAAAGTGAGCTATTTTTTCCCGGATACATAGGTACTCACTTTTTTGACAGGGAAATAAGTAATTTCGTAAAAAGTGATATTTGGTGACCGGTCAAAAGATATAAAATGACACATTTTTTTCCGTCACAGAAAAAAATTTTTTTTTCTGTGTTATTATACACACGTGTATAACCGACATCTGACAACCGATAAGTTAGTACTTAATTCCGGGCTTGAATAGGTAAGACAAGACAACTATAAACAAGCCTGGCTGGAACCAGATAAACTAATGGTGGAACCGGAGACATGAGTTAATTTGGCGTCTTATTTTTTTAACGCTCTCTTTCGTTGTGGTACGGTCTTCTTTCAACCACTTGCTGATTCGTTGTTGAACACCAGATGGTGTTGAACATTAACAATGTCTTTAGGCCGGTGTTGAACCATATAAAACGGAGTATTTCAAATTCACCACTGTCAATGGTCAATGGCTTAGACTATATACTTAGTCTAAGGTCAATGGTGTCAGAGCATTCGGTGACAAATAGTTGAATTACTCTAGGGTGTAAAAATTTACTCCGCCAAATATTTACTGTGTATTATTATTGAACATGTTTGGGAAACTGCATATTTTAGTTTAAAGTTTTCAAATAATAACCGCGTTAGTGGTATCAGGGGTCACCTATGTTTTCCCCGTTCCGATTGTAAGAAAGGAGGGACGCAATAAGAAGATAAGTCAACATATGGGCAGAAGAATAAAGAACGAACAAAGAAATCGATCGCTACCGTCACCTTTAATGAGTGAATTTACGCACCTAACTCTATTTTCAAAGATTTAACTCTTGCTTGGACATTTTTCGACGCTATTGTGGTGAAACTACCCTAAGGTGCTGCTGGAGGTGCAACAGACTACGCAACATTACACCACGTCGGCCCTACAAAAAGGTAGGTGTCTGATACCCGCCCTTTCTAATTTTGCTACAATTAAAAATTCATTAAAAATACAGTCCACTTTTCTCTTTGAGCATTATTTCCCGAACAGAACATATTGTGCAATTATCTTTTGAAAAAACGCTGAATAAAACGACATGGTGCTGAAATGTTTTGTAATCGAATAATTTTGCATCAGACGGTACTAAATACCATCAACATTCAATCTTCTCTGCAAGGTCCACTGCTCGTTCAACAAATCCCTAAAGGTTTGAACACAAACTCTGTCCGAACAATCTCTCTCCGTTCCGAGTTTCCAGAGTTTTTCGAAGCACTCATCGCTCAATTCGTAGCCTATTTTCTGGAACAGCACTTTCATGAAATTCTTCTCTCTAGGCTGAAAGAAGTTCAAACTGTTAAAAGAAACAAATATCTGTAGAATCAACTCACGCAGAAGAAATCCCTGTGTGATAGAGAGTACTGGGTGAGTATACTCGGTTGTAGACAGGCCTTCACATCGGTGAAATCAGACAATTGAACATATCTGTCTGAGCAAGGAGTTGCAGGTGTACCTTCATCCAGTCTACGGGTTGGTATGCCTGCGATGTCTCGAGCTTCGAAGTGAAATCGGATCAGAAAATAATGTGAAAAAATGTCTTCATAACTTTGTATGCAGGTCTTTCTGCGTTAAAGATAAAGCCTTCTTTACTTCTTTAACATATGTACCTACTCAAAGATAACATTGATGAACAAGCAAGGGCATACCAGAAATTTTTAGAAAGATTTCATAGAAACCAGTAAATCTAGAGACAATCAGTAAAGAAACTGGAATTGAAAAAATAAGTTCTCTACTTCTTTAACATAGGTACTCAAAAATAACATTAAACATGGAAGAGCACACCAGAAATTATAAGAAATATTTTACAGAAGCCAATAAATCCAAGCAAAGCTAGAGACAATCTGAAAATAAACTGGAACTGAAAAAATGAATCCATAAAATATTTGGTTATGTTATTGATACCACTGTAACTTCAAATCTTAAACCTGATGTGTTCGTAAACTTAGAACTCGGGTCCATGCCTTTAGAGATGCCCCTTCGCTTGAATAGTACTGCATTGTAATCAACCAAGCTCTAGAGTGAGATGGAAAGCATTTCACTGCCGCACTGGGGTGAAGTTAACAATTGGTTAGATTTTCATCTCTACAGTTTCTGAATATAATACAGCATTTTCGTAATTATGCATACTCCTAAGCAACAATAAACTGCCAACAAATCAGTAAAATAATACAGTTTATGAACGTTAAATTGAAACGAAAATGTAAACACGACTTTTTGAATAACTAAACAGCAAACGAACGGTGTTGCCAAACTGACAGACTTGTCTATAGCAGACTCTAGCTGTTAGTACCATAGTGGGGGTGCCGTAATATATCCTCAGACTGAGCTTATATCTCAATACGGAATAAAGATACGGCACAAGTTTGCAACGCCGGAATGTTGTTTGCGTTCATAAACAGATTCTACTTGGCTGCGTCAACAAATGAGTGAAGGCAACTGTAGATTTACTTCTTACTCTGAGGTTCTATAATTTGGGGACAGGAAAGAGAATTTTGAATAAAATCAATGAATTTTTTTCATCATGTAGATAACAAGTATTTCCCCCATTTTTTTTATTTTGAAACTTAAAATAGGTACTTACACATATTCGAATCGGGTAATATCAAATCACAGCATGCGGCCTGGTATGTCGATACAAAATTAGAGCTGTTTCCAGGAATATCTGCGAAGAATAAACTGAATTCAAATATCCCAGATTTGAATACTTCCTCTTTTCACTGACTGATAATACTAAGAAAACGGCACCAAAATTGTTTTGTTTTAAAATTCCTCAAAGCAGTTACAAAATTAAATTACTCACCGATTTTCGGTAAAGATAATTTCCCCTTTATTCCATCTAAGAATTTTTGGTAATAAACTTGGTCTTCCTTGATAATTCCAACAAATTCCATCAAAGCTTTGATGTGCTTTATGTTGAAAAATATTTCGGAGTCACGCAGTATTTTCAAAAGATTGGCGAACGGAATCCATCCAGATTTTCCCTGAAAATTTTTCATTTTGAGTTGAAAATTTCTTGAAAATAATTTCGGAGTTATATGATAGAAACTAAATTTTACTAATTTACCATTAATGAGCATCATTATATATGGGATGGAGTGACTCAAAAAGTGTCAACATAAAAAAGGTATTTGAATTAATATTTCTATTGTACATAGTTGTATCAATAATTGTTCTTGCGATTTCTTGAGTTTGCACATATAAATAATAGTATCTATAGTCTATATATTATTCACGAGGTGAAGTTTAGGCTAGAAGCCGTATGCGAGTGAATACCAGCCTTTATACGCGAGTAGAATACTATAGATACTTTATCCACGACTATATTTCTTGAAAATTTGAACATTTTGCGACAGGACCCTTCTTTTATAAGTGTGAAAAATGTGTAGTTGATGCATGGGAAATTTTTCGGAGAATTTGTCAGTGCATGTTTTGTAATAAAAGCGCTTTTGAATAAGAATCCCTTGGTTGACCACCCAGTATCTATTAGATGAAAGAGTAACTCTCAGGTTATTCAAATTTGAATTATCATATATTCCCGATATGAATAAGAGCGCTTAAGCTTCTGACTTCATGTCAGAGCTTTTAATTTTTTTTCAAAACGAAACGAGATCAATGTTTCTATAACTACATCAGTCTCATTAAATCATAATGGACATTATTCCTACTGCCATTTATATCTTATTCACTATG
Organism: Propylea japonica; assembly: GCA_013421045.1. Classification (NCBI taxonomy): domain Eukaryota; kingdom Metazoa; phylum Arthropoda; class Insecta; order Coleoptera; family Coccinellidae; genus Propylea; species Propylea japonica. Next base: position 92,496,151 of record CM024240.1, read on the forward strand.
GTCAATAAAAAAACCACTTTATTCATTTTTACCGTATCGAAAAATTTCAACTTTTCTTGGAGTATGTTGTAGTCGAAGGTAGGACTTATTTTTGTGTTTATAGCCATCTTCAAACGATTCAAAGACATCAACCAGATTCGTAAATCTCTAGCTTCTGTTGATATAGCAGTATTAGATTCCTTCAAGAGTTCGTCAACTCCATATACATCCCTTCGATTTGGAGTTCCGAATGTGTGACCTTTGGGAAGACTTTCCAGAATGTGATTACTGAAAAAAAAACCTGCCATATATTGTCAATTCGACATGGTTCTGTCAACATGTGTGAAGTGGTTAGAGTAGTTGGAGTGTTGTATACTCTTACGTACCTATATGATACTGGGTGTTCAAAGTTCAATTAAGGAATTCCGATTTGAAAGGGAAATAAAACAAAAACTAGTCAATTTTAATTTTTTTCTACGAATAATGTTCAGATCTTTGGTAATTCATTTCTTAAAATTAACGCTTTCCAAATGTCAACCGTTTTTCTTCTAGCACTCTTCGAGTCGAACACCCAAATTTAGAAATACACGTCGCAAAGTTTCTTCACCGATGGCTTGAATTTTTACCGCCAAATGATCAATAATAATTTTGACGTAGGTATTGAAATAATTATGATGGAAAGTGAAAGCGCTGGGTTTGAAAACAATCAAATGTTCCTATGTTCTAACCACCAATACCAACATGTTTATACATCTATGGATTACCGTACGGGTCGTATGGTCTTCCAAGTTTTCGTCCATTTGCTTTCTTCCAATTACTCTGTATTTCGCTCACAATACTTATGGGGATGTTATGGTTAAACCATTTCAGACAGCATTTTGTCTTCAAACCTCTTTTGTCGTAGCCATTATATTTCCCAAACACTTGAGAAGGACAAAAGGGCGGTGATTTGTACCTGAAAGGAAATAGTTGGACAAAATTATACAACTCACTTAATACTTTATAGTCCGGTCTATTTATTTTTAGACATTCGAAGTTACATAAAGTCCCAACAAGCTGAATTTCTGTGAAGTTGTTCAAAACATAATTATAAACAATGTCTAAAAGTTCCCTATCATTCCCCTGTAAGGAAAAAATTTAATTCAAGGTCAAAGGTCAAAAAAATGAGTTTCTCGCGATTTTCAGCAAATCGGTAAGTTTTATCATAAAAGTACCCGAAACAAAAATTGTAGATCATAAAATTATCTATAAAAAATGTATCGATACTTTTTTTCTTACGAGCCACCGTTTCTGAGATATAACGATTCAAAAAGTTATAAAAGTCGTTATCGTCATAATATGCACACGTTGCCAAGCCACCTATGAGGTAGTGTACTTAGCGCGTAGTTATAACTTTTTGAATCGTTATATCTCAGAAACGGTGGCTCGTAAGAAAAAAAGTATTGATACATTTTTTATAGATAATTTTATGATCTACAATTTTTGTCTGAGGTACTTTCATGATAAAACTTACCGTTTTGCTGAAAATCGCGAAAAACTCATTTTTTGACCTTTGACCTTGAATTAAATTTTTTCCTTACAGGGGAATGATGGGGAACTTCTACACATTGTTTATAATTATATTTTGAACAATTTCACTGAAATTCAGCTTGTTGGGACTTTATGTAACTTCACTCTCATTTTTTTGTCTAAATATACCGGACTATTATTATTATAAGTTAGTATCCTTATTAATGATAAGCGTAAAATCCCAAACTTGTTCAACAAATTCAGAATTATAGCTTTCGTTAAACAAGGTAAATATCCCACCCTCCCAAGCAGTTACAAACCAATTGCTCTGTTGAGTGTATGTTACAAGATACTGGAAAAAATTGTATATAACCGACCTCTTCCAATGGTACTGCAAGCAAATATTCCAATAGATTAGGCTGGTTTCATGCCCGGAAGGAACTGTTGTGAATAGGTTCTCTCTAAAACAACAGTGGCTTTCGTTTTGATTTAACTTGTGCTTATGATACTGTGTGTAAGAGGGCCAATTCTTTAAATTGTATTCACTTGTACCGTGCAAGGCATTTCTTCAACTGCTGAATGAGTTATTCAGGGATAGGCTCTTCCAGGTGATGTTGAATGAAAGAAAAAGTAAATTTCGCCGTTTAAAAAATCGTCTACATCAAGGGTCTGTCCTGTCTCCTTTATTGTTCAATATTTATAGGTACATCTGACATCCCCACCACAACGTCCCGAAAATTTATGTAGGTATGCAGATGATATAGTTTTGACTACCAAAGTATATCCCTTTCACAGGCAGTAAATGTACTGAGCCACGATCTTGATATTTCAAATGGATATTGAAAAAATAGGGGCTTCATCCAAAACCCAAATAAAACTGAGGCATATTTACAACTGAATATTCAATTTGAAGGCGTCAAACTTAAACACAATAATTTTCCAAGTATCTTGGTGTTGGTGTAACACTTTATCGGACCTTTACATCCAAATAACACTCAAAAAATGTCACCTCCAAATTGAAAACCCCATCAAAAGTTATTCAAAAACTTGCGAATAGCTCTAGGGAAGCCGATGCTAAAACTTTAAGAATAAGTGTATTTGCGTTAGTCTATTCTCCCGTAGAATATTGTGCTCCTATTCGGATCAAAAGGCATCATACCAATTTGGTCGATACCCAACTCAATCAGACAAAGAGAGTAATTACTGGATGATAAGAAAATAAAATGATAAACTGATGAATAATAATATGATTCCTTTATATAATGACACTGCACTTCTCACAAATCCTCAATTGAGACTGAAGTCCAGGCTACCCCCGATCAGGACAGCCAGTCAACTTACCAATCTTTCAATCAAAGAGCACACAATGGAGATAGTAAGAGGTTCAATCTAATTGAAGACCCAAAAACGAAAGTAAAAGGCTTCAAACCTTGGTCGTAGAGATTGGATCAATCTGAATAGAATAAGAATAGGTCATAAAATATGCAACAAGTCTCTCAGGCTGTGTTCCCTATTTATACATTGAACATTTTTTCCTAAATAACAACACACGCCACTGCCATTAACATCAGATCTTTTTTCGACGTCATCTCACGCTTGTCGCACATCCAAACGTGCAGATACTTAACTGCGCATTCTTCCTTCTTAGTGAGTGGGCCCCTTTAGATTGAATAAGTGCTTAGTGCTTCTTGCTTTGTATGAGAAAGCTCAGTGCTAAGTAGTTCGAAAAAGTTCTCACAAGAGATTCCCGAACACTAGAAAGTGCTCCCAAGCATAGCAAAGCAGCTCCAATCACCGTAAAGCTTCAAAGCCCTTTTGAGATTTGAAGACGTCAGGCTTTCGCTTGGTCAAACCAGAGAAAGATAACTAATATATTGTTCCTTTGCGTGTACTCTAATTGATACCTTTTTTTTAAAATTTGTTAATTCTCAGTATACGTACCCCCTATCAATGCGTTCACCTGGATTGTAACTTCCGTAAATTTTTTTATAAACGTCATGATTGATTTGGCTATCCCACAAAACTTGATACGGTGTTATGGAAGGTTGAATGAGATCCTTGACAGAACAATCTAAAAAGAAGAAAATCAAATAAATGAATCTCGTATTTCAAGTGTATTCACTTAGGTAGCTCGTTGTACTAATGAACAAATATACAGGGTTTTAAGAGAACTACTAAATATTTCGTTCTGAAATTTTAGGTGTAGTCTTGAGGGTGAAGGAATATTTTCGAGTCGACAGTGTTGCCACGTCTATCTCAGAGATCTACTTTCTTATTTCAAATGGAACACCTATATTTTCATTTATGTATCGATTCAATACCAAATTCGCAGTATAACCCACTAAAAAAAATTATCTGCTATGCATTGTTGCCAAGTTATTCACAAACTCCTGAAATTTTTGACATCTGCATTGCCAATTTGGAAATGCAATATCTCGATTATTTTTTATGCGAACGGAACCAAACTCAGCAGTCTCATTAGGCGTTTTCGGATACTTACTCGGGTAACTCGATCCCTAACCTTGGCGTTCGTTTACCTACCCCGAACATCCAACCCGTGTTCGGAAAGTACGGGGTTATTAACTCGATCACTGACCCAGGTTGATTTATCGTAACCCTACTCGAGAGTAGGGTTCTGGAGGCACCGCATGCGCACTGCAGTTCAATTTTGTATTTGAAAAAAGCGGGAATAAGTCTTCTACTCCTTTCTAAATAATTTCATATATTCTATTCCCAAAAATTATGCAAAGAGAAGAGAATTTGGCTCATTGTAAAATGAGTGGTTCCTTGAGCCGAGAAAATAATGTGCAACAACTTCTTCATAACTTTGTATGCAGATCTTTCTGCGTAAAAGCTGAAGCCTTATTTACTTCTTTAATATATGTAGGTAGGTACTCGAAGATAACATTGAACAAGTGAGGGCACACCAGAAATTATAAGAAATATTTTACAGAAGCCAATAAATCCTGCAAAGCTAAAGGAAATAAGTGAAATTGGAACTGAAAAAATAAATTCTCTACTTCTCAAGCATAGGTAGTCAAAAATGTAATTAAACATGGAAGGGCACACGAGAAATTATAAGAAATATTCAACAGAAGCTCATAAATGCAAGCATATCTAGAGACAATCCGAGAATAGACTGGGATCGAAAAAATAAATTCATTAATTTGTTGGTTATGTTATTGATACGACTGTCACTTCAAATCCTAAACCTGATGTGTTCGTAAACACTGAACCCGGGTCCGAGACCCGAGTAGATCCGTCACGTGACTCGATGGATCGAGTTAGTAACCCTGAGTAAGTTTCCGAAAACGCCTATAGTAGAGAATCCATACATTCATGTGGTACATTCAGAATTTTGATACATCCTAAGGTTTTTCGAAGACATTGCTCTAAAAATGTGGAACTTAAAATTGAAATATTTCAATATTTTCAAATGGCAACCCCATATTTATTTTACAGCATTCGATTTAAAATAAAAATGAATGGAAGTCTCCTCTTTCACTAATTATTTATTTCGGATAGTTTTCGAATGAGATGAAAAATACTGAAATTTTTCAGTATTTATAGTCATTTTTCATTTCGAATCGAATGCCGTAAAATAAATATGGGGTTGCCATTTGAAAATCTCGAAATATTTCAATTTTGAGCTCCACATTTTCGGAGCAATATCTTCAAAAAACCTTACGATGTATCAAAACACTGAATGTACCACATAAATGCATGGATTCTCTACTATGAGACTGCTGAGTTTGGTTCTGTTCGCATAAAAAATAATCGAGATATTGCATTTCCAAACAGGAGTTTGTGCATAACTTGGCAATAGGGCATAGCAGAAAATTTTTTTAGTGGGTTATACTGCAAATTGAATCGATACATAAATGAAAATATAGGTTGTTTCATTTGAAATAAGAAAAGAGATACCTATATGTTTGAGATAGACGTGGCAACACTCTCGACTTGAAAATATTTCAGGCGAAGAGTTCCTTCACCCTCAAGACTCCGCCTAAAATTTCAGAACGAAATATTCACTAGTTCTCCTAAAACGTCTAATAGGCCAACTTGAAAGGAAAACCCTGTATATTTTCACATACCATATTTATAGGGTTTTCCAAAGGTTTTCTTTTCAACTTCGAAACCATCAGGAAAGGCTGATGTTGAATCGGGCGTTGCGCCAACTTTCTTATTCCAGTAGCTGGAATATGTTGTTTCTCTCAAATCCTTCAACAATTGGCAATATCTCGATAAAGTGGGTGGAGTTAACAATTCTCTACTCTGGAAAAAATAATGAAATCCGAGACAATCTTGAAACAAAAAAAAATATTAGGACGGAACAACTTCGATCATATAGCCTCCAGATCCATGGTGGTCAGACACAACAAATTGAGGTTTCGAAAATTGTATTCAAATTTTTCACATTTTGTAGGTAGAATTGAAATATTATCACATTATGTAGAAAATTGTCTATCTACCCTACTAGTCCGGTCTATTTAGACATTCGAAGTTACATAAAGTTCCAACAAGCTGAATTTCTGTGAAGTTGTTCAAAACATAATTATAAACAATGTCTAAAAGTTCCCCATCATTCCCCTGTAAGGAAAAAATTTCGAAATGAGTTTTTCGCGATTTTCAGCAAAACGTTAAGTTTTATGATAAAAGTACCTCAGACAAAAATTGTAGATCATAATATTATCTATACAAAATGTATCAATTCTTTTTTCTTACGAGCCACCGTTTCTGAGATATAACGATTCAAAAAGTTATAAAAGTCGTCATAATATGCACACGTTTCCACGCCACCTATGAAGTAGTGTACTTAGCGCGTAGTTATAACTTTTTGAATCGTTATATCTCAGAACGGTGGCTCGTAAGAAAAAAAGTATTGATACATTTTTTATAGATAATTTTATGATCTACAATTTTTGTCTGAGGTACTTTCATGATAAAACTTACAGTTTTGCTGAAAATCACGAAAAACTCATTTTTTTTGACCTTTGACCTTGAATTAAATTTTTTCCTTACAGGGGAATGATGGGGAACTTCTAGACATTGTTTATAATTATATTTTGAACAATTTCACTGAAATTCAGCTTGTTGGGACTTTATGTAACTTCACTATCATTTTTTGGTCTAAATAGACCGGACTATACCTACATGTTTTTGTTGAATTAGTGTAATAGTGCTTAAATCTTCAATGATAGAATAGAAAATGAAATCTAATTGTTCTAATAGATATACCTAGTTTTTCATGTAGTAATTCTCATGAACGTTATTCTAAACTCCTTATATGAATTCCATTTTTTTTATTGCAGCTTAACAGATAAATTTGAAGAACTTCAATAATCATAAACCTATTAATTTGTCTCACGATATTGTGAGGAAATGAATCAAACCTGGATACCCTTGTATATCTGATATTTGTAGATTCAGCCAAATCACTTTACATCAATAGCAAACAAAAAAATTATCGTTATGAAATAAAATTGCATCTCAATCAATCTCAACTGCCTGGAATTTTCCCACAGTTTTCGGGAAGATGTTCTTGTTATAAAATACCAGACTGAAATTGTGCAAAATTCTTTTAAAACAAAATCATTAATATAGGAAGTTACATAATAGTATGTCACAACTTGAGGGAATGAATCTATGTATAATTTCAAGAAAAAAGCACATGTAAACATGGGTCCACAATAGCTTTGTTACAGAGCTACCGGGTGTTGAAATTTCCAAAAAAAATGTTTTTTCTTTATAACTCTTGCAGTTTTTGAGATATTCAGTCCAAAATTACAGGAGTTAAAAGGAGTTTTTAATTGAACGAAGATATCAAAACCACAAAAAAGTTTAAGAGGGAAAAAGAGACATGGTACCAGAAAAGAAAACACCCTGTAGATTCTAGTTAAGATTCAGGACGTGCAATGATGGAGACTGTTGAAAATAGCTAGTATTCTAAATTTTGACTGAATATCTCAAAAATTGCAAGAGTTATGGAGAAAAAAACAATTCAACACCCTGTAGCTCCGTAACGAAGCTTTGACGGCAGACGGACCCATGTTTGTATAAACTTTTTTCCTTAAAACTACATGTAGATTCACCTCCTTGAATTGTGACATACTACATTATTATGTATGTATGTATTATGTACACCCTGTATATCACAAAAAATGAATTAATAACACCAAGCAGCAAAGACTGTGGTCGAAATTAAAAGTATGAGCGACCGTCCTGGATGAGCATTATACTGAAGATCTTCAGAATAGGTTCAAGAAAAGGATAAGTAGATCAATCTTGAACCAAAATGGCAAACTGTAATTACCTACAGGTTTTCTTAAAATTCAAAATACCTCGACAAATATTCCTGGATTTCGAGTAACTGCAGAAGTTTTTGGCAATTTGGTGTGTTTAAATCCTTTATCAGAAACTCCGAAATCTGCCTTCAGTGCTTGTATTTCATCATCTAATGTGTAGCGTTTTAAGCAGTATTCTGCACTGTAATTTGGCCTATTCTCGAGTCCTGCCTGAAAAAAGAAGAATGTAATTTATTTCTTTCTGTTAAAATCTAGATTACCGGGCAAATGAAAGGAAAATTGTTTTTATATTTTCCTGTATATGCCATCGATCTGAATCCGATGAAGAACGTATGAAAACAATATTGTCGTTCCTTGAAAAATCTAGAAAAAACGTTTTGAAAAGATATGTCAAATTATATGTTGACAGATTTTAAAAGTGTCGACACTTGACTTGAACTCGAATATATTTCTATTTTATATTTTTGCATTGCAATATTTACTTTTTATGTCTAACAAGTGTAAATATAGAGACAGATTTCCAGTTATCTGTGCGGTTAGTAAGTTCTTGAAATTTAATTCTTTCTAATAATACCTATATCATTGAACCATAGCCATACGTGGTTGGAAATTAAATTCTTACCCATTTTTCCTCCAAACATACAATGTATGTCGATAGCTCAAAAAATTTACTCTAATGGGACCAAAAAATTTTAATCTCCATCTATAATGCTATACTCAACAATCATCATTAGCGTAACTAGAGCCGACTCATGGGGGGTTACCTTGCTAGTTTACTGGTAAAAAAAAGTAAAAAATTAATAAATTTTACTTTGATTTTTTTTTCTTTTTGACCAATGGGGGGGGGTTGTATCCCCAATAACCCCCCCCCCCCTGGGTACGCCAGTGACAATCATAACACCATCCTGAAACTCACCTACGACAAAATCAAAATCCATTCACCCATCATTCCAGGCTGGAAAATTCAACATACCTAACACAACAGCTTCAGAAACCTTACATGAATATGATATCAACGATAAAATTGATGCATTGAAGCATGACCTGAAAATATATAATGAACATAAAACACAGGTAACCAATAGATTTCCACAAATTGAAAATGTAAGGCATCGAGGAGTTCATGACAGGGTAAGTATTTCAGACATTAGGTGGGATAATCTTCTTTCTTCTGTACTCAAATTATTGCTTAATACATATATAATTGACTAGGCATTTCTGAAAATTAAATTTGAAGCCCTTCAATATGAAGTGTCCTTCGAATTCTGTACCAAATTCAAACTCTTAGGGTTGCGTTTTCAAAAATTCACTCTAGAGCCACATGTATCCTCCTAACGTTTTGATGTGAAGCCGCTATTTATTATATACAGTCTACATTTAAAGTGGACAAACTTCGACAGGTGATTATACAAGTGATTTGCAACAAAAAAAGTCCCATAACATATGGTCGAAATGTTGACGGAAAATTTCAAGTTTTTTCTTTAAAAAGATCATTATTCAGTTTTCCTTGTAGTCTCATAAAATTTGACCACATTTTCGGAAAGGAAAATAAATTTGCTACAAGATGAGAGAGTCTGTGTGTAGAAAACTTTCTTATTGCAGGCGTGGTAAGGGGAAGAATATCACGATTCTGAAGTTAACAAAATCACTCCTATTTTTCCAATGGTTGTTTCAATGAAATATTAATAAATATGCACATTTTCACGCTTTCTCTTCAGTAAAAAATAACTCATTTAGTTTACTTTCTAATGATATAATATATCAACTTCAGTGCTAGCTGCTCATTCTCCGCTATAATATCATGGCTAACATGTATAATCACCTCTCGAAGTTTGTCCACTTTAAAAGTAGACACCCTGTATAGTCCGTTCACGAAAGTTTGAGCGCATAGTAGGCGTTTGTTTATTTATCTGAAGTTGGCAGTATTTACTGTCATAACGTAAAATAAAGTCAACGTTGCCGAATGTACCCGGACTAGACCGACGAGCTTGCGAGTAATCAAAGAACTCTATGCAATATTGACAACATTGCGTATCAATCTGACAAGAAAATAAACAACATAACCTAAAATTTTAATATACACAGTGGAATATACCAAATTGTCATGGCCAACCGACGGCTAAAAACTTTCGTGAACGGACTATATATTTTCCAATTTTGTTCTGTTTCACGTTCTATACATGTAGATGAGTATCCTTGTGTTTCATAAAGCTTGATTTGGCAATCAAATCGTTGCATTAGGTTTAAGTCGATGGTTTTATGTCTAAAATGAACTGAAAGGACCCCGCACATTTTGTATGAGAATTGGCTCCCGGTGGATTTGGTTGAAAATTTGATATGATGTTCTACTAATCATTCTGATCAAATGTTTCTACAGTCACGAAGCTGAAAAATGCATACTTCTAGGAGTTTTTAGCGATTTTTTGTATCCATTATGGCTTACGTATTACCGTTCACACAGAAATGTTTGAGAATATTTCGTGATTATTGAAAGCAGATTCTGTCAATTCGAAATATTTTCAAACATTTCTGTGTGAATGGTAATACGCGTAAGCCATAATGGATACAAAAAATTGTTAAAAACTCCTAGAAGTATGCATTTTTCAGCTTCGGGACTGTGGAGACATTTGATCAGAAGGATTAGTAGAACATCATATCAAATTTTCAGCCAAATCCACCGGGAGCCAATTCCCATAATACGTAAGCCATAATGGATACAAAAAATCACTAAAAACTCCTAGAAGTATGCATTTTTCAGCTTCGTGACTGTTTAGACATTTGATCAGAACTATCAGAAGGATTAGTAGAACATCAAATTTCCATACAAAATGTGCGGGGTCCTTTGCACAGAAATAATAACAATTCACCAATCAACGTGATCGGGGTTTGTGTGAAACCCAGCTACAATGTTTTAAATTTGATGGATGAAATTTAAAATATTCCTGAACTTTTCCCGGTATATTCAGGATAATTTTCTATGCCTAATTCAGTAATTTCAGATTAGGGAACACATGATGATGCCGAAAAAAACAAGATACCAACAACTTGTAACAGATCTCAAAGAAACAACCTATCGTTCTTATTGGAATGAACCCTTGGGACGATCTGCAGATTATGCTTCAGGTTTACCTCAAGGAATGGATAGCGTTAACACAACATTTGGCCATAAGCCACGAGAACGTAAATATAAAATGTTATTTTTCTGTCATTGATAAATCACTTGAGGTCATTCGAGTGTTGCTCAAGATAATAAAGGGGTTTTCAATAAGAGGTGTTATTTTGATATTAAAAAAAATGCCATTTTTCAATATAAATGAACGGATGTTTATTTCATTATAAAGAAGAAGCCATGTCGTTAATAGTGGAAAATAACATCAGGCAAATAACCACCACGACCACGCTCACAGGACAATATTCCTTTAATGAAATTCTCCATAACCAAATCGCAAAGTGGATGCCCTATATCCTCGATAGCCCCACTAATTCCATCTTTGAGGTCTTGAATCGACGCTGGGCTATTGGCGTAGACCTTCTCTTCCACGTGGCCCCAAAGGTAGAAGTCGCAAGGTGTTAAATCACAAGATCTCGGTGACCCATTGTGATCACCTCTTCGACAGATAACACGGTCCGGAAACTTTTCCCTCAAAAGATCAATGGTTTTGTTGCTTGTGTAGCACGTAGCGTAGCACTGAACTCATAAGCCTTAAGACCCAAATTTTTATGCAAAATACGGTGTAATGTAATGAAGTTTGTGGAATGCCTAATTCCAAAGAACGACGACGAATGGACAAACCTGGTTTTCTTCAATACTTTCAGCTACAGCAGCAATATTCTCGGCTGTTCTTGAGCGACGTACAAGGGTTTTATTCTTCACATTACTAACTTGTCCCAACAGCTCGAATTTCTTCCACCAAATTCTTTATTGCGGTCCGACAAGGTGCTTCACGACGACCCAAAAATGTTTGAGTTTTACGAACCATCTCTGCCAAATTTTCACCATTTTTATAGTGGATTTCAATATTTTCAATACGTTCTTGAAGCATGTATCGTTCTATTTTTATTAATGGAGTAGTTCTACTTGTCAAATCTCAAAAAATGACAGCTTCAAACGTGACATCTAACGAAATAGCGGACTATTCAAAATAACACCTCTTATAAGGCTGAAGGACCCTTGGTCGATAGCCATTTGTATTACTGCAATAAAACACAGTTACTAACACCTCTTATTGGAAAACCCTAATCTTCACTATTAAAATTCATGATATGCTCGAAAAAGGGAAATGAGAACAGCGCTACTAGCTCAAAATATTTATCGGTTCAATGATAATCCTTAAATTTCACAGATACATCTCTATACGAAGTTGTTTTTCCCAAAATACACCGAGATACCAAGTGCTATGGAATAGTCAAGTTAACCATGATAATTATAAAAAATTTACAATGATTACAACATAGGGGAAAAAGTTGACAGAAAGTGAGTAAGAAAAATTATCATTCAAACCTTAATATCCTGATTCTATTCATCCATGTATTGACCTTCACGACTGAAATCTCGCATATCCTCCCTAATATGAATGAGCGTGCAGAAAATTTTCGTTATTTACAATACGAGTTCTCTTGGTTGATGTCAATGATGGCATAAAGCCTCAATTACACTCAGCCCCTGCTACTACTGCCTGCTACTCGCGTTGTAGGCAAAAATTCCCGAAATACTTCCACGGCCAGTATCGAAGGCAGTGAGCATTTCACACTCTGCCGCAGCATTGCTCATAGATAACATTGGCATTGCTCTCGCGACCACGGTTCGGCAATGACGGAAGAAGGAATTGCAGCCTCAGCGCCTCAGCCGGAACAGGAGGCGGACATATTTTGAGCAGAATTCTAAGCCGAAATCTCCTCAAACCTAGGTGTAGGGGCTATCATCCCTAAATTCTTCGTATGGAATTGAGGTAGAGCTGAAGTTCTACGTAAATGTTGCTTCAACACTTTCGGCTACAGCGGCAATACTCTCTTCTGTTCTTGAGCGACGTGCTCGGGTTTTATTCTTCACATCACTAACTCGTCCCAACAGCTCGAATTTTTCCACCAATTTCTTGCGGTCCGACAAGGTGCTTCACGACGACCCAAAAATGTTCAAGTTTTACGAACCGTCTCTGCCAAATTTTCACCATTTTTATAGTGAATTTAATAATTTCAATGCGTTCTTGAAGAGTGTATCGTTCCATTTTTATTAATGGCGTAGTTTCTACTTGTCAAATGTCGAAAAATGACAGCTTCAAACGTGACATCTACCGAAATAGCGGGCTATTCAAAATAACACCTATTATTGGAAAACCCTTTATATCAGGCTTTGGAAGCCTTTTCTTCTACCCAGAGAGATGGAAGTGAAACGTCTCCATCATTTTTATTGATAGTAAAATACAACATTTTAGTTTTAATAAATTTTAATTTCAGTTATTTCAAGCCACCATTCAACCCAGAAAGTTGTTTCGGTGTCAAAACTAAACATGATGAGCGAGGTACTGGAGCAAAAATGTGCCACTAGATGGTTCAATTTGGACCCCATCACCATTACATCTAAAAAGCATGCTGATTATCGGAATAATCACCATATGAAATTGGGTAGAGCAACTGAACCGTGAGTAACTTGAATAACACAAGAACTCAAACCGACCGATCATCAACAACGTTGTGTCTTTGCTGATTGGGTCGTTGAAAGGCATGAAAATGATCCGGAGTTCCATCTAGAAATCATCTTGAGTGACGAGGCCCATTTCCAACTCGGTGGCTTCGTCAACAAGCAAAATTGTGGCATCTGCAGATGTTCCATAACCAAAATCGCAAAGTGGCTGCCCTATGTCCTCGATAGCCTCACGAATTCCATCTTTGAGGTCTTGAATCGACCTTCTCTTTCACGTGGCCCTAAGGATGAAGTCGCAAGGTGTTAAATGACAAGATCCCGGTGGCCAATTATGATCACCTCTTCGAGAGATGAGACGGTCCGGAAACTTTTCCCGCAGAAGATCAATGGTTTCGTTGTCCTGATCAATACTATCCAATTTCGGCAATGAAAAATCATTAATCATATCTCGATAGCGCAATCCATTCGCCGTAACTGTTGCTCCAGCCTCATTATCGAAAAAGTGAGGTCCTATGACTCCACCGGACCATAAATCGCACCAAACAGTCACACGTTGAGGAAAGGAAGGATTTTCAACAATAACTCTTTGGTTTCCCGAGCCTCATCACTCAAGTTTAGTTTTCGATGGATTTTCGGATCATTATCATGCATTTCAACGACCCAATCAGCAAAGACACGACGTTGTTGATGATCGGTCGGTTTGAGTTCTTGTGTTAACTGAACTTTATGGGCCTTAAGACCCCAATCTTTGTGCAAAATACGGTGTAATGACGTTTGTGGAATGCTTTATTCCAAAGAAAGACAAGGAATGGACAAACCTGGGTTTTGTTCAACACTTTCGGCTACAGCAGCAATATCTCGGCTTTTCTTGAGCTACGTACAAGGGTTTTATTCTTCACATCACTAACTTGTTCCAACAGCTCGAATTTTTCCACCAAATTCTTCACTGTGGTCCGACAAGGTGCTTCACGACGACCCAAAAGAATTTTCACCATTTTTATAGTGAATTTTAATAATTTCAATGCGTTTTTGAAGCGTGCATCGTTCCATTCTTATCAATGGCATAGTTTCTACTTGTCAAATGTTAAAAAATTACAGCTTCGAACGTGACATCTTCCGAAATAGCGGGCTATTTAAAATAATATCTCTTATTGGAAAACCTGTTATGAATGGGGAAGGGACTAAAAGTGCAGTTGTCCTTAATTTATACATATTATCTGTTGTAGAGTTGGGATCGGAAAGCCTGTATCAAAGGATTTTACTTATGGTAAACCGAATCACAAAGATATGCACGGTGTGGCGGAACTCCTAAGGCCTGGATGCGAGCCTAGTTTGAACATGAAGGACACTCTTGTGAGAATGAAATCTTTAAATTCATTGAGGCAAAACATGAAAAAGAAATTAGATCCAGCCTTCAACTTGGGCGATTTGTTAGATAGGCTAGCTTATTATGATAAGGTATGTTGAAAACAAGGTTCCTTAGATTGATTCATTAAAAATTAAATTATTTTCCAGGATAGGTCAAGTTTCATACCATTGGAGAAATTTTACGAGGTAATGAGCTGTTTCAAGATCAGTCTGAACCGTGAAAACCTCGAAGAGCTTTTTAGACAAGTCGGTATTGTTCAATCCAATAAAATCGATTATAGAAGATTTATAGCTGCATTATCTTTCGATATGGAGTTTGAAAAACAACTCGATCGTGAGTAACAATTTGATTCTTTACATTTCTCAGAAAAATTATTCATCGAAAATTTCAGCCGTTAAGGAAAATACGAGTAGATTAACGTCTTAACTGCAGACAATAAAAACTTAAATGTGACACCACGGTCGTCGTGAAGCACCTTGTCGGACCGCAATGAAGAAATTGGTGGAAAAATTCAAGCTGTTGGGACAAGTTAGTGATGTGAAGAATAGAACTCGTGCACGTCGCTCAAAAAATTGCTGCTGTAACCGAAAGTGTCCAATCCTCGTCGTTTTTTGGAATTAGGCATTCCACAAACGTCATTACACCGTATTTTGCATACAGATTTGGATCTTAAGGCTTATAAAGTTCAGTTAACACAAAAACTCAAGCCGGCCGATCATCAACAACATCGTGTCTTTGTTGATTGGGTGGTTGAAATGCATGAAAATGATCCGGCTTTCCATCGAAAAATCATCTTGAGTGATGAGGTCCATTTCCATCTCAGTGGCTTCGTCAACAAGCAAATTTGTCGTATCTGGCGCTCGGAACACCCATGAGTAATTGTTGAAAAGCCTCTTTATCCTCAACGTGTGACTGTTTGGTGCGGTTTATGGTCCGGCATAGTCATTGGACCTTACTTTTTCGGAAATGAGGCTGAAGCAACAGTTGCGGGGAATGGATTGCGCTATCTAGAGATGATTAATGATTTTTTATGGCCGAAATTGGATAGTATTGATCTGGACAACGTTTACTTTCAACAAGACGGCGCTACGTGCCACACAAGCAACGAAACCATTGATCTTTTGCGGGAAAAGTTTCCGGACCGTGTTATCTCTCGAAGCGGTGATCACAATTGGCCACCGAGATCTTGTGATTTAACACCTTGCGACTTCTTCCTTTGGGGCCAAGTGAAAGAGAAGGTCTACGCGAATAGCCCAGCGTCGATTCAAGACCTCAAAGATGGAATTCGTGAGGCTATCGAGGACATAGCCACTTTGCGATATGGTTATTGGTTATGGAAGATTTCATTAAAAGGATATGGTCCTGTAAGCGTGGTCGTGGTGGTCATTTGCCTGATGTTATTTTCCACTATTATCGGCATAGCTTCTTCTTTATGATGAAATACCTAAACATTCGATCATTCATATTGAAAAATGTACAACAAATTAAATTTTCTGCGAGAATTACATTTTTTCAAAACTAGTTATCATTTGGCATCAATTGCTCATAAGATTATACCGTGTTTTTCCTTGTTGAAAAACTCCAAATGAAATAATATTGATCTATATTTTTCAATTTCAGCACTTCCTCCAGAAAAACTACACTTCATGTCGGAAACATCAGCATCTGCTTTGGATCACTGTTTCATCGATAACTCTGGTAAGTTTCAGTTTAAGCATAAAAAATTCAGTCGAATTGTGCTTTTAGCAGGAAAGTTTGGGGTAGTTTTGATTCCTTTCAATTTGTATGTTTTCTGGGGTGCTCAATTCGAATCTGAGGTTTGCTAACAGAATTACGTGACGGAACATAGAAAATATACAAAAAGAATAAAAACCTCATTCTTGGTCAGTTTTTTGCTTATTACTCGGAAACTATCAACTTTTCGTGAAAAACCTTGCGAATGAAATGAATGGAAATAAAATTTTCTACAAATTGTACTACCACAGATTGTTCTGCAACAACCATTTTTGGGTCAAACTATAGTTGAAAATTAGGTATTTTTTATGACTCAATAAATGAAAAAAATTAAATTATATTGTTCCGATGATGCGATCCTCTTGAAATGTTGCATGAACATTCAGTATATCAGTCTCGTTAAAAAAAATTCTCGATCCCTTCACACACACTCATCTGAGGGAGATTTGATGCTGCAATTGAGCGTGTGATGTGAACGAATCAAAAAAAAAGAAAATATGAATCAAATTTGGGTAAGAAGTCCGTATGTGTGCACTTTTATGTATTTCCTTCCTGCCAGGTTTGGGACGAAAAATGTCCATTTTTTAAAGGAAAATACCGACTTTTCCCTAATGAACTCATCCAGAATTTCGTCAAGTTTACAGCAATACAAAACACCTCTCTCAAATAAAGATGTTCTGTTCTTTGGTATTTATGGCATTTTCACGAATCTCAAAAATGTTTAATATTACTCTCGAAATAGCTATCTCCAGATACTCTTAAAGAAATAACATCATTCCCATTATGGGTTCTTTTTGGATTATAATACATGATGTAATTCAGGGTGTACCTATTTCTTCTATGTATATATTTGTTAACATCTATAATAATGGATAGCATTCCCCAGCTCATCCATACTTATATTATAAATGCGAAAGTAACTCTGTCTGTCTGTCTGTCTGTCTGTTACTCTTTCACGCCTGAACGGCTGAACGGATTTTGATGAATTTGGTATGGTGAGTGATGATAACCTAGAAATGGTCATATGCTATAAATAGTCACCCATTGTTCTTAGGGGGTAGGCAGTAGGCAATAACTAAATTGAGTTAGTGATTTTTAGTCGTTTTTGTTGGGACTTTTGCTCTTCACGTCTAAACAGCTGAACAGATTTTGATGAAATTTAGTAAGGTAATAGATGGTTACTTGAAAACGGATTAGATCAAAATGATCACGTCATCGTACTTAGGGGGTAGGAAGTGGGCAGAAAACTGAATTGAGTCAGTGATTTTGTATGGTTTTTTGCTGGGAGTTTTTGCTCTATCATGTCTAAACGGCTGAACGGATTTTAATGAAATTTAGTAATATGATAGATAGTAACCTAGAAAAGGATATCAGCTATTAATATTCATGCTATCGTACTAGGCGTAGGCAGTAGGCAGAAAACTAATTAAGTTAGTGATTTTTATTGTTTGTTTTAAAAGTTTTACCTCATTCACGCCTTAACGTCTGAACGGATTTTTATAAGACTTGGTTAATATAAAGATAGGATCCTAGGCACGGACACAGGCTACTTTTTACGGCGGGAAATACCTCATCCCCGCGGAAATCTAGCGTGAGCGTGTCAAGAAGCGCATGACGCCATAGCTACTGAATGATTTGATGTTTTTTTAACTGAGTGTTACTAAGACTTCAAGTTAGTATTTGATCACTTTTCTAACTTAGAGGGTCGGTAGGCGCCATAATTTAGGGAATTTATGATAAAATTTTGATGCAACTCTCTTTATTTAACAGTTTTACTTGGATCGAATTACCGTGCGAAGCCGGGGAGGGTCGCTAGTTATCTATATTTATTAACATCTATAATAATGGATAGCATAGCATTCCTCAGCTCATCATGAAATCGCATATCATCTAGGGTTAACTGTGGATACCTACTATCATTTCAGTTGATGTTTTTCAGAAAAACCTGCTGCAGGTCTTTCATCCTACCGCTTCGACTTAGAAATTCCACCTAAAAAGGGATGTGAATCAGAAAGGGATGATCTTCCAACAGACGATGTGAAAGCGTTGTTGGATAGAAGTATACTAATTCAGTATAATATATCATATAGAGATATGTTCAAAGTGAGTAACATTATCTTTTATCTTTCATGAAATGTGAAATTTTGAGAACAAGTAGTCCGGTCTATTTAGACCAAAAAATGAGAGTGAAGTTACATCAAGTCTCAACAAGCTGAATTTCAGTGAAATTGTTCAAAATATAATTATAAATAATGTCTAGAAGTTCCCATCATTTCCCTGTAAGGAAAAAAATTAATTCAAGGTCAAAGGTCAAAAAATGAGTTTTTCGCGATTTTCAGCCAAACGGTAAGTTTTATCATAAAAGTACCCCAGGCAAAAATTGTAGATTATAAAATTATCTATAAAAAATTCATCAATACTTTTTTTCTTACGAGCCACCGTTTCTGAGATATAATGATTCAAAAGTTATAAAAGTGCGCTAAGTACACTACCTCATAGGTGGCGTGGAAACGTATGCATATTATGACGATAACGACTTTTATAACTTTTTGAATCGTTATATCTCAGAAACGGTGGCTCGTAAGAAAAAAAGTATCAATACATATTCTATAGATAATTTTATGATCTACAATTTTTGTCTGAGGTACTTTTATGATAAAACTTACCGTTTTGCTGAAAATCGCGAAAAACTCATTTTTTGAACTTTGACCTTGAATTAAATTTTTTCCTTAGAAGGGAATGATGGGGAACTTCTAGACATTGCTTATTTGTTTGAGTTCGTCAACTTTTCTGAACAGAGAACCCAAAAATACTGAGATTTGACCAAAACCCGTTACACCAAGTGTTATACATAACTGACCACACGCATAAGAATCTTGCTCAAAAATGACGTTTGACACCCTGTATCTCGCTTATGCTTCGAAAACGGGATATATTGTATAAGGCAAAAGTGATTCTCCCGATGTCCTCTACACGAAAATATATGTTTGTCCAGTTTATGATGAAACACCCTGCATATTGTACGAATCTTATAGGATAGATTTTTAACCCTTCACCCTTCCACATAATTGGATTGAATAAGTCATATCGATTGAGGCTGCTACAAATCATTTTCGACGTTGTCATGTTCTGATTTTAATGCAGTGAATAGGTTCTTAGAATTTATCACGAGATATTCGCTGTTTAGATTTACGCGGAAAGGGAAAAAATTATTCTTCAATTTTTTCATGAAAAAAAAGGTACTGATTAAATTTTCATCAACACGATTTCCTAGAATATTTACGTCATACTATCCTCGAAGAAAACAAAAAAAGCGAATGACCACTGTAGAAACTGATTAACTAAGTCTGTTACATTGTATTGATTTGAATTGAAAAAAACTACTTTCTCAATAGGGCAGAAGCAAGGAATTCCTCAAAACCTTATTCGAAAATTGTGGTTACCAATTTGAAGAGGGCGTTTTTGAAGAACTGTATCAACTGGCCTTAGCACAGGATAAAAATGGAAGTGTGTCAGTTGATACTTTCAATAAGCAACACCAGTCTCCATTGAAAAAAATTGTGGATGAATTAGCATGTATTCCAGAGCAACTGAAAAAACCTTGTTTTTGTGCCTAACAGACCCAGAAATTCAGCAAAAAAATAACGAAGTATGATTTTGGTCAATGAAAAAACATATTTTGTTCTGATAAAGTTAAGTGTAATTTTGTTTTTGTATGGATAACCATTATTTAATATTAGCAGTATTTTATTTTTGTTATTGTTTTGTTGTTAAATTAAAGATGTACAAGTATTTGTTCTGTTCTTGTATGTACTATGTATTTGATGAGGATGAGGCCTCCATAGCTTTCAATTTTGTCTCAGTTTCTTATTTATCTTCACTCACTCCTCATAATCACCTCAATCGCTGTCTCACTAGGTAGTACAAGAGAGTCATGTCATACCAGAGACAACAGGTTGTCTCTGTGTCATACCTTACATCTTACCTCTAATAGTGAATGCCAGTGAAGCTGTTCTGATTTTTGAAACATAGATAAATTGAAAATAGTAATCATCGAAATGAATACAACCTTCAATTTATAGGCTCACAGAACCTTCTTCATGCGGACTGGTATGATTTATTCAAGATGTTGTCAATGAGAGAAGAGACAGACCGGTTTCGGCCTCATTGGGCCTCGTCAGTGTCCCATAACCCTCAGAGACAACATCCTATTGAAAAAATTCCACATTTAAGACTACTTGTAAGAAGCTATCGAGTAGTATCTTACAGATGGTGACATCTAGTAGTGAGTAGTGTCAAATGAGAAGTTCAATCATCACAGATCGCATGCTGAAAGCACTGATTACTTCCTCTTCACTCTTTGAGATGTTAGCAGTGGTCCTACATCCAGGGCCTTCATGCAAGTTTCTCCGAGTGATGGAAACACCCAATTTTTGGCGGCTGTGAAGCCAAATGATTTTAAGATAAAGAAAAAATGACACATTTAAGTCCGGTGAACGGGCTGCCACGAGATTAGACCAGAATTTCCATCTTCCGGGAAGTAAATGTTTCCAGAAAAAAAATTTGCTGAGAAAATTCTCCGGAAAAATTTTTTCTGGAAAAATAATTTTCTCTGGAAATTTTTTTTCTGGAAACATTTTTCCCGGAAGATGATCGGACGTTCTGGTCCAATCTCGTGGTCTGCCGGTCACCGGACTTGAATCCATTGGAATTTTTTACTGGGAAGCAGTTTAGAAAAAGTGCATTCAAAGGCAATCGAAAATAAATTTGAACTACGGCAGCTGAAGTTTAACAAGTATTATACCATTTTGGAATCCTTACTAAATGCGCCAACTTTCGACAAAACATGCCAAACTTGCGTAGTACATTTTTTTTTCAATACAGTCAGTTGAAACTAGGCAATTGTTTATTTTGAATTTTTTTCTGAAAAGTTATCCCTATTTTTATGAAACCTAGAGCAGCTGATATCAAAATTTTGATTACAGTTTAGACAAGCATTATTTAGGATTACACAGTAAAAAAAAAGTTGGAAAAAGTTGATATTGGTAGCAACAGGACTGAAAAGACTGTCACAGGGTGTGGAATTTTGCGTGTTTTTTAAATGCCTATTATTTTAAAATCATGCAACTTAGATTTTTTTATATTTTTCTGACAACCAGCATTACTTGCCTATTCACCCGGTTCCGGGTTGACGTCGAGTTTTGGGACAACCTGTGTAAAGATTTAATATTCCAATTCACTATGGCCACAAAATTTTGCATGAGGCTTATTATGAGCATCTTGCTTGCGGCCGATAAAATTTCATTTCGTTTTGTCGGAGATATTGAGGAACAAAAATTTTAATGTCCATATTTTATGGAACAACCTGTTCGATTGGCTGGTTTACTAACTTAACCGAGTCATTTGGGAACCTAACTCACCCTGAAAATTTCTCTTAGTCTCTACTCTCTAGGACAATCCCTTCGACTGTTATTGTGTTTGCGGCCATACGGACGTCCCCACGACTATAATTCAATTTGATCACGGATTCGTATTCACGCAGTCGCACGCTATTGTTTGAGACCATTTTATGCTCAAAAATCGAAAATTACAGACATTTAGGCAAAATAGCACTCGTTTAAGTAAAAAGAGCGTTCAAATTCATTTTAATGGTGCCGAGACCATTCTTAAAGCGAAAGAACAAGAAAAGCCGATTGGTACGCCTGTTAACCTGACCTAGGGGAATTAAACAATTCGTCATCTTTCAGTTGGCAGTGTGGAGATTCCAAAGTCGCACAGGAACTGTCATTGGATTGCTAAAATTGCTTTATTGTCTTTAAATTTGGTGCTCTCCTATTTAAATAGTTATTATTCCTTGTGTTTTATGTGGAATAAAATAAGCAATCGTAAAACAATAACGTGATCTCCAAGAAAACATCGGTTTGTAAGGTAGGTTATACTTTCTCAATGTTTTTTATCATGTCAAATGCGTCATAGTGTCATTGATGATTTCTGTTTTATGTTTTACAATTATTTGCAAGAAAATTCATATGATTGATTTATTCATTGTCTGTTTCAATATTCCTTGATGAGGAGTTTTGATTAGCTGATGAAACGCAAAGCTCAATTTGTTCCATGGAGGATCGAGTTATTATCCGCCCCCCACTAAACATTCAATTATGAAGTTATAAGTTCTTTCAAAAATCAATTACACCTGAACTTCTGTAAGGATTCTTCAGTCCTTTTTATCTAATATATATGTGAACGTCAGATATTTGCGAAAATCTTTGCTGTATTCGATAAAGGACTTGTCATTGTGGTCAAACATGGATCAGTCTCATTCTACAGGTAAATTTAAGAAACTCGATACCGTTATCTGGTTTTAGAGCAAATATTATAAAACGACTAATTGTGTATTTAAAAGAGTGTTATAGCTGTCGTCTGATATCATCTTCAATAATATACTCTTCTGACAAAAATATTTCAATGACAATTATCCATGTTGTACAGCTGGTTTTTGTTTTTCTTGTTGAAGATGAACCCTAAACAGTTTCATATCCAGAAATTGGATCTGTTGAATATCATATTCTTCCCAAAATCACCAATGTGACCGGAGGAAAATAATGCAGCATTGTTTATTGTCCCTCGAGTTAAACAAGATATCTAATCAAAGTCTGATGACTTTCAATAAACATTAATTAATGCTGAGGCTGTGTCATATTTTGACTAGTCTCTTACAATTAACCTAACTTCTTCTTTTGTTTTCTAAATGGAATATGTATTGTATGAATGCATTTATAAGTATGAGTGCTTACAATTTGGAGATACTTTGTATTGAAAGTGTGATGGTGTATATTCATGTAGCTTAATTGATTCAATTATTTCAACATAATTTATATCTAATTATCCCATTTATGTGATATGATATTTAAATTGGTCACTTAAACAAATGAAATGGTATCTTCGTAATACACTTAGATTTTTGAATTATTATATGCAGTTGGAATTTAAAGGTTTAATCCTTAATTATATTATATTCTTTGTTTTTGGCTTCTTCTAACAAGTTTGGTTGAGACCATTTCTTTCCGATTTGTACAAATATTTGGTTACAAGCCAAAAACACACAAACAGTGTGTTCGATAGCTCAAAAGTATTGTACTGGGGAATTATTTTATTTTTGAACTAAAAAAAGAAATCGATTGTTGATAAATACTGAGCAGTGCATGTATAACTCAGAAATGGAACTGATAAGTTTTTCAATTCGATTATTTACAAGGTATACGTTAAACGACTTGTCGATTAATTTGTTGGATGTTCTGTTATCATCCTAGTTATTTATGTAATTCAGCTCACCTACATGGAAGGGTAAGAAGTATTTGATTATATATATTTATTAAGCAGGTTTTATCACAGCTATTTCTATTCATTATTGAATTTCTTCAATAATTTGATTTCTTCATCTCTTATTAAGGTGTCCAATATTTGATCGCATTCTGTATATATGAGTATATTTAATCTTATTTGGGAATTATGGAAAATGCTACTACTACTGATAACCTGGCAGATAAATCATTTGAGTACCTACTTTTTACTGTTACTATTTTAGTTTATGTAAAATTTATTGTTGACACAAGTACAGATATTCTAATTGAAATATGAAAGTCGCTATTAATTTCTGGAAAATGTTTTCCAAGTATTTTTGAGAATGTGTTCTCTTTTGTCTGAAGTACCACTAAAAATTTCACAATGCAATAATTATTGTTGTGAACCAATGAGGAACTTAATGGTTTTTGAGCTCCTGATAAAGAATTCAAATTCGAGAGTAATTTTGTGAATATTTCAACTTTCTAAAGTAAAGAGCTAGATAATCTCAAATGTTGACGGTTGCTCTCATTGGCACCCCATTTCAATACGTACTTTTTGATTTCATCATTTTGGATGTGGTCGAGTCATGATTTACCAGCAGATCTTGGGTACTCAAACACTCTCGGAGTTATTAATCTTGAAACTTCTTTCATGTTTTTCAATGATTTTTTCATCTTAACTCAAGAACCCAAATTATCTGTTATTCAAAAACCTGACAAATTGAGAACTGATGTAAATTAGGAAATTTTTTAAAACAAAAGAGCTTAAAATTTTACAGAGTAGATTTATGCATAAATATCTCAGTATACGGTAGTGGACAAAGTCTGTTTCAGAAAATATACCAATTTAAATACATATTTATTTTTCATGAAAGTCGGATTTTTCATAAAAATTAAATTTTTTCAATTCAATTTCAACCAAATAAAAAGTCGGATTTTTCATAGGAGTTGATTTTTTTCTACCAAATTAAAAACAAGGTTGAGATTAATTTAGTATGTCAGTGGTAAATCTTTTTTAATTTTTAAAAATTTTATGGATTTGGAGTTTACGGTTGGATTACTGGAATGAATGGCTTCTTCATTTTTAATAAAAATAATATTCATTGATGAATTCAACAATATCGGCGGCGTATGGGTTTAATATTTTCGAACTATTTGGCGTTTATTATTCTCTGTTCAATTCATGTGATCTAAAAAGTACTGCCATGAAATAATAATAAGTTTGTTTGTATTGAAAAAATAAAATTTCAATTTGAATATTCTGAGAAAAGTAGGTATGATTTTGCTCATTCATGCCTTCACTTTTTTTTGACCACTATATTTGATCCTGAATTTCAACGAAAAATATCTGGCAAATGTGATTAGGATAGCTCATACTTTCGCTAAGATACATATTTGAATACAATCTGTTATCACCCGAGTATAATATTCACCATAAATTGATGAGTAGTTTTCACCTGGTTTCCCCTGCTTATTATATAATTTTAGAACGATGTTCGCATATTGCGTTAAGCTTATAAATTGTGAAAACCATTGGCATATCTCCTTCCTCATGTTCGAATACTATGAAGAAAGCATAAAGAAGTACAGATTGATAAAAATTTATTAATTTCAAAATTTCAAGAATTTTTCGCTACCCCTGAGATGCAGAATAGATTAACCGCACACAACCGAAATTATAAATAGTTTTACGTCTTCAAAAAGGTCTGTACCTTTATTAAAATATAAAGAGCGCTTTTTCTTAGGGGAACAGCGTTAGTTGTCTTGAATGACTCGGTTGGACTCACTGTGGAATAATCCGTGGTCAAAATATCAACTTTGCTTTCCGCGTTCACTCTCGCTTTCGAACGAGAGTGTAGAGACTTGAAATTCCTCCAGTTTTTTCGCAAGAAAAATGTAAAGATTTTTAATTCTAAAATGCATACCCGTTACGCGACGCGCGAAAGATACAAGTATAACGTTTTCCCCTCGCGTAGCTGGCGACTCCCACTCCGCGACTAGTTTGATGCATTCGAGGCTTTTTGCTCCTGTTTGACCCGTTTTTTCACCCCACTAAACATATCGGTCGGTATCGAGAGAATAAACGATTTGAAGAATTTTATTTCTTCTTTAAAATGCTTTTTGTAAAATTCAAATCCGACAAGTAGCCGAGCATCACGACCTTCTTGAAAAAAGTACGTCGAATTCGGAAAACTGCGATTGTGCAAAAATATTTATCCGACAGCTTTGTAATTGTGCACCAATAAGTTTATGTTAATACCTACTTAAATTCAGAGCAACTACGCTTCATCTCAGAAATTGACCAAGTTATGAATTTTCGAAAAATTGATGTTTTTTTTTTTTTTTTTTTCCAGTTTTTGGTCTTTTCTCGGAAACTATTATCCGCTCGAGACGTCATATCTCATTTTTTTGTTTTTGAATTCTCTACAATAAAAGCCCTAACAGCTTTTCGATCAGATCAATACTTCACGTTTTATAAGCGAAAAAACAAAATTTTGGATTTTTTGGGCTATTTTTTACTTTTCAAAAAAAACCTAAGACAATTCAGGAGTGGAATTTATCATGAAAAACATGAAGAAACTACCTATTGCATGACTGCACAGTCAGATTTCAGGTAGTCATTTTTGTCACGTAAAAAACCTCTATTGCTTGGCCTATTTCTACTTATATTTTGATCTAGCCCCATCACCTGAATATTAACGCTAAATTCGGACTGCCTGTATAAAAATGATAATCATTTCGTATCTTATCTCGAATCTCGTTGCAAGTATTCAAATACTTGACGAAATATATGCCAATGTCAAACAAGTAACGTTTTTATTTTCTTTCGGTATCTAATTAACACTTTGTTTACCATGTGGAACGAATCATATTGTTGTAAGTCACGAAATTTTTAGTGGATTCAAGATGCATGTTTATTTGGTTATTTTATTTCAATTCTTTTGAACAGATAATCCTCGTAATTTATTAATATGGGTTGGGATACTTTTTGCACTTTTGATTTTGTGGAAAACAGCTTAGCACTTGTCTTTAATTTTTTTGTTAATTTTGAGTCAAGGGTGGTCTCATCTGACTCTTATGTACCCGATGATCAAGTTTGAAAGACATTCTACTTTTAAAGGAATGAGCTATTAGAGACTTAAAATGTTTCACGGTATAGACATGTAGTTGAAATGAAGGGTTTTCCAATAAGAAGTGTTATTTTGAATACCCCGCTATTTCGGTAGATGTCACGTTTGAACGCATTGAAATTATTAAAATTCACTATAAAAATGGTGAAATTTGACAGACTCGAACATTTTCGGGTCGTCGTGAAGCACCTTGTGGACCGCAATAAAGAAATTGGTGGAAAAATTCGAGCTGTTGGGACAAGTTAGTGATGTGAAGAATAAAACCGGTGCACGTCGCTCAAGAACAGCCGAGAATATTGCTGCTGTGGCCGAACGTGTTGAAGAAAACCCAGGTTGGTCAATTCCTCGTCGTTCTTTGAAATTAGGTATTGCTCAAACGTCATTACACCGTATTTTGAATAAAAGATTCGGGGAACACAACAAAAAAGAATTATCCAATTTGGTGCAGTATTTTGAAATATATGGTATTTTGACGGTAACCATAGATCCTGTTTTATCAATATAGATTTCGTGAATATCTACTGAACGAAAAGGTCCTTCAAATAGAAAATAAAAAAAATCTCAATAAATCAAATAAATGCGAGAAAAAGAATGAACAACTTCCAAAATATATTCATGATTTCCGTAGACTTACCTGTTTTATTCGGAATATGATTATAAATCGTCATTTTGGTGAGAGTTAGATTAATTTAAACTTATCAGGACCGTGTTTTATGAGGTTTATATCGTTGGCAACATCTTAATCGATTTCTTATGTAAACAACATCAAACGAGTCCAAAAACCTTTTCACGCTTATTCATAAAAAAATTAATATAGATACAGTAGAGACTCGATAATCCGGATATTTACTAGTCCGGATTGACGTCAAGATTGTATTATGTCCTTATAATCCGGATTGCAAGACCCAATAATCCGAATTTCCAATCGTTGCATACGTGGTGTTACGGTTCTAACTTGTCGTAACTCAATTTCTATGACGACGATCGGCGTTCTTTTGGTATATAATAGGCACAATGATATAAGACAAAAAAAGTCAGACAAGAAATAATTAATTAGTGAAATGGAATGAATGTTTCTACCTCCAAACCATACAGCTCTGATACAGCATATGGATCATAATGATATTTAATTAACAAAACTGAAATACCAAATAGTCTTTTAGCACATATTTTCTCGATCCTCGAGACGGGATAATGTTAGGCAAATGCATTTAGACCATAGATCAATTCGATGCAGTCTGTTTATTCCATAACTCATGGCAATTACTGATATTCAGCTTCTGAAAGATATACAGGAGCAAGCTATTGTTCAGCATTCTTTTTCCCTTACAGTAGAAAACGGAAATATCTAATTATTCCAAATAATATATTTGTTTTAATGATTTCGATAATAAAGCTTATATTTATTTCAACCGTTTTTTTAATTGCATCTTACTAAATTGTAAGACGCGGTATTCCGGATTCTCATTAATCCGGATCAATCCCTTGCATTAATTGATCCGGATTATCGAGTCTCTACTGTATTCAGATTTTGAATTATCGTTTCCGCAATTCAAACAGTGCTCAAAAGCTTCTGATTTCACGTCCTGGTTTTTCCTTCCTTTTTTTGTTATATTATCAGGAGTTCTTTCAAAATTAGGAAAAAATATTATGCATCACTATTTTATTCCTCTGTCCTCCATAAAAAGAGCTTAGAAATCTGTAATTTTTTAGTGGCCGTCGAGAGTTTCATTGTAATTCACGTATTTTTGTTAGTGGGCACACTTGCAGAATCAATGATTCTTATTTCAATGGAAATTTGTTTGTTGATCATGTCTTTTCAAAGAAAATTTCATTGTTGTCGTATTGAGCACAACCAAACCAAAACAATGTCACTTGTTTGCGTGGTATACGAGGATGATAATACATAGTACGCTTTGTATTTCCACACGAGCAATAATATTTATCGGACATACTTTTCTCAGCACTATGGCCGCGGAGATTTAATGATGTTTCATGTTTCATAAACTTTTCACTATGTCGGACTTTATTGAACTGGAATTTCATTTTGATTGAGAAAAGATCGAGTTTATGCTTCTTGCATACTGTTTTTATTGAGATTCTTATCCAATGAATAAACGATCGTAATTTTGTGTATATTAAGGTGTAACAGTCTAGAAATTTTTACTGTTCAAGTGTTCAATTGAAACAGAAATACATAATATGCACACTATAAACCATAAGAACGATTTGCATACCGATTTGGAATTTAGTTTTCATCTGACGCAATAAAAAGTTTATCTGTCTGCTACGACTTACTTTGCATTCTTCTCAATTTTGCGCGCTTTAGCTTTTTGTAGTTTTGTCAAAATATCTGTAATTTTGGAATTTTGAGCCTGCAGAAGTCTTAAACCTCGGTAGGTTTCACTGTTGAAAAATCCGTCAAATACACTGATGGACAAAATTAGCGCACCACCTCAAATTTCATTAAATTTTAACAATTGATATCTTCCCAATCTTTAGTCGGATTTCAACGTTTTTTTTCTTTCAATAGTAGCTATGTTATTGTCGAATTCCCTCCTTTAAAAAGAAAGTCCAAAAAATGAAATCTTCATGTTGTACAGGGCGTTTAAACATGTCATGTTTTATAGTCAATTTTTAACGTCTTCTGTGGGCAATGCCAGGTTGCTGAGGGATATAAAAACAATAAGCGTTGTAGCCTAGTATCTCTTGAGTATTTTGTTTTTTTAAAAACCAATTTATCTTGAAGTCGTCCAGAGATATTCAACATTTTATCAACTCTTGTATTTTATGCATTAGCCATGAATATATTCGCAACCATTTGTCCGATTTGAATGTTTTTCTTCAGCTGTAGCTCTTTTATTGGCGAATATCATACTACAATGAGATGTCTTTTAACGTGAGAGCCCGTTTCCATAAGTCAACGGAGACAACAACCAAAGAAAAATAAATAAGAATTAACTTTCAACACAAAAATAAACGAAAACAAAAAAATGCAAGATGTTATAAAAATGTGAATATCTCTGGAATGTTTCCAGTTAAATTGCTTTTTGAAAAATCAAAATACTCAGGAAACATCTGGCTACATCACTGTATAGTTTTTAGAAGCCTTATATCTGATATTGCCCACAGAAGGCGTTAAACTGTAATGAAAAAAACCCGAAAATTTAAACGTCCTGTACAGCATGATGCATTTCTTTTTTTGAACATCTCATTGTAGTATGATATTCGCCAATAAAGAGCTACAACTAAAAAAAACATTCAAATCGGACAAATAGTTGCGAAGATATTCATGGCTAATGCATAAAATACAAGAGTTGATAAAATGTTGAATATCTCTGGACGATTTCAAGATAAATTGGTTAAAAAAAAACAAAATACTCAAGAGACACTAGGCTACAACACTTTATTGTTTTTATATACCTCAGCAATCTGGCATTGCCCACAGAAGACGTTAAAATTTGACTATAAAACATGACATTATTTGAACGCCCTGTACAACATCAAGATTTTATTTTTTGGACTTCTGTTTAATGGAGAGAATTCGACAATAACAGAGCTACTACTGAAAAAAAAAACGTTGAAATCCGACTAAAGATTGGAAAGATATCAATTGTTAAAATTTAACGAAATTTTAGGTGGTGCGCTATCAAACAAATGGGTGGAATTCAGCTGCTCATTAAGGACACAAAAGTTTGAGCAAAACTTCGTTCATAAAGAGCAAAAAAAACATTCACACAACCAGCAAAAATTCAACCATCAAATTTATCCGGAAGAAGAAAGATTCTGCTCCTTTTGATTGGATAATGCTACATTCGGTCAAAAGAAGCGAATGTATAATTCTGATAGTTCTTGAACTATAATTCGTGTCCTATGCGTAATAACACATAACGGAAGGAAGTGAATGAACAAAGCGCATAGCCATAATTTCCGTAGAATCAGCAGATATATGTAATTACAAATCGGGAAAAATCTTTATTAGGCGACTATTCCATTTATTCTCTCTGTAACATTGTTCTTTGATGTTTATATCGTAATCAAAATTCAAGTAAATTACATATTCTATTGTATACATCATACCAGTTCAAAGCCTTTTTACGCTTCTTCATATTGAGATTTGAATATCTTAAGACCTATTGGTTTTATTCTATTCAATTCAGTTGTCGTGTTTATGATCTGCTGTAGGACCTGGAACTGTGGTTTTCGCCTGACATCAGAATTTGGCTGTTTCTATCTGAAATTCAATATTATCCATTCGAAATATAAAAAGTCTACACCATTTCCAAGTGTATTTCAGAAATCGTCAATTTTATTTCAGAAAGCGTCAATTGTAAAAACTCCATATTTTAGAGAGTTGTTCAGGATTTCGGTCAAGATGCCTATGATATTGCCCATGCTCAGTTTCATAATTTTAGCAGGAATTCCATCGCTGCCAGCACTCATTTTATTTTTTATCTTATTTGCAGCTTCTCTAACTTCCTCAGGGGTCACGGGGTGTAGAAAGATGGAATCTCTAGTTCTGTTGATTTTGCATGTATATGGTTGTTTGCTTGCTGTAGATACCAATTCATCAATTGTTGTTATTAAGAAATCATTGAAGCTGTCTGCTATGGTCTGGGGATCTCCATCAATTTTTATATCTCTTGTTTTTGCCCCTCTGATTTCTTTAATGATGTTCCACGTAGTCTTTTGTTTGTTATCAGACTTTGCAATCCTTTCTTGATATTTTTTGGATCTGCTTCGAATAATAACCTATCCTGCCCAAAAACTGCTCTGGTCATGTCCAAAATTGAATATATTTCGACATGGATTTCACTTTTGTACGAATATTGATGATATTATTATTCAACACCTGTTCTCAAAAATATTCGTTGAACCAGTTTTGACCATTTCTTCATTTGAACCTGCCACATATTTTTCTTACCTAGTGCCTGTTCTTCTTTACAGAAATGGCCAATAGACCAGGAGCAGCTCAGAGACCAAATGGAGTCCAAGGAAAAATATGTCAATTCAAGTTGGTACTCCTAGGTGAATCAGCAGTTGGTAAATCAAGTTTAGTACTACGTTTTGTCAAAGGACAGTTTCATGAATATCAAGAGAGCACCATTGGAGCTGCCTTTTTAACGCAAACCGTTTGTTTGGATGATACAACTGTTAAATTTGAAATATGGGACACTGCAGGCCAAGAGAGGTAACTAAAATAGCTAATAGTTATTTAATCAACTAGGTTATTAAAGACAGCGACTAATGGTCAAGATATTTTAACGCGTGAGCTAAGCGAACGGCAATAGAAATTACAAAAGAAAACGTTTTGGAATTCTCATGATTTCTCCAACAGAAAACGAGATAAAGATATTCGAAACAGCAATTTTTCAGAAATCAGGGATCTGTTCGCTGGCAGGTGATTATTTTGAAAAAAGAAATCGGGGGTTCTTGAACATTTTTTCTTTAACTCTTATGGTTCTCGAGATGCTCTCTGTGACCATCGAATTTGG
Source organism: Propylea japonica (assembly GCA_013421045.1). Classification (NCBI taxonomy): domain Eukaryota; kingdom Metazoa; phylum Arthropoda; class Insecta; order Coleoptera; family Coccinellidae; genus Propylea; species Propylea japonica. Next base: position 92,528,657 of record CM024240.1, read on the forward strand.
GACACCCTGTACGGTTGCCATGAGGATTGTACATTAAAATAGCATAAATTGAGCATTAAAGTGGGTCATTAATGATCAATTTTTTACCTTTTATTTTGAGGTCGACGGAAAAGATAATAAATTAAAATTTTTTAGTGTTCTTCTACTCACATGCTCTTATCTGTTAGATTAGAGCATGTTTGTTTATGATGAGGCTTGAGGATTAAAGCAGAATATTATCTCCTTTGGTGATATAAAGGGTTTTCCAATAAGAAGTGTTGTTTTGAATAGCCCGCTATTTCGGTAGATGTCACGTTTGAAGCTGTCATTTTTTGACATTTACAAGTAAAAACTACGCCATTAATAAAATGGAATGATACACACTTCAAGAACGCATTGAAATTATTCAAATTCACTCTAAAAATGGTGAAATTTTGGCAGAAACTCGAGCATTTTTGGGTCATCGTGAAGCACCTTGTCGGAAAAATTCGAGCTCAAGAACAGCCGAGAATATTGCTACTGTAGCCGAAAGTGTTCATTGCGCTATCGAGATGATATATATCTAGAGCTTGATTACAATGCAGTGCTATTCTCGCCTAAGGGGCATCTCTACTTTTTACTCTGAGGGTTGTACAGTATAGTCCGGTCTATTTAGACATTCGAAGTTACATAAAGTCCCAACAAGCTGAATTTCTGTGAAGTTGTTCAAAACATAATTATAAACAATGTCTAAAAGTTCCCCATCATTCCCCTGTAAGGAAAAAATTTAATTCAAGGTCAAAGGTCAAAAAAATGAGTTTTTCGCGATTTTCAGCAAAACGGTAAGTTTTTATCATAAAATTATCTATAAAAAAATGTATTTATACTTTTCTTCTTACGAGCCACCGTTTCTGAGATATAACGATTCAAAAAGTTATAACTACGCGCTAAGTACACTACCTCATAGGTGGCGTGGAAACGTGTGCATATTATGACGATAACGACTTTTATAACTTTTTGAATCGTTATATCTCAGAAACGGTGGCTCGTAAGAAAAAAAGTATAGATACATTTTTTATAGATAATTTTATGATCTACAATTTTTGTCTGAGGTACTTTCATGATAAAACTAACCGTTTTGCTGAAAATCGCGACAAAACTCATTTTTTGACCTTTGACCTTGAATTGAATTTTTTTCCTTACAGGGGAATGATGAGGAACTTCTAGACATTGTTTATAATTATATTTTGAACAATTTCACTGAAATTCAGCTTGTTGGGACTTTATGTAACTTCACTCTCATTTTTTGGTCTAAATAGACCGGACTAAGTAGCCATGATTGGATACTCAGTATTGTTGACATTATTTTCTTCTATTCATAGATATCATAGTTTGGCTCCAATGTACTATAGAGGGGCCCAGGCAGCTATAGTTGTGTACGATATAACCAACCAAGACACATTCGGGAGGGCAAAAACATGGGTGAAGGAGTTACAGAGGCAAGCTAGTCCTACCATTGTTATTGCATTAGCTGGAAACAAGCAGGACTTGGCTAACAAAAGGATGGTAGAATTTGAAGAAGCCCAAACGTATGCTGAAGAGAATGGATTGTTGTTCATGGAAACATCTGCGAAGACAGCTTTGAATGTTAATGATATTTTCCTGGCGATAGGTGAGCAAATTATCATTTAAACATATATATCGATGTTCGTTGATTGATTATTTTAATATGCTTGAGTTGAATTTTTGCGTTCTTGTCCCTGATGTCATCATCAAATTGTCTTATTGAAAGTTCACAATTCACTTCTAAACATAACAGAAAGTGAATTGTTATCCTCGGTTTTCATTCTTAGTTATGAATAATTCATATTACTTTCAGATTTTCCTTCCGAACTATCGTCGATGGTACTCTGATTTCAAACCTTATCGTTTTGTTGATTGTCATCCGAAAAAGGCATGTTCTATTTGTCAAAATCACTTCACTTCCAACTGAAGTGATTTCGGAAATTATTCAGGCCAATAGAAATGGTCTAAGAGCCCTTGAACCCCAGACCTTCGTTATTTCATAAAAGCTGAAAACTTGTCTACGCATGCTCCCAACACAGGTAAGAACGATGGACCATTATGAAATTTGGATTACCCTGGCTTTGACAGGTAAACGGTATTAAAGGGGTGTAAAATACTGATCTAATTTCGTCAAATTATAAAGTGTGATTTTTGATATTACCTTCAGAATATCATTAAAAATGACGTCATTAATTGCCAGACACTTACTATAGTGGCAACCCTTGCCAGACACCCTTAATGTTCATTAAATTATATGTAATTCTACTTACGTTATAGTATAAAAGCTGATTTTTATATATAATACTTGGGTAATAATTAGATAATGTTTCCTCATTAGCCAGACATTTTTGATAGTGCCAACCCTTTGCCAGACAAGCTTGTAGTTTAGCTGCAGGTGCAAGCGCGAGACAGTATTTATGAGTGGGTGCGAGTGAGACGGCATGATTATAATGACTTGTGCAAATAAATTTTTTTGTACAGATTTATATAACTAATCATTTAAGTGAATCTCAAAAACATCTGAAGAAAAGACATTCGATGCTACAACCATTGTATAATATTCCTTATACAATGCTACAACTAAATAAAATTGTTAAAAATTTTAATTTATTCTATTAACAATTTAATTTAGTTGTAGCATCGAATTTCTTTTCTTCAGATGTTTTTGAGATTCACTCAAATGATTAGTTATATAAATCTGTACCAGAAAATTTATTTGCATAAGTCATTATAATCATGCTGTCTCACTCGCACCCACTCATAAATACTGTCTCGCGCTTGCACCTGCAGCTAAACTACAAGCTTGTCTGGCAAAGGGTTGGCACTATCAAAAATGTCTGGCTAATGAGGAAACATTATCTAATTATTACCCAAGTATTATATATAAAAATCAGCTTTTATACTATAACGTAAGTAGAATTACATATAATTTAATGAACATTAAGGGTGTCTGGCAAGGGTTGCCACTATAGTAAGTGTCTGGCAATTAATGACGTCATTTTTAATGATATTCTGAAGGTTATATCAAAAAATCACACTTTATAATTTGACGAAATTAGATCAGTATTTTACACCCCTTTAATACCGTTTACCTGCCAAAGCCAGGGTAACCCAAATTTCATAATGGTCCATCGTTCTCACCTGTGTTGGGAGCATGCGTAGACAAGTTTTCAGCTTTTATAAAATAACGAAGGTCTGGGGTTCACAGGCTCTTGCTCTAAAAGCTAGGATTCTCTTTTAGGAGACGTATTTATTTTACCATAATTTTAAGAATAGTATCCTCTACAAATTGCTGTTGAAAGATGATAGAAATGAAGTTAATTTTGTTACTTCTGGGCGCTTTTTCATGTGGTGATAATAACTATTCAAATATGAATACTCTAAGGAGTATTGGCTTATTATGCTCAAGCCTTAGTTTTACCATGGTAATTCGTGTTGAGGCTCTGTTTTTCTATATAGTTTAGCCTTAACCGTTAAAAAATGGGCTTACTTGATATTATTTCAGCGAAAAAACTACCAAAGTACGATCAAAATCAAGGACAATCTGGCCAAGGTCAAGGTAGGAGACTGGCAGAGGGAGATCAAGGAGTGAAAACTCCTGGAAATTGCTGCAAGTGATGGCCGCCATTAATAAAAATTTTGTTGGCGATTATCTCTTGAAAAGGAACGAACTGTGCTCTTGCACTTTAGTGATATATAAGTGTAATAAAAATGCCCTTCTATTTACAAATACACTGTCACATATTAGTACATTTTACTATATTATTTCTTAGCAGTCTGCATTAATTTTTTAAATTATATTTTTATCTAATTTAAATCGGAATGAGAAAGAGGGTGTATGTCATTTCTGTTTACTGAATTCCTATTGAGTGGATTCATTGTTTCAATCTCATAGTTATATTTAAGTTAAAACATATTTCAATTTAGTTCTCAATAGTTTCTATGTCTTGAATTTTTCCACTGAATAATTGTCCTAATGGAATAGTATAAAAAAGTATCTGTATATGTGATAACAAATTTATTTTTATTATAGTTTGATATATAATATAATCAATATATGACAGTGTAAAATCTACAGATTGTTAAAATTTCTATTACATGCAGTAATCCATTATGGTAGATATCATTTAATTGAATAAGATTTTCCAGAATTTTAACAATCCAACGAAATTGTCTGATTAATTTTATTTGCCTCTGCCAGATGATGAACGATTAACTGGTATAGGATAATTTCTGAATTTAATATATTCGGTGAATGTATTTTATTAATGTTTTTCATATAAATTGTCAGGAAGTTGTCCAGTAGTGCACAGAAACATAAAACTTTTTTATGCATTTATATCTTCAATTTTTGTTGTATGTTTCAACAAAATTTATGAGAAAAATTTCACTATTGGTACAGCTTTTTTCATGAAGTAATTTTCTCAACACTGTCAAATACTGGCAATCTTCCATACCTTCTTCATACTTTGTAATCAGTGAAATTGGTCCTTTTGCTACATTTAAGCTGGTTCAATGAAAAACTTCTCTTGTAATCTTTTCACGTAATTTTTTCGATTGTTGATAATAACCATGGATTATCTACATTGGCATATAACAAACATTAGTTGATGTAAAAGGTAGATGGTGGTTGTACAGAGTTTAAAGAAATACCAATATGGATAAATGTATAATCCATAATCATCTTTGTATAATATTTGAATATAATTGAATTTATTATGATTAGTTACTATAATTATCAATTTTATTTGCTTGCTTACATCATTATTGTTCTGTATGCACAGAAATTGTACAGGAAAGATCATACTCAATAAAGTTGAAATACTATATATACATCAGTTAATTCAACATAAAAAATTCATCCATTACTTATTGATTCCAACATAAAACACAAACATTTTTTATTCTGTGGTTGTGAACTAGATTAGAGGAGAGGCGATAAGGCTGAGTAGGCCTCGCAACACTTGACTTTGGGATCTATTGAGCATCTCCATGCTGTTTTCCATTCCGGCAGCAGGGTTCTTAATGCTACTTTTGTGGGTGGTATAGTCTAAGAGCCCGTGAACCCCAGACCTTCGTTATTTTATAAAAGCTGAAAATTTGTCTACGCATGCTCCCAACACAGGTAAGAACGATGGACCATTATGAAATTTGGGTTACCCTGGCTTTGGCAGGTAAACGGTATTAAAGGGGTGTAAAATACTGATCTAATTTCGTCAAATTATAAAGTGTGATTTTTGATATTACCTTCAGAATATCATTAAAAATCACGTCATTAATTGCCAGACACTTACTATAGTGGCAACCCTTCGCCAGACACCCTTAATGTTCATTAAATTATATGTAATTCTACTTACGTTATAGTATAAAAGCTGATTTTTATATGATACTTCGGTAATAATAAGATAATGTTTCCTCATTAGCCAGACATTTTTGATAGTGCCAACCCTTTGCCAGACAAGCATGTAGTTTAGGCGCGAGACAGTATTTATGAGTGGGTGCGAGTGAGACGGCATGATTATAATGACTTAAGCAAATAAATTTTTTGGTACAGATTTATATAACTAATGTGAATCTCGAAAACGTTTAGTTATAGTCTATGTTCGATAACCTTTGAAGGATTTATTTCTATTCTTAACAAATTTTTAGATCCACGCCACTGACTTCTATTTACGACAACACACTTTGTTTGTAAACAAACAGTGTTTATATGGGAACAAAACATTCAGTTCATCTAGTAAGGGATTGCTCCATCTTGTTGTGAATAATCTAAGTCATGCTTCCATAAAACAGAAACCATTCTTTGTTCTTTTTATAGAAATACCTAGTGTAGATCTTAACCGATAGATGGCCCTAGTTTATAAAGTTTCAAAGGTTTTGTTTCTACAGACGCTGTGGCCCAAATCGGTCCAGTAATTTTTGAGGCACTTTATTTTACTATGTATTTCGAAATTTTGTGTTAGGACGGAGAAGAATACGGAAACTGGTAAGAAATTACTTTAATATTCTGTTATATTCGTTGAGAATTAGAGATGCTTCAATAATAACTGCAACATTTCATGGAAATAATTTTTTAGCAAAATCATTAACAAATTTTGACAATATTCTGTTACGTTTATACATGTAGAAGAGATGTTTATAGACTGTTAAGGGGGTTCCATTTACTTTTTTGTTTTTGCAACTGAGCTACAGCTCGCTCTCTGGTTCCATAGCCCCAATGAACTCCAGTATCTGAGACGGCTTCAAGGGGGCTATAGTTCCGCGTTTCTCCTAAAATTCTCCTGTCGCAATGGCGAGGCAACAAGGAGTTTTCTCCTCTTTCCCACAGAATCCAAATACTTTTTGGACCTTGTAATTTTAAAGTTATATACTCCGTTCACGAGAGGCTGAGCACATACAGGGTGTTCCTAAATTGAACGTACAAACGAAAAGGGGGGATTCCTTAAGTGAGTTTAAGAAAAAAAGTCCCATAAACATGGGGTCGCAAACGTTTCGTTTTCGAGATACAGGGTGTAGAAGTTTTAATCAAAAACATGTGTTGATTATTCGAGTTTATCGAATCTTTATGAATCATCACTACAGATCAGGTATATTTCCATAAAAACTGACACTGAATTCATTCACCACAGCTTACAAAGTGGCCTTCCCAACATAATTTGGATTTTCACGAGGATTTCGAGAGAATCGTTCAAAATTTTTTTTCTCGAAATCGTTGGTAGATATGACACAACTACAAGAGACCAAAAAGTTTAGTATAAGAACACAGCTTCTTTTTACATTTTTTCAAATTAACAGTTGCTCACCAAAAAAAAGTTCTGCAGAAGAACATGTGGCAGTGTTCCAGAAAAAATATCACCCTGTAGATCTTCTATCGAAATTGCCATGTCACGTGGTGAGAACTATCGAATGTAATATCTATGCCAAATTTCAGTTGAATAACATGTGAAGTGTAGATACTATGAAAAAAAAAACTTGAAAAAAATTCAAACTTCAATACCCTGTATCTCGAAAACGAAACGTTTGCGTCCCCATGTTTATGGGACTTTTTTTTCTTAAACTCACTTAAGGAATCTCCCCTTTTCGTTTGTACGTTCAATTTAGGAAAACCCTGTATAGTCTATTCGTTTTGAGATATTTCGTGCTCCTGAGTAACTCAAAAGCTTGAAATACGGCTGCGCACAAGCACTGGAACAGCTCAGGAGAACGAAACTTCTCAAAACGAATACTGTAATAGTAGGCGTTTCTTTATTTATCTGAAGTTGGCAGTATTTGCTGTCATAACGTAAAATAAATTCAATGTTGCCGAATGTACCCGGCCTCGTCCGACGAGCTTGCGAGTTATCAGACAACTCTATGCACTATTGACAACATTGCGTATCAATCTGACAAGAAAATAAACATCATAACCTAAAATTTTAATATACACAGTGGAATATGTCAAATTATCATGGCCAACCGACGGCTCAACCTCGGGATAGGTTGATAGGTATTCAACTTTGATAAATATTTTCATAATATGAATAAGCACGCAAAAGCTTCTGACTTCAATTGTTACATCAGACATTAATTAGCACGCCTCTATAAATTTGACGCACGAATTGTGACGAATTAAAGGAAAGTATTTTTTTATAGGTATACCTGCTTATTTTCAGCACATTGTGCATCACTCTGATATTATAGTTCACCTAAAAAAATTTACAGGCGTAATAAACCTCTGGCGTAAATAATGAATGAATGGACGTTAATACATTCCCCCATACGAAACGAAACGACAAAGGAGTCATAACTACGTCAACGTAAATAGTGGCCCCCACCCACTAACCGCAATTCCAAGTTTTGCGTCTCACTCTTTCGTAGCGTAATCAGATCATATGACTACATCGCACGTGACTTTCTATTTACTAGACAAGTTGTGTATGTGACATCTTTTCTGGCAACAAGTGAAACGGGTCTCGTGCCAGTAGTAGATGCATGTATAATAACATAGGGGGCTCAATGATATGGCCCTATTCAATAAATTATTTTCACCCCGAACAACTAATGCTAGTAAACAACAGAATGTCAGGTTAGTGAACTCATTCCCCTTTTAATTTAAAATCACTTTACCTTACAAACAGTTCAACCTTTTTATTGCACTTCTTTCTTTGGAAATTGAACCGCAAAATTAATCTGAACATTTTGTAGCTTCTCAAATTCATTTTCAATTATTATTTTTACTTCTCTCCTCTATTTGTTATGCAGAAATATTATTGTTAACCTTCGTTACACATCTTTTCATGATACATTAGCAAATCAATTAATTCAACATTATTCCAATCAATGCAAGAATTATTTTTATTTGGTAATGAATTAATTGATCCATTGATTCTGTCTCTTTGTCTAAATCAATTTATTTATTCCAGCGAAAAACATTTTGGATTTACCAAGGAACAAGTTAGAGTGGTTTTGTTCAGAGAATGTGATTTCCGAGGCAGAAAGTTATTGTTTGATTCCACTGCTATTAAGAAAATACAAATTAATTCTTCGCTGGAGTCAGAAGATTTTTGTTCAACCAATAGAGAAAAGACTGGAACCTTTGCTGAAATATCAAATGGATACGGTTATATGGTGAGATAATTGTATATACCTATAAGTATAACATTATACTCAGTTCTATAAACAATATAACGTTATATAGAAACTAAGTTTTGATACATGGAAATAATACTGAATTTCCTATAATTTTGATTAAGCGCTTGTTCTACTCAAACGAGTGCTATATAGTTTTGCCCCAATGTCTGTAATTTTCGAATTTTGAGGCGAAAATGGTAACAAACGTTAGGGTTCGACAGCCTGATGACGAATTCGTGGTCAAATTCAATTCTCTCCGTGGGGCCGCGAGCACGATAGTTTTCAAAGGGATTGTCCTAGAGACTTGAGATTTTCAGGCTGAGTTCAGTCCTCAAATGCCGCGGTTGAGTTCGTTAACCAGCCAAATCGTACAGGGTGTTCTATAAAATATGGTCATTCAAAATTTTTTCCCTCAATATCTCAGACAAAAGGGAATCAATCAACAGTCCTATTGGTTGATTCAGTCGAAGTGATGTGATTTCTTCAGTTAATCAGTGAAATAGAAAGGCCCCTATATTGTCATTTTATTTTGAAAAATTAAAATTAAACAGGAAAATTATTTCAACTTTGATAAAACAATTATTTGGCTATTACTGGACATGATTCTATTTTTAGAACGTAACTGACCACATACACAATGCAATTCTTTCATATTTGTTTCTACTTCACCTTTCTACACATGTTTTATTTTTAGACTCAAATGACAGAATTCTATCTTTGATTATTCCAACCTATAATAGATTAAATTAGAAATATAAGAAAAGAACTACACTGATCAACAGTTGCTAGGGTAGGGATCACTTATGAACTTCTCTTCATTTGTATTTTTTTCAAGTTATCTCGTGAATATCTGTACATTTTATGTTCTCTAAGGAAAAAGTAAGATGTTTTGAGTTGATTATATCAAAGTCTTCCTCACTCCATCGGCTCTTGTTCACAAAATCGATTATTATCTGTAGGCTGTTACAGGTGGAGTGAAAAGCAATGTGGTATTTGTTATTAAATCTGTTTTTTTCTCTCGTTTAAACACAAAAGGTGACAATAATTGAAGAAATGAGAACAATATCAGCTTATTAGTCATGCCGAGAAGACGTTTGGCTCCTGTGCAACTGGAACAAATCATACGGTGGATACAGAAAAGTTTGTCCCAGCGAGAAGTGTCCCGGCGGTTGAATGTTTCGCAAAGTGTCGTGAGTCGGGCTTGGAATAGGTTCATCCAAAACGACTCAGTAGCTCAGCTTCAATTTATTTTTTCATTGACCTCAATACGTCCACTTCTCGCCGAGATATCGGTCTTCAAATGGAAAAGGATCCATTTGTCTTTGATTATCGATTTCTCAGCAACCAATGATCGCACAGAAAATTGAAGGAGAGTTTCAAGACCTTAAATGAACTCCGATTAATGAACAACCATTGCTTATTTATATCATTTTTTTTTTCATGTCGCATCAATATAAAAATTTAACAAAAAAAGGGCTTTTGGTGGTTTCTTGGAAAATCTACAGCTGGATCGAAAATTTTGAGGAAACCAATAATGTTAAGTGTGACTTTTACAGTTCAATATGTTGATAAAATCCTTACGAAGAGTCAACTCAATCCAGCTAGCCGCTTTTTTGTTTGACTCGATTGAGTTTTTGAAAAAAATAAGGATCACGTTTTTTGCTCTGAGAAGCTCATAATCTTCAAACAAGGCAAAAAAGAATTTTCTCGAGCTTTTTCCACATTTTAATTGCAGATAGTACATAAATTTCAAAAAAAGAAAAATAAAATAAACTAACAAATAAAATTTTTATTAATTTAATAACCGATAAAACATGGATCCTTTTCCATTTGAAGACCGATATCTCAACGAGAAGTGGACGTATTGAGGTCAATAAAAAAATTAATTAAAGCTGAATTAACAAAGTATCCTATCATTATAACGATTATGCAAAAATAAAATTTCCACGCTCGTAGACAAGAAAAAAAAGTGGTAAAATTTTGAGAATTTTTCTGTTGCTGATATTTCTATCATTACTCGAAAACCACTGAAACTTAAAATTTTTGAAGTTATAATCCAAAAACTAGACACTTGGAGCTACAATTTCCTTTTTTTAAATTCCTTGTACGACCATTCCTCTCAAAGTTACGGCATGTCGAAAATTGCCGAAAAATTTGGAATTTTTTTTTGATCCTTTAATTTTTTCCAGTAGTGTAATATTCATAAGCCAAATTATTTGTTGAGTTTTTCAATTCTTTCAACTGTGTGAGAAATGTCATTATAGGTCTTTAATTATTACAGTATATTAAACCACCAACAGACTCCGGTCATTTAGCAGAAATGATATTCGGTTTAGTGGCAATGAGCTATAGAGGATCATATTTCAAGATACATAATTTGGATTCACCGTCACGCTTGATGCTCACACAGGTATTTGTCAGCATTCAAAGTGTAAAATTTTAATATTTATAATTTCTTATACACTCGTAGGTTTTTCCTAGTCCTAAATTTGTGCATAGACGAAAAAGTTCTGCGTCAAGTCATGGCCAAAGTAAAATATCGAATCAGAGTCTGGAGCAATCCTTCTGTTTGGATGATTCTGGGACGAGTATAAGTGATCATTTATCAGTCCATAGTACAGCTTCAGATACATTTTTGAGTGAGTAACATGAATATTTTTCTCTTGAAAAGTGAAACATTCCTTTTGTTGTGCCTATTTTTAACAAATGCAAGAATTAATTCTCACAATATTAAAGATAAAATGCTTCTCGAATTGGAAAAACATTGAGAGAAAGGAGAATCAGACGCCCTTGCAATAAAAAAAGCAAACACTCCCGTCACCGGACCCGTGCACAGTCGATGATTGAAAAGAGAAAGAAACGTTGTTACTGGATCAACACACCAGGTCAAAGACGAGGAGAAAGCCTGTAACTTCAAAACGGAAGGCTCAACTAGCTCTATTGTCAGAAAAATAGTTAAGGCTGTTTACTTGGCTTGTCGCAGGTCACTTATGTTTTTTGATGTATTACCTACACAAGTGTGCACTGTCGCTAGGCTTCAGTATGAGCCTCTTTCAAGCTTAAATCTTAGCTATTGAAAGATGTCTAGATATAAATCTAGAAAGAAACTATCAGAAGTGTGATATAGCCATACACTCAGATAGTCAAGCTGCTATTAAAGCACTGAGCTCCTACGTCATCGACTCAAAGATGATCTGCGAGTGCCGGAACAATAGAGCAAGAGCCCGTGAACCCCAGACCTTCGTTATTTTATAAAAGCTGAAAATTTGTCTACGCATGCTCCCAACACAGGTAAGAGTGATGAACCATTATGAAATTTGGGTTAGTCTGGCTTTGGCAGGAAAACGGTATTAAAGGGGTGTAAAATACTGATCTAATTTCGTCAAATAATAAAGTGTGATTTTTTTATATTACCTTCAGAATATCATTAAAAATCACGTCATTAATTGCCAGACACTTACTATAGTGGCAACCCCTTGCCAGACACCCTTAATGTTCATAAAATTATATGTAATTCTACTTACGTTATAGTATAAAAGCTGATTTTTATATATGATACTTGGGCAATAATAAGATAATGTTTCCTCATTAGCCAGACATTTTTGATAGTGCCAACCCTTTGCCAGACAAGCTTGTAGTTTAGCTGCAGGTGCGGGCGCGAGACAGTATTTATGAGTGGGTGCGAGTGAGACGGCATGATTATAAAGACTTATGCAAATACATTTTTTGGTACAGATTTATATAACTAATCATTTAAGTGAATCTCAAAAACATCTGAAGGAAAAACATTCGATGCTACAACTAAATTAAATTGTTAAAAGAATAAATTAAAATGTTTAACAATTTTATTTAGTTGTAGCATCGGATGATTCACTTAAATGATTAGTTATATAAATCTGTACCAAAAAATTTATTTGCATAAGTCATTATAATCATGCCGTCTCACTCGCACCACTCATAAATACTGTCTCGCGCTCGCACCTGCAGCTAAACTACAAGCTTGTCTGGCAAAGGGTTGGCACTATCAAAAATGTCTGGCTAATGAGGAAACAATATCTTATTATTGCCCAAGTATCATATATAAAAATCAGCTTTTATACTATAACGTAAGTAGAATTACATATAATTTTATGAACATTAAGGGTGGGCAAGGGGTTGCCACTATAGTAAGTGTCTGGCAATTAATGACGTGATTTTTAATGATATTCTGAAGGTAATATCAAAAAATCACACTTTATAATTTGACGAAATTAGATCAGTATTTTACACCCCTTTAATACCGCTTACCTGCCAAAGCCAGGGTAACCCAAACTTCATAATGGTCCATCGTTCTTACCTGTGTTGGGAGCATGCGTAGACAAGTTTTCAGCTTTTATAAAATAACGAAGGTCTGGCGTTCACGGGCTCTTGCTCTAATACAATTTGATGAATTCATATTTTATTTAATGAGATTTTCATTCCAGTATGCAGACCAAACATTCCTCTACATGTTCCTCAAAAATTTTCTGGATCAAGCTCAAGTGTTGTTTGTGATTCTGGAGTCTATGCAGAACATTCATATAGCAGCTACGATGGTGTTCGGCAGTTCAATATGATTCCTTTTTGGGAATCGATGCCCGTGAAAGGTAAGTACCTACTATAGGCGTTTTCGGATACTTACTTGGCTTAACTCGATCCCTAACCTTGACGTTCGTTTACCTAACCCGAACATCCAACCCGTGTTCGGAAAGTACGGGGCTATTAACTCGGATCACTGACCCAGGTTGATTTATCGTAACCCTACTCGAGAGTAGGGTTCTAGAGTCACCGCATGCGCACTGCAGTTCAATTTTGTATTTGAAAAAAGCGGGAATAAGTCTTCTACTCCTTTCTTAGTAATTTCATATATTCTATTCCTAAAAATTAATGAAAGAGAGGAGAATTTGGCTCATTGTTAAATGAGTGGTTCCTTGAGCCGAGAAAATAATGTGCAACAACTTCTTCATAACTTTGTATGCAGATCTTTCTGCATAAAAGCTGAAGCGTTCTTAACTTCTTTAATATAGGTACTCAAAGATAACATTGAACATGTGAGTGCACACCAGAAATTATAAGAAAGATTTTGCAGAAGCCAATAAATCCAAGCAAAGCTAGAGAAAAAAATTAAAATAAATTGGAACTGGAAAAATAAATTCTCTACTTCTCTAACATAGGTAGTAAAAAATGTTATTAAACATGGAAAGGCACACGAGAAATTATAAGAAATATTCAACAGAAGCCAATAAATGCAAGCATAGCTAGAGACAATCCGAGAATAGACTGGGATCAAAAAAATAAATTCATAAATTTGTTTGGTTATGTTATTGATACGACTGTCACTTCAAATCCTAAACCTGATGTGTTCGTATACACAGAACCCGGGTCCGTGACCCGAGTAGATCCATCACGTGACCCGATGGATCGAGTTAGTAACCCTGAGTAAGTTTCCGAAAACGCCTTTTATATTTATACAAAGGTCAACAAATCAACATGTTTCTTAATACAGGTAGTGCAACATCATTTTCAAACAGTACCTTATACAAAAGATGGTTACGAAGTTCTTCATTGGATCATTCGGTTAATTCTTCGAATAGTTCGATGGATGAAACGCTCAATAAATCTCATCAGAGAACGAGTAAATTGGGTCTTGCATTTATTATACATCTTACATCTGGACAAGAAGTGTAAGTTAGCTCAAAAAGTATCTTTTGGTTACATTATATTGCCGATTTCGAAAATTAAAGTTAGCGTAAGCAGACATGTTTTGAAAATAGAGTTGATTTATTAAGTTATATTAGGTGTACAAATAAGTTTCCGCGGTTTTTTATAAAAAATTAGGAATTTATTGTAAAGGAAAAGTACATTACGTTTTATTCAAAGTATTTTCCATCATTTGCCACTACTTTTCCCCATCTTTCTGGCAACATTCGGATACCCCGTCGAAAAAACTCTTCATCTTTTGACGCTATCCACAAATCTACCCAATTTTTGGTGTCTTCATATGATGTGAAGCGCTGCTCAGACAGACCATGTGCCATCGACCGGAACAGGTGATAATCAGAAGGGGCTAAGTCTGGTGAATACGGCGGGTGGGGTAAAACTTCCCAGTTGAGTGTTTCCAAGTATGTTTTTACCGGCGCCGCAACATGTGGACGAGCATTAATAATGCGACACCTGCGAAATTTGTCGTCCCCGAAATTTAAATTCTCGATAATTTCTAAACGAAAAGAGATATCGTCTCGATTTCTTCTGCAAAAACGTAGATTTCGCGATTCTGCGTCGATAGCGATCGATAACCGAACCCCCGCGACCCTCCTTAGGGGGGAAAATCCCGATTAGTTAGGGATTTTTTGCGATTTTCGGGAATTTTTTTAAAATACCCCCGGACCTCGAAACCCCTCGAAATATAGCAAACGCCGAAGCCGCAACCTTCCTCTACAATCGATGCGCCTCAGCTGCAGATTTTTTCACATTAAAGAAGTAAATCAAAAGTTCCCGCAAATGATGCTTATTCGGAATTGCCAGATGACTAAACTTGGGATATTACGTTTTACATCTGACAATTTCTCCATAACCTTCTGGTGGGGCCATCTTTTGACAAACTGCGGAAACTTATTTGTACACCTAATATATTTCTTGTTCTTGTTCAACTTTATTTATTTAATACTAGCCGTTTCACCCAAAGATATTGTGGAATATCTTTGGTTTCACCCCCCTGCTATAACCTATAAGTACTCTATGATTTTCAATTCACTCTTCTTTCTGTCAGGCAACCCAAAATACATTCATAGAAGAAAAAGAAAAGGAAAGCCTTTTATTTTTTTCGGAATATTTTGTTGTATAAATCTTGCCCTAACAATAATAAACACAACAAAAAAAGAATTGTCCATTTTGGTGCGATCGTTTGAACACTAAGGCATTTTGAAGTAAACCATAGATCCTTTTTTATCAATATAGATAGATAAACCCACCTTCAAACTCTGATATGTTATTCATTTATATGCACATTTTCTATTGCAGGTCCCAGATAAGGTTTTTCATGGAACACATTGCAATGCTTGAGTCAATGCTATGGAGGGCCAGGCAGGCTGCTGAAATAGCATATCTAAGGCCAAGTAGCTTTTTATCGGTACTCGTGAAAATGGTGAATCTCACTTCAGCTTGGCTAACTAATTTGTTATCAAGCCCCTTGTTGCCAATGAACTTATGGGCATCTTTGCATATTAGTGATAAAATTGAGGATAACTCTGGCTGTGATAAAAATGACAGTATTAATATGTGTAGTGCAAATAGTCAAAAAGAAACCTTGACTTTTTTTAAGTCATTTTTAAGTGATACAAGTGATGGACTTCTTAGTAGTGGTTTTAGTGGTGATAATATAAACTTGCTCTCTAATAGCGAAAGTGAAAAATACGAATTTAGTTTTCAAATATCACAAGGATAATCAAAATGAATGGGACTACTTCAACTCTAAGCTTTTCGGTAATTGTAGTGGAAATAATTTAGCTGAAACATTCATTCAAGAATTCTGTGAACTGCTGGATACCATTGATGTCAAAGATACGAATTTGTGAGTATATTAAACATATTAGATAATAATCTTTTTAAATTAAAATAGGCGTGGCGCCATCTAGTTTGAATATCCCGTTCGGTGAAACTATTTTTCTGTTAGGTTGTCCTTACTACACCTTTTCCAATTATAATTCAGAAAAACAAATTAAATTTCAGAAGATGGAAATTGTAATTCAGAATTGGTCCAATATACAGTGGAACTTCCTTATAACGAACTTCTGTACAACGAATTTCTCTGTATAACGAATTTCGTACAAGACATTGCATCTTGAATCCAAATTCCATGTTAAAAACAACCTCTAAAACGAGGTAAATTCTCTCTATAACGAAATATTCAAAGAACATCAATCTTTGAATGGGTAAGAAGGTATAAGGGTAGGGTTTTTCATAGTCGACCGCGATATTGCCGACTATAGAAACAAATATTCTGTATAACGAAATTTCTTCATAACGAATTTTTTTTGCGGATTTAGCGCTTTCGTTATAGGGAAGTTCCACTGTAATTCAGAATCAATAAATATGTATGAAAAGGAATATCTTTGTTCTTCTAATATTATGTATGTAATTAAAATTGAGACATGATTTAATTCAAAATGGGGGGTACAATAATAATAATCATTCTGGTGGGCATTGTCACCTCTCGAATTATGTAGATACTTTATGGATTTATGCCCTGCTTACTACCTGTGTGAAACATTTTATGAAATTGAATTGATAACTTCTTAAATACAATTTGCCGTTTCTGAATTACAACCTTGTTTTTCTAAATTCCAACTTCCTAATCTGAATTTTAATTTCATATTTAAATGAAATTAACAATCCTCAAATTCATTTTCTATTTTCTGAAATAAGTACATATACCTGTTCTGAAATGCATGTTCCCTTTTCTGAAATTGAAGTTAATTGAACTCTGATTTTCTGAGGTGTAGTCTAAGATGAGTTGTTTTCTTTAAATTGAAAAATAACCCACCAGTATTAAGATATTGGTCTAGAAAGTGAGCATCCTAGTATTTTTGTTCCTACCCAATATCCTAAAAAACTTAATGTTTTGACTGGAATACCTCAACTTAAATATTAATAATTCATTTCAGTTTCATGAGCACTTTACTTACTGCTGTATTGACGCATCATCTAGGTTGGGTCGCCACTTGCTTGCCTCAAGAAAATGAAGATCATATACCCTTAGACATAGATGTGCCTTTCAACCCACTGTGGGGTCAGCTTTGTGATCTCTATGGAGCTGTAGGACACCCTTCGAAAATGAGTCAAACGGTTATTATGGGTAACAAGAGAAGAGATATCATAAGCAAGATCATAAATTGCCTTACTTATTTTATTCGTTGTTCAGAATTGGAAAGGAAAAATTATGTTAGGACCACAATTGATGATGATAATAAAACTGCCGATTATATTTGCCATAAAAATTCTTGCATACCAAAGGAAAATTTCAAGAAATACAAAGATCATTTGAGAGAAATGTTGAACTCGAATAATAATAATAATGAATCCCCCAAGTCTCAAAACCTGACTAAAAATGAGATCAAATCAGGTTTACATAGATCTAAGAAAACACAATATGATTTGAAAAATTTAGATAATGATTTGGTTGAAAATAGTAACTTATTGGATTCAACAACCTCAAATAAGTCAAAATTACATAAAAATTCTAATTGGATGAATTTAAAGGAACTGGGCAATTTAGTTTATGCAAATTCCTCTGACTTTCAAAAAAGTATTTGTGATAATGAAACTAAAGATGGGAAGGAAAATGTAGTGTTTGTATTAGGTGATGATGAAAAGTTAGTGAATATAAAAAAAGGAGAGAATAGCCAAAGAAAGTCGAAAATTTCCAAGGAAGACAAATCTAAAAGTGATAAGACTGTAGAACAATCATTCTTTAGCAGAAAAACTTCTGTTCCGAACTTTTTAGAATCGATTTTTAAAAAGTACGAAACATTCGAAGAAGAGTTTTCGAAAAGTCATTTCAAAGACGAAGATTTCGTGAAATATGAGACTGATTCTTGTATAAAACCAAGTACAAGTTGGGTATCGTTGCTTCAAGCAGAAGAGGAAGAAATTGCTAAGGAGGCAGAGGTAAAACTCGCTACTGAAAATGATGTAGCTTCTTCGGTAGAGAAACCTTTTGTGAGATCTCAAAGTGAACCTCCTGAGTCTAAAGTTGAGCCTGTAAAAGAAGAAATAAAAGCTAAATATCGGTATTCAGGGGTCAAGTTCAGTCTCCACCAGTATCCACAGGTTGTCACAAACTACATGAGAAGTAAAATTTGGAAATGTCTAACTTGTCTTTCTCTGAAATAACGAAGAGGTTTGATCAGATATCATCAGAAAAAGAGGGAGATTATTCTGGATATTCGCAATATGATATAATTTCTGATGAAATGGAAGCTTTACAAACTCCTTCAAATGCTTCTGAATTGGAATATACCAGTGAAATAAATGTAGATATGCCTAGACATCGACATGCAAGAGAATCAAGTGAGAAGCCAATTTACCTGAAGACTAACATTCCAAATGTTTCTGAATGTGTTGATATGGAAAGAATGATAAAAGTAAATAATTATAGTAAAAGTAAAGAAACAGTGACAGAGGATATACCCAACATGAGGATAATTTATTTTCCAATGGCAAAGTGAGTATTCTGAAACGTATGCTTAAAATATGATCATTTCATGGAATTCTGCATTTTAAAGCATACTTCAAAGATTAGTTTTGTAATCAAAGTATACCGAACCAAATGAAAACAATTAATGTCTTCCAAAATGAAAAATCAAGTCAAGGAGATTTTTCGCACTTATTTATTTCAGTGGCGGCTTGTGACAGAATAAAGTGATGAGGCACATCAAAAAAAAAATATTAATCTTATAAACTCTTTTTTGTCAGCTGCATACTTATCATTATGAAAAAATCCTTCGGTATTAATGCTCCAATGATTCTATAGCGTTTTATTGGGTGGTAATTGCCCTGAGATAAGTTTTTCAACTCGCTTCAACCAGTTTTTCACTAAACCCTATCGCAATATGTATTATTAACACTGCCAAAAAATAATTTGATTAGAGTTACACTGCCAGTAGGCCAGAAGTACCCTCATTCTGAAACCTTCGATTCGATTTTCCTACCGCACCGATATTTTATTGAAAACTCTGCAATATCACGAGTATTGCACAAACCCAATAAACCCAAACCAGAGTCAAATTTCACTATCTTCCGCTTCACGACTAACCCGAATATGTGCAGTTTGCCGATGAAACGAAACGATCACGGATCAAGGGTAGATAGTCCGGTCAATCCAGACAAAAAAATTAGGGTGAAGTTACATAAAATCCCAACAAGCTGAAAATCGGTAAAATTGTTCAACACATAATAATGAATATACATAAAAGTTCCCAATTATTCCCGTGGATGGACAAAAATTTATTCAAGATCAAAGGTCGAAAAATGAGTTTTTCGCGATTTTCAGAAAAACGGTGAGTTTCATCAAAAAAGTAATTCAGACAAAAATGTAGATGTTAAAATTATCTTCAAAAAATGTATCAATACTTTTTTTCCTACGAGGCACCGTTTCTGAGATAAAACGCTGCAAATGTTCTAAAAGTTGTTACTGAGGCTAGCCTCAAATTCACTTTAGAAGCCGCAATAGATAAACTACGAAGGGGAGGTTCATGATCTCGTCACGTCGATGTGAATAACGCGCTAGACAAGGAAGCGCGTGAGGCAAGCCTCACCTCACCGTTTACGCCCTGAAGAGGAAGTGAGTGAGATGAATGTACAAAAATCGGACCTTAACGCCTGTAACATGTAACGTTACGGTCCGATTTTTGTGCATTCATCGTAACATCAGTAACGTGTAATGTTACAGACATCTGTAGCTGTACCCGGCTTGAGATTGAGCTCGGATATGTATTGATTGATGATTGTATAAAAAAAATTGAGACTGAAGAACATAATGGGATGATGAAATTGATAAATAAAATATTGGATTAATTCGCTTGATATTATTTGTGATTTCCGTAATTTATTTGGTGAGGCACTGCCTCACCTGCCTCATAGGACGAGCCGCCACTGGATTCCAAAAGCTCCAAATCCTATGACAATTATTCATGAAATTTTTTTGAAGAATTTGTTTTCCTTCGTGATAAAGTAATTTTTTATCTCACTGATTGTAAATAGGATAAAAAATGAAACGATTAATGGATATTATAAACTTTCAGTTCTGAAATATCATCAACTACAAGTGACTCTATTCAGTATCCTGTGTCATTGATCAGAGGTTTGCATGAAGAATACATTCCAGACTTAGTACTTCAGGGAACTTCAGCTCCAAAAGAGGATTGGGAAGCTACATTGAAGAATGGTTTGGCACTTTCTAGTCAACATTGCTTTTTGGATCAACCTCTGGAAGAAGCAGTGGCAATTATTGCTAACACTGATACTTGGTGAGTAATAATAATAAAGTGCGAGTCAAGATTAGATTAGATTAGAGGAGGGGCGACAGATCAAAACCAACCTTGCGAGCACCTTGACCTTAAGATCTATTGTGCATCCCCGCGCTGTTTACCAGTCAGGCAGCAAAGTCTCAATGAACTTCACCACCTTTCTGGGGCCACATCCATTACTTGTTCAGGCTTTAGGAACCAGGAACCAAGATGCCGTAGCCGTTTCTGGTGAACAGCTTCACACTCGCATAGCAGGTGTCTGGCTGTCTCGGTGGCTTCCTGACAGAAGCGACATGTATTATCGGGCGCTTTTCCCATGTTTTTTAAGTGATACCTCACGGGACAGTGCCCAGTGAGAGCGCCCGTCAGTTTCCTCAGTTCCAATTTGCTGAGTGAGAGAATTTTCTTGGTCCAGCTCGTCGAGTAAGTGAGAAGTGCCCTAACTTGCCTTTGACCATCGGTCGTATGCTAGTACATAAGCTTCCTCTTTTGTTCCCAGTCCTTAATAGCCATTGCCTGATGGCTGGCTGGGAAGCCGCAAAAAGGTTCTGGTCTAGTGAAGGGGGTTGTCCCCCCTTCCCTGGCCAGTTGGTCTGCCGCTTCATTGCCGTGAATCTCGGAGTGACCAGGCACCCAAATGAGATTGACCTGGTTCTTTTCTCCGAGTAGGTTAAGTGACGTTTTGCATTCCCAGGCCAACTTTCACTTCACTTGTGGAGAGTCAAGCGCTAGCAGGGCTGCTCTGCTGTCAGATGCTATGTATATTTTCTTTCTTTGGTAATTGCGTTCCGCACAGAGCGCAACGCACTCCCTTATAGCAAGTGTCTCTGCCGGAAAAACCGAAGGACAGAGACCCATTGGTATGGCTAATTGGATTGAGGGACCGTAGACGCCGGCACCGACTCTTCCATCTTCAGTTTTCGAGCCATCAGTATAAAATACCGTAGACCCTCTGGGGAAAACTAATTCTTTATTAGCCCATGGATCACGACTTGGAAATGTCGTGGTAAAGTTTTTTCGAAACTCGTGTCTCAAAGGGAGGTTATCTGTGACCACATCCAGAAGCTCCTTACACTCATTTAGAATGCGAAGGTGCCCTGTGTAGTCACCAGTTTTCAGCTCCCGCTCCCTTGCCACCCGAAGAGCCCATCTGGCCGCCTCGCAAGTGCGAGTCAAAGTTATGAAACAAATTCATTTTCTCAGAAGAAAAATACACTGCGCAAAAAAATTAACGCACATTATGGAAATCTCAAATTTATTCTACAACTGAATGTGTTCTCGATGATAATTATTTTTATCAGAATTATGCATGCATATGTTATCCACTTTTGTACAACGTTTTTTTTCAGTACAGATGTTTTTTTCCACCAGGAATAAAAAAAGATGAGATTATCAGATTTTGAATGTACAGGCTCCATTCTGAAATCAGTTGTTCTCGATCAATTCTAGTCATCAATAGTTTTTCTTTCGTTTGATTTTCTAGACTCGATCGCTATGAATCGCGAAACACGCAATTTGGCCCAAGAGGAATGCGCCGAAGCGGTAGTTTCGCGAGAAGAAGGGTGGACATAGACAATAATTGCAGAAAGGTTTGGAGTTTCCCATACAAGTGTGTCCAGAATGTTGCAGCGATTCAGGGAGACTGGTATGAATGTCCGAAGACCAGGACAGGGTAGACCACTGGTAACAACTGCCAGTCAAGAACGTTACTTGAGGGTTTCTTCGTTGAGACAACGGTTTGCAACCGCTCGCCTCCTTCAAAATCAGCTTGAGCAAACTCATGGGGTGCAAATTAGCATTCAGACAATAAGAAATCGCCTCAGAAAATATTATTTAAGGCCTCGTGTCGCGGCAAGAGGCCGAGCTCTTGCCCCAACCCATCGAAGGGCTGATTGGGAAAGAGTTCTCTTTACAGATGAGTCTAGATTCTGCCTCTACCATTGTGATCCACGTTCCCTTGTATACAGACGTCCACATGAAAGATATACTCAGCGCAACTTCGTGAATACTACTGGTTTCGGGAGAGGATCGATTATGGTATGGGGTGGAATATCTTTGACTGCTCGCACAGACCTAGTGGTCGTTGATAATGGAGCTGTGAATGCTGATAGGTATATAAGGAACATTCTCGAAGAGCATGTAGTGCCATTTGCCCCATACATTGGTAAAATTTCATTTTTATGGACGATAATGCCAGACCCCATCGTGTGTGCATCGTTCAAGAGTACCTTGAAGAGGTTGAAGTCTCTCGAATGGAATGGCCAGCAAGAAGTCCAGATCTCAATCCGATTGAGCAGGTTTGGAACAACCTCAATAGAAGGCTGAGAAGTTCAGAAAATCATCCAGCTACTCTCAATGACTTAGGAATCCAAGTCAGAGAAATCTGGGAAGGATTAAATCAGAACATTTCAAGGTCACTCATTTTAAGTATGAACCGTCGTTGCCAAGCTGTAATTAACACAAGGGGTGGAAATACCAAGTATTAAATCACTTATCAGCATTCCAGTATTTGGAAAATTGTTTATTTCTCTTCTTTCACATAAGATTTGGTGAAATCCTGAATTTTTCTTCCATTTCATGTGTTTTGTTTCGTTCAAAACCTTCCCGAGAGAACATAAAAAATAAGTTATAAAGTCAATGTAGAGTTAACTTTCATTAAATTGAGATTTTCAGAATGTGTGTTAATTTTTTTGCGCAGTGTATTTGGCAACAAAATCCTGAAACAATTTAATTTTGTTAATTTCATATTTTCATTTTAAAATTGTTATGGTAGTTCAGTAAAATAGTATTTTTGATTTATTTACAGGGAGGTTCAGTTGGTATCTAGCCATACATATGTTATTGACAAGAATTCTTCTGGGGTGAAAGTTGGTATGTCCCAGCTAATAGCCAGTATGCTAGATTCATTACTAAAAATGTATAAATTACAAGTGCCACCACAATTAGTAAGTATTTTTGTTGAAGTTTTCCATGTTGAATATTAATAATAAATGAAAATTCATGCGTTGAAGAGTATCGCGCGCATAATATAAACAATGAAAACGGAGAATAATACTAATTGATCTAAAATCAACCAATATTAAACCCACACTTCGGAACTAGTCCCGTCAACGCACAAAGAACATGCATAGTGGTTATATCAAACAGAACATCCATAGATAGCTATTTCGCCCTATTTGGGGCTCTTCAGTATGGAGGAGCTCCGTCTGAAAGGCATTCTAGGTTCCCTTATTTGAAGAAATATTTCTTTCTTCTTTAAGACGGAGCTCCTCCATACTGAAGAGCCCCAAATAAGGCGAAATAGCTATCTATGGATGCTCTGTTTGATATTACCACTATGCATGTTTTTTTGTGCGTTGACGGGATTAGTTCCGAAGTGTGGGTTTAATATTTTGTTTGATTTTAAATCATTTAGTATTATTCTCCGCTTTCATTGTTGAATATTAATTTAATAATATTGCAATTAACTCTATGTACTATGAAAAAACTATCAATTCAATCTAACATCATGGTCGAATCGGATCTTTCCAACACGGCTGCCAGCAACCTCATTGGATATTTGAAGAAAAGTTCTTGACTCTTAAAATTTCCCGGCGAATTTAAAGATATAACATCTTGGTTTAGTTTATAACTGGTCTTATTAGTTCAAAAGTTTTAGTATTATATTCTTTTGAAAATCACCTGAATATTTTTTGAACAAGCAATATGTATAAATTTCAATCCAACCTGTTCAGTTAAAACAAATGGACTTTTATATTTGACGCTGCATCACTTCCAAACTGATGAAATATTAGTAACGCAGCGTTCCTATTGGTCGATTCCATAGACTAACTAAACGGAGAATAGATGAGACACTAGTAGAACAAGCTTCAACGCCATCTGTTTTTGTACAACATTACTAATTCGTGAAAAAAGCTCAGTTGAAAAAGGAATCTGTATCGTAAAGTTGCCTCAAAAAGAATTCTGTAGTGCACCTTTTGAATAGGTAGGTACACCATATACAAGAGGCAAAAAGTTTTTTGAAATTCATTTCCAAAAGGAAATCAGAAATGGATTCGTGCAAGTTATCGATGAGTGAGGAAATTTATTTTCATGAAAATAATACCTGCAACGAACTTTCATCTGATTTTATTTTGGAATTGAGAAATGAGGATCAATAATCAAATTCTGCATAGAATAAAAATTTATTAACTGAAATAGGTATCACCAATTGAAAATACAGATTTATTTCATAAATATCTAATCAATAAACTAATAATTGCATTGAAAACATTTTCAAAAACTAACAATAATGAATTCAATAGTACAAAGTATGAGTATTTACCGACTAAACTTATTCAATACATGAAAAACTCTTTTGAAACTACGAGTATCTTAATTCTTATAGGTAACAGAATATACATATAAATTTTATAATTACCGTCTTACATCTCGATTTTCACATCCAATAACACAGCACGTCTTCACTCTTGCAGGCATATCGAAATTTATTATATTCCAAAAAGAACGTGTCAAACCACTC
Source organism: Propylea japonica (assembly GCA_013421045.1). Classification (NCBI taxonomy): domain Eukaryota; kingdom Metazoa; phylum Arthropoda; class Insecta; order Coleoptera; family Coccinellidae; genus Propylea; species Propylea japonica. The sequence continues at coordinate 92,553,857 of CM024240.1, forward strand.
CTTGTGTCAGTTGACAATTCAAAGGTTTTTTGATAATAATGATTTTACATACTTACTATTTTCTCGATAGGATTTCCATGAATGCAACGACATCTAACTATCAAATTGAAAGTAATTTTTTCGTGTATTAGTCTCCTCCTCCGACAGATGGCGCGGAATATACGAGTGGCTCATCTAATTTTTTAGTTTGTCTATGGTCGATTCAGTCGAAGTGAAGTGATTTCTTCAATTAATCAGCCAAATAGAAAAGCTCCAAAATAAGAAATATGTAGAATTAGTCGCTAACTCTGTGCAGCATCTAGGGAGGCCAGTACCTGAAAGGTTATAAGAAGCTCACAACCCGAGACACCATAATTATTGAAATGAAAATGATCCGAATAAGAATACCTTTTGTTGAAGATTTTATCAGTAAAATATTGGAAAAAACTTAATTATTCAGTCGAAAACATGAGATATACTTTGATTTCAAAGGAATAAAATCAGCAATATCTATTTGAGGTATAGACAAAAGATCTATTATACAGAAGCTATGAATCATAGATGCATTATCAAAAAATCTACACTCAAAATTCTCCTAAAACTTATTCATATCGCCTTAAAAAAACAAGTGATTTTCCTCAATATCCCGTATATTTACGATTTTTGCTTATCAGATATTATTTTATTACAGTGTGTTATGCACATCGAACAAAGATTGCAGGCTTTATGCGTTACATCAAGAGCTGTTGCTCAGCTACTACTTGCCACAGAATTCTGCAGTATGGAATTTCAACCTACACTCTTCATTTAGAAGTTAATGATGTGCCTCTATTATTAGCAGTAGCATCAACATTTTCACCTCAAGTTACCCAAAAATACGGAATTAGTTTCCAGTGAATTTTTTACTTACATGACTAGAATATTTGGGATACATATCATCACAACAACAAATGTTTTAAACTGTAAATCGATGTTTTTTTTTATTTTTTAATTTATATTAGAATATATATATTGTTTTTGTTTGTGAGACTTTTTTTGCCTACCAATTATACTTTTCCCCTTTCTAGGAATAGGAATGCCACGTATTGAAAGAAGATGCATAGGTAAAGTATAAACTGTGAGGGAGAACGATAACGCCATTCCTTATATTTCTACTTCTTAAACTATGCAGCTTCAGCAGGACAATCATGGATCGATCTGGAGTCTAGTGGATGAGATATCTTAATCCTGATAATTTCCTTATCTAGGTATCTGCATCCATTCTCTTCTTCTCTATAAATCTGCATCCATTGTTTGCGTCTACACCCAGACTAATCAGTTGTTTCCGAGATGACAGTCGTCCATGAGGAACTGTGTGTGGAGGTACAGCCTTTTCTTGTTGATTTCAGGTTCTTCTTGTATTGAACTTTCTCTTGGTCTACTCATTTCCTGTGCCTTCCGTGCGGGGTCTTCATAAATAATAGTAACATCGAAGGTTGCTTTGGAAATTTTTTTCTTAACGGTTCTTATGCAAAGTCTACAAATTTATAATTTCAGTCACATTATTCAATTTCTTTCGGAATGATCTGCATAAACTCACATTATCGTTTGTTCAAATTGAAGTTTACATCGAACTGCGCTGTTATAATCATTTATAAAAACCCTGTATATTTTAGCAGAGTATGAAGTGAAGGAAACCTTAGCTCCTCTTATCGCTACGACCTCACTGAAGTTTCACTCACTTCATACTTTGATGAGATATATTTTAGATATAGGTGCTTAGATAGTCATTTTGTTTTACAAGACTTTGAAGACCAGGACTCCAGAATACTCATTCAAAAAATATCGTCTAGAGAAAATGTTTAGAATATACAGAGTGTCCCAAAAATACCACGCGAAAGTGACACTGGAGATAGATTGGCTTTAGGTCTATCAGATAGCAACAATATGACCTCAGTAAAAGTCCGCTGGTTTTCGAGATATCACCACTTTTGCAAACAAAAAATGAAAGAGAAATTGAGATAAAAGAGAAAGAAGAGCAAAAATAATGGTTGTTTGAAACGGTAGCGAGGAAAGAATATCAAGCAACATGTAATTTGGCAACAGGTGATACTTGTGCATTTTTCCTAATTTTTTAATTATTTCGGCTTAAACACATCTCTCGCGACAAAATTATATTTTCTAAGGTTTTGACTTAAAAAAATTGGTAGTGTTGTATCATTTTGAAAAGTGCAGGAAATGGACCAGTTTTTACGATTATTTGTCAATTCAGTCTGATATAATTTTTTTCACATCAGTCAGTCAAACTTAAGTTAACGTTTTAACTTCGTCATGAAATACAACAAGTTAGACATTTTTTTAGAGATTTTGTTCTAGTTCTCGGTGAAGTTATTACTTCATTGTTCAAAGCAACTATTCAGGGTAGCCTAGGTAAAAAAAAACATGAGTTTGAAGACCGAAAATTGGAAATTTTTAAAAAATACACAAAAGTGGTGATATCTCGAAAACCAGCGGACTTTTACTGAGGTCATGTTGATGCTATCCGAAAGACCTAATGCCAATCTATCTCCAGTGTCACTTTCGCGTGGTATTTTTGGGACACCCTGTATATACTAGAACGCTACTACTGCGAAACTTGCTGACCATTCCTGGAGCATAGTAAACAACTTTTCGAAACCATCTGCAGAATGGTTATGTCATCATTGAATGTGTATTTGATTTTTATTCTTTGGTGCAAGTTCCATGATTTGTATTCTCCTTTTCTCATTTCTTTGAGGGAGTGTATGTATGAAAATCACAAAATCGGTATTTTTTTATACCCGATAATCTCACTGGCCAAATTATTTAGATGCATTGGAGAACGCTATTTATCCAGCCCTCATGCAAGCATTGGAGAATACAAAAGAGCATGAATGGGTAATTTTCTAGTAAGATGGCGCACCACCTCATTTCGTTCAAATGGTGCGCCAGTTGTAGGATGAAAATTTTCCTCACGCCTGGATTGGAAGAAGGAGGTGGGGAAGATCACCTAATCTAGATCCACTACATATTTTCTTTTTATTTACCCTACACAGCCCGAGTTACTGGATTGTTTGCAAACTCGGATTTTTAATAAATGCCGTCTAATTAGACCAGAAATCTTGAGAAGCGTACGTAAACGTTTTCTGCTAAATTTGCATTACTCTTTGGAAGTGAATGGTGCCCAATTCCCGAATTTAATAAAACAGTTACAAAAATAATCCTTCAGTATTTCATCTGCCATTTCTTCCAATTGAAATTTCAGGATAAGCGGAAAAGAAATTGATGGATTCGAGCGATTTTCCACATTCTCATTAAACCCGGAAAATCGATATGTTAAATTTTCGTTGGACTACACAGCTGTGTAATGTTTTCAATTTGAATCTATTTCATACTATAAGGAATAATGGGATATTCCACCTCATGATTTTATTAGATTATGTTCATAATCCTCTCTATCGTTAACATTTGTATTACTTTTTAAAATCATGAATACAAGATAAAAAAACAACTCCTACTTAAAAAAAAATTTATTTGGAACACTTAACTATTTCTCAATTTTCCTTTATTCTGCAGCCTTTACAATTGCTTCTGCTACTTCAACGGCGATTGCTGCTTCTGCTTTAGCCTAGAAACAAATTTTTACTGAGTAAAAACAACCACAGATTAGTTAGAAAAAATACATGTGAAAAAAGTAAAGGTTGACGCCCAATTGGGCGAAAAGACGCGACGGGAGACGAAGGCCGCCGAGGTCCGCAATATGGAAGGGCACACCAGAAATTATAAGAAAAGATTTTACAAGTCAATCAATGCAAACAAAGCTAGAGACAATCCGAAAATAGACTGGGACTGAAAAAATAAATTCATAAAATATTTGGTTATGTTATTGATACGTCTGACACTTCAAACCCAAACCTGACGTGTTCGTAAACTTAGAACCCGGGTCCGTCATTCGAGTAGATCCGTAAAGTGACCAAATGGATCGAGTTAATAACCCTGAGTAAGTTTCCGAAAACGCCTAATGTTTCTTATATCACTTGCCGCAATGAGTTTTTATTACCCTTGTCGCATGCCCCAAAGATCATTCACGCGTCAAACGACTCGCCTTTTCTCCGATCTTCTCTTCGCGCCGCCTAGATGAGCGGGTGTCCATTTGATTCAATGCAAACTTCTCCGGCGGAAAACAACGCGTCCCTTCCGAACGCTTTTTTTCTTCCATGCGCGCGTTTAATCTGTCCCGCGTCTAACGATTCGCCTCTTCCTTCGCGTCTCTCCATTTGATTCAATGCAAACTTCTCCGGCGGCAAATTTACGTTCAAAACTTTCGAAAGGAACAACTTCAGAAACTTATTTACAAGGTAGGTTCAAAATTTGAACAAGAAAATATCAATGAATGAACAGAATGAAACCAATAGCTCTCAAGATAAGCTTCTGAATTCACGTCATTAAATTAGTTTGAATGAATC
>CM024240.1:92558398-92763763 GCA_013421045.1 Propylea japonica
GGACCGGCTTCTTCTTCTTCTTCTCTGTGCGGTGCCTTTACGGCCGAACTGAGGCCAAGTGGCCCATTGTTCACCCGCATCGTTCTATAGAGACCCCTCTCACCATAGGAATAGTAGGTGTTGGATTACCTAGGTGTGTTGACCTTAACTCAGTTAGGTTGCCACAGTTGAACAAAATATGCTCATACTCCCGCACCACCGGCATAGGGAGCAGCTCGTCAATCCCATTCTCTTCAAATGCTTGTTAAACAGGTGACCAGTCAATGCACAAGTCACCAGACCGAGTTGTTTCCTCTGCAGCAACAGAAGTCTATTGACCTCAGATCGCGAGGACGGTCTCTCAATGAGAATCCTCGACCACCTCAGGCCCACCCGTGCGCTCCATTCCGAGGAAAATTCCCTGTTCAGCCAGCTCCTGAAGAAATTTCTGACAGATGTGCTACAGATTGGCAGCGCAGGCTCCGGACCAAAAATGCTAATCCGGCTCCCCGCCTAGCCAGTACATCTGCCTTAACGTTACCAGGTCCTGGTATATCCGCGTGAGCCGGACACCAGATTACTTTCAAAAAGCCCAGCCCACGCAGAGCTTTCCTGCATTCTTCTACCAAAAGAGAATCAACTCTAACATCGGATAGAGATTTCAGAGTTCCCTGGCTGTCGCAACATATGTAAATGTGCTGGCCAGAGTATCCCCTGCGAATATTTTCTAGTGCGCATGCAGGAACCGCAAATAGCTCAGCCTGCACAATGGAACAGTCCTTCCCCAGAGGGATAGCCTGATTGAAGTGAGGACCCACGATTCCGGCCCCAGACCCTGTTGCTGTGACAGAGCCATCAGTGAACCAGGTGGGACCATCTGGACTAAGAAGCCTGTTTGATGAAGACCATAGGTCTCTGTCAGGAACAATTACCCTGTAGGGTTCGTCGAAGTAGAACTTAGTGCCCGCGCGGTCACCTCTTTGGAGAAGGGAAGCGTGAGCATCCTTAACCATTTTGAGGGCCCTTGCGTGCACCCACACCCAACGATAAGAGAGAGACCAACCTACAATAATCCAATCAGTCGTTTATTTAGAGAGTTACGAATCAAATGTACCTTTCCATTATACCACTGTACAACTGCACGGCAAAATCTCTTTCTGATGCATTGAATTCCGTATGTTTCCGATGTGTATCTGCAAAAATTTGATTATTTACTGTGCTTAGGAAACACTCTATACACAGCGTAAACTAACCTGCTACTTCTTCTTTTGTCCTTAATTTTCAGAGTCTGATTTAAGACTTAAGGTTAGAATCCGATTCATTAATAACGCTGGTCTGGAAGAAGCCGGTATAGATGGGGGGGTTTATTCAAGGAATTCATAAATGAAGTTTGAAAACAGCTTTTGAACTAATAGAGGTTTCTCAAATGAACACAGAAAATGCTTTATATCCAAATCCAAACGTTGCGGGATAATGAAGAATTACGCAGAACATTATTTCTTCATTGGACGTTTGATAGGAAAAGTAAGAATACAATATTTTGTAAAATTTTTATTGAATCAAACCATTTTTCCCGAAGTAAGCTTGGTATTGAATGAACGTAATAATTTTTGCTATAATATTTTTTTTCTATTTTTGGTGTTTATGGCATACAGATGTGGAAGAATCGGAATCGGATTCTCAAGGGTTCACTACCGTTGGATGCATTAATAAATATCTATACGGTATGGTAAATTGTCACCTCAGCTATAATGTAGTCTTGTGGGGCGCGTCTTCTGGTACCGATCGAATTTCATTGCACAAAAGAAAATCATTCGGTTGATTTTGTTTGGGCCCTCAGGAGTCTTGTAGATCGACATTCAAGAATTATGGATTCTCACATTCCAGTGTTTACATTTTGACTTGTCTCCTACATGTAAAACATAACATCCGTAACTTAACGAAAGTGTTCTGACTTTCATCAATACCAGACACGACACGATAGTGTTCTATGCATACCACAGCATAGCACTAGTAAATTTGAGTCGTCACCCTGCTTTTGTGGGGATCCGGCTATACAATCATATTCCGAAAGAGCTGAAAACATTGGATACCAAAAGTTTAAAAAAAAAGATCAGATCTTTATTGATCAATAAATGCTTTTAGCACCCAGGAGTTTCTTTTGACTCATTGAATTGATTTATGTTTCATTTATCTTTGTGTTCTTGTTGCTTGCATTTGAGTGTTTATATTCGCATTTCTTTTTTGCTGGTTGTGTTGACTGTCCTATACATTATTCTATGTCCAAAGGATGAATAAAGAATTGAATTGAATTGATGGAAACACGGGAGTTCCAGTGTTAAATTCAAGCAGGTCGGAGTCCAGTGGAACAATCGAAACCTCAGAGCGATGCGATATTGAATAAGCGGCTGGTCTGTTGGAATGGCATTCTGAAAACTCTGATAAGGGTAAGATCGGAGCATTGGTTACAGCAAACGCTACGGTCGGCAACGACACAGGCAACGTCGCGTCTTGCGCTACTACCACACGAAATACCAGCGTTTGCTGTAACCAATGCTCCGATCTTACCCTTATCAGAGCTTTTGGAATGCCATTCCAACAGACCAGCCGCTTATTCAATATTGCATCGCTCTGAGGTTTCGATTGTTCCACTGTTCCACTGGACTCCGAGCCTGCTTGAATTTAACACTGGAACTCCCGTGTTTCCATCCGACTCTTCCACATCTGTATATGACAATTTCTAAGGTCTAAGGAGCTTGGCGGCTTGAACTTTTAACAGAATATAAGGGGTTTTCCAATAAGAGGTGTTATTTTGAATAGCCCGTTATTTCGGTTGATGTCACGTTTGAAGCTGTCATTTTTTGACATTTGACAAGTATAAACTACGCCATTAATAAAAATGGAACGATACACGCTTCGACAACGCATTGAAATCATTAAAATTAACTATAAAAATGGTGAAAATTTGGCAGGGAAGGTTCGTAAAACTCGAACATTTTTGGATCGTCGTTAAGCACCTTGTCGGACCGCAATAAAGAAAGTGGTGGAAAAATTCGAGCTGTTGGGACAAGTAAGTAATGTGAAGAATAATACCCGTAAACGTTGTTCAAGAACAGCCGAGAATATTGCTGCTGTAGCCGAAAGTGCTGAAGAAAACCCAAGTTTGTCCATTCCTCATCGTTCTTTGGAATTGGGCATTCCATAAACGTCATTACACCGTATTTTGCATAAAGATTTGGATCTCAAGGCTTAAAAAGTTCAGTTAACACAAGAACTCAAGCCGGCCGATCATAGAATTCATGAAAATGAACTCTCGAAGAGGTGATCACAATTGGCCACCGAGATGTTGTGATGTAACACCTTGCGACTTCTTCCTTTGGGCCACTAAAATGAGAAGGTCTACGCCAATAGCCCAGCGTCGATTCAAGACCTCAAAGATAGAATTCGTGAGGCTATCGAGCACATAGGGCAGCCACTTAGCGGTCTGGTTATGGAAAATTTCATTTAGGATATGGTCATGTAAGTGTGGTCGTGGTGGTCATTTGCCTGATTTTATTTTCCACAATTAACGGAATAGTTTCTTCTTTATAATGAAATAAACATCCGATCATTCATATTGAAAATGGCATTTTTCTTATAATATCGAAATAACACCTCTTATTGGAATATCCTTTATTTAAAGCACTTCAGCTAACCCATTGGGTATGTTCAACACAGATTTTTTATTGTATTAGTGAAAATTAGGAACACTTGATTTAATCTTCACATACACGGATCTGTTTGTTTTATTATTATCCAACATAACCTATTGGAACAAAAGAAATACATCGCTGTTGTCTATTCTGAAATTATTCGCAGAAATGAATATTTTATTCAGTTATATTCTAAAGTATATATTTCATTGAATACATGCTTACTACATTATACATTTTTTCATTTTTTTTTAGCGACAATCCTTCTCAGATAAAATAAATATATTTTTTGCCATATTTGAGAATATACTGGTAGATCTTCCATTGGCTGAGTTCTTCTTAGCCAAACTGTTAGTGGACAGAGCACCAGCCCATTATTTACAATCTTTGGACCCAACACTGTATAAAAACTTACTTTTCCTACGTGATTATGAGGGTAATGTCACAGATTTAGGATTAGACTTCTCAACAGTACATAATGATTTAGGAGAAACTACAGTAAGTTTTTTTCACATATTTAATGTTTCAACAGTCAACACCATTGCCAGCTCATTATTCTTTTGACACATTCTTTTGATCTCACTATAGCTTTCTGAAATGTTATCAATATTAATATTTTTGCAATCATCAAACCTTTTTTTATTTATTAGATAGCTGAATGCTTTCCTATACTATTCAAATGGAAAACAAGTTTTTAAATTTTTATTTTCAGAAATGTTTGGATGACTTCATTATTTTGTATGTTGCCATTTTGAAGCCTTTTTTTGAATTGTGATTGTGTCGATTTTAACCTAAATTGTTTACCAACCCAAATTCGGGCAGCCACACTTTACTATTAGTTGAGAGAAATCCGATTTAGATCTAACTAACATCCATTAAAATTTTGCAGGTGATAGAGCTAAAACCAAACGGTAGAAACATTCCAGTTACTAATGAAAATAGGCTCGAATACATCCAACGTTTTGCTGAACTGAAGTTGAACACCCAGCTGAAAAAACAGTGTGTAGCTTTCAGGGAAGGACTAGATAGTGTTGTGCCTTTGCTGTGGCTTAAGTTATTCAATCATAAAGAACTTCAAGTTATTATTGGTGGAGACAATCAAGAAATTGATCTACCGATTTGAGATCTCATACCAGTTATGGAGGTTAGTTAACGAGACAATATCGAATTAAATTTACTTTGTGGTTTTTATCAACTTTCAGGTGAATATAACAGTGACCATGAAACAATCATTTTGTTTGGAAAGTGGTCTATCAGTTCAATGGTACTCAAAGAAAGCAGTTGTTTGAAGTTTGTCACGAGTTGTTCGAGGCCATCTCTTGGGATTCAAGGTGAGTTTATGTTTTTGTAAAGTAATACTTAACTGCGTTTTATAGTAAAATAGTCCTTACGGTGTCAAATCTCGACTTCTTGTCGGCCAATTCACGGCCAATCACTATTTTAGTAAAATAAACGGTCATCACATTTTTGACGCTATAAATATTGTGGCATGAGATATGTGGCTAGTTGCACCATTCTCTTGAAACCAAACATCACTACCATCAAGAGCGGACACAAGAATATCAGTTATAATAAAAATAATAGTTTATTTTACCCAACAGGAAATTTTCCAATAACAGCGTAACAAATTGACTCTGAATAATATGAAACAATAACAATTATTCAAACAAAATGATACATTCAATTATGTCACAATAAACAATAACTGTCCCGAACTAAAAAACAAATTAAACTCAATTTCATCAGCAGCCTTGCACAATCGAAAGACCGATTTTAGTCCAAGGTTTTGGGAGTCGAAAAGTTGATGTGGTCCTTGTATCAATTTTAATTTAATTTATTTAAAAACAAGTTAGAGTTTTTCACCGCATTATAAAAATAATTTTATGATGATGTTTCTAGGAACTGAACCCTCCATTTTGTATTCAGTCATCAGGAAATGACCGCATGCCAACTGCTAGTACCTGTTTGAATTTGTTGAAAATTCCTGTAATACGAGATGAAAATACACTGAGGAATAAACTTTTACAAGCGATTGAACAGCAGGCAGGTTTTGAATTATCTTAAGTTTGCTCTTCTCCGAAATAATAATTTTTTTTTTCTCGTTATGTAAATATATTTTTCTTTTTTAAACTTATACAAAAATTTCGTGAGTTGAAAATACTCCAGTGGCAATTATTCCTTTGAGAAGAGTATTCTTAGAACTGATTTATATTCATAGTGATATGACGTGGTGTAAAAATATATTATAAACTGAAATATAATATATTAATCAATATATGACATTTTACTTGAAGAACTGACTTGATTATGATCATTCTCAACATATATGAAACAATCGTTATTTTGGATAACGTTATGTTGTGGTTAAGGAAGAAATTGCTAGACAACTCAACCTTCAATAATTTATTAGTCTAAGAGCCCGTGAACCCCAGACCTTCGTTATTTTATAAAAGCTGAAAATTTGTCAACGCATGCTCCCAACACAGGTAAGAACGATGGACCATTATGAAATTTGGGTTACCCTGGCTTTGGCAGGTAAACGGTATTAAAGGGGTGTAAAATACTGATCTAATTTCGTCAAATTATAAAGTGTGATTTTTTGATATTACCTTCAGAATATTATTAAAAATCACGTCATTAATGCCAGACACTTACTATAGTGGCAACCCCTTGCCAGACACCCTTAATGTTCATTAAATTATATGTAATTTTACTTACGTTATAGTATAAAAGTTGATTTTTATATATGATACTTGGGTAATAATAAGAAATGTTTCCTCATTAGCCAGACATTTTTGATAGTGCCAACCTTTGGCAAACAAGCTTGTAGTTTAGCTGCAGGTGCGAGCGCGAGACAGTATTTATGAGTGGGTGCGAGTGAGACGGCATGATTATAATGACTTATGCAAATACATTTTTTGGTACAGATTTTATAACTAATCATTTAAGTGAATTTCAAAAACATCTGAAGGAAAAACATTCGATGCTATAACTAAATTAAATTGTTAATAGAATAAATTAAAATTTTTAACAATTTTTATTAGTTGTAGCATTGTATAAGGAATATTATACAATGGTTGTAGCATTGAATGTCTTTTCTTCAGATGTTTTTGAGATTCACTTAAATGATTAGTTATATAAATCTGTACCAAAAAATTTATTTGCATAAGTCATTATAATCATGCCGTCTCACTCGCACCCACTCATAAATAATGTCTCGCGCTCGCACCTGTAGCTAAACTACAAGCTTGTCTGGCAAAGGGTTGGCACTATCAAAAATATCTGGCTAACGAGGAAACATTACCTAATTATTACCCAAGTATTATACTGCTTTTATACTATAACGTAAGTAGAATTACATATAATTTAATGAACATTAAGGGTGTCTGGCAAGGGGTTGCCACTATAGTAAGTGTCTGGCAATTAATGACGTGATTTTTAATAATATTCGGAAGGTAATATCAAAAAATCACACTTTATAATTTAACGAAATTAGATCAGTATTTTACACCCCTTCAATACCGTTTACCTGCCAAAGCCAGGGTAGCCCAACTTCATAATGGTCCATCGTTTTACCTATGTTAGAAGCATGCGTAGGCAGTTTTTCAGCTTATAAAATAACGAAGGTCTGGGTCACGGGATCTTGCTCTATATCGTATCATAGTCACATCAAAATGCTTTATTCAAAATTCAACCTTTCATATTACAATTATTCACGGATTATATTGTATCAGAGTTCAATTTCTATTTATGCACAATCCGTCTGAAATGTTTACGGCGGATTTGGCATTTCTGTATTGGTCAAAGTTTATCTCTTGAAGAGATCTTTGAAAGAAAAAGAATTTTCATTAAAACATTTAATTATTTTCATTTTTATATTTACATATCACAGTTATCTCTGAATTAACAATTCTGTAATAGTGTTTATGACACTCAGTATCATTTAACATTCTTATAGAAATCTTATTTCAGTACATATCATACTTAAATAAAATGAACTCTTCTATTCTGATAACAATCCGATCTCAAAATAGAAAAATATTCGAGAATACTGAGAGGCTGTTGAAACTCAGCGTGTTACCAGCATACTCATTAGTAACATTATGGATAGAAATCCAAAGTTTTCTAAAAGTTAGGGTAAATTTCAAATAAGTTTGGCTTCTCTAGCAGTTTCAGGTAATTTTCTACCAAGAGTTTCTGGTAGTTTCATCGCCAATAGTCCGGCTGTTATTGCTACTGATGCAAATAGAATTGATGGTAGAGATTTCATATACACACCCTAAAAATAATGGGTTTTAAATTTCTGACAATACAAATTGGATAAAAGACTATGAAAGCAGATAATAATAATAATCGATTAAAATCAACCAATGGTAGCATTCAGCGCTACTGCTACCTGTTGGTAGCAGTAGCAGCTAGCGTTCACAAAAATGGTGACCGCTCCACAACATGTTGAGTTGGTAGCGCGTATACCACCGGACGTTTCCGCTACGGCTTGCCAACAATTCCCCAACGGATTCATCCGTTAAAACTTCGGAAGTGCTAATCTCGTCAACGTTCAAGGATCATACAATGTAGTAATATCATTCAGAGCTATTGAAGCTTGAAGCTATATATATTTCGTCACATCGGGGCTCATCAGCAAGGAGAATAGCTCTGAATGATAGAAACCTTAAATCTGGCGCTCCGGTCCAGATATTACCTGAAACAAAAAGCCATCTCTGAGGAGACCTATACCCACTGCATGAACCCTGAACGAAGTAGCGAGATGTTCTCTCGTGGACCTTGGTAATTCAAATACGCCAAGCAACAGAGCTACAAATGATTAGTTTTTTGACAAAAATACTACCTGGACGCCACCTGTGCCATTCCGTGCAGGACAGTCCGTAGTTTATTCTCATCATGTTTTCAACACGAAAATGCCATTTTTTATTTGTATTAACAAAAAACAACAAAAATACGCGTTCTTTTTAGTTTTTTCGTTGCAAAATGGAAACTATTGATGCAGTGATAACGTTGCAATGGGATGAATTGTAGAGAATTACATTGTGAAGAGAATGGTGGGTCAAACGATCCGATCGAATAATTAAAACTGGAGAAAAGAGGAAAAAACCGGAAAATTGCGTGTTTTTTTTTAACTCATAACTCTGCCATTTTGCAATATCAAGAACTGAAACTTCACACGATAATAGCTATTGACGTGCAATTCATGTGTGCCAAAATTGGATTCGGTTCTCACTAGTTTTTAACACACTTAAACGCGTTTTATTGAAAAATCAGAATAGACGTTTTGTTACTGATCACGTCTTTTTCCAAATCAATTTTTTTTCATTTCAATCGGACGACCTCAAACGCATCCAGCTCTCCGCGAAAATATGCCAAAAAAAAATTCAAATGGAAATTATGTGAAAACTATTTATCCGACCGAATCCAATTTTGGCACACACGATTCGCACGTCAATAGCTACTATCGTGTGAAGTTTCAGTTCTTAATATTGCAAAATGGTAGAGTTATGAGTTAAAAGAAAAAACACGCAATTTTCCGGTTTTTTCCGCTTTTCTCCAGTTTTAATTATTCGATCGGATCGTTTGACCCACCATTCTCTTCACAATGTAATTCTCTACAATTCATCCCATTGCAACGTTATCACTGCATCAATAGTTTCCATTTTGCAACGAAAAAAATAAAAAGAACGCTTATTTTTGTTGTTTTTTGTTAATAACAATAAAAAAATGGCATTTTCGTGTCGAAAACATGGTGGGAATAAACTGCGGACTGTCCTGCTCGGAATGGCACAGGTGGCTTCCAGGTAGTATTTTTGTCAAGCAAATATCTCTATTGCTTGGCCTAAAACTGAAGAAGTCCGCAAACGTGGGCATTCAACCTTCAGTCGGCGACGTGAGAACGCTCGGGTTATTGTCAATTATTGTGGACGAGATTAGCTCTGAAGTATGAGTATTGATTGATCTTAATGAATGTTTAACTGTTTATTCCTGACAATATCATATTGAATTGCTTACCAATAGTGGAACAAATGGAGCTAGTAGCGCCCCTACTCTAGCAACTGTCGAGGCAGATCCGACTCCTCCACTTCTAACAGCTGTAGGTAGTAATTCAGCTGTATAAACGTACGATATGCCGAATGCACTAGTTATTCCTAATTTTCCTATTAAAAATAGCGACATTGCGGCCCACGCCATATCTGAAAAAAAAATATTTCATTAACGTTAAAATTATAACAGAGAGTAAAGTTGTTACTCATATGTAGATGATCTACTCTTCGAAGTTTTCGAAGCTATTGAGCTTGTGCGAATTTAAATAATATGAATTATACAGGGTGTCCAGGCGATTGACGTCAACCAAAATTTTTAGATTCCACAGACCTGTTGCTATCCAAAAATACCCATGTAATGTAATGCGATTCTTTGTAGTTCTGGAGTTATGATTTTTGAGTGGTTTTTCAATTTAATTTGCCAGCTGAAAATTAAAAATTCATACCTTCCTATGCAGTAAGTATTTTGCAGTTTTTATTTTTTAACATGAACGTTCTAAATGTTGCTTCAATAAAAAAAAATATTCAGCTTCCCGAAATCACTGCAAGCTACCAAAAAAAGGCTTGAAAGCAAGAATTTCAGTTTTCAGTAGGATGTACTCATTCATTTTCGATAAAGTTTTTTCTGTGACGGGAAAAAAATGTCACATTTTATACCTCTTGACAGGTGACTTTTTATTTACTTTTTTCCCTGTCAAAAAAGTGAGTGTCTATAGTCCGTTCACGAAAGGTTGAGCATAGTAGGCGTTTCTTTATTTATCTGAAGTTGGCAGTATTTGGTGACATAACGTAAAATAAAGTCAACGTTGCCGAATGTACCCGGCCTCTTCCGACGAGCTTGTGAGATATCAGACAACTCTATGCAATATTGACAACATTGCGTATCAATCTGACAAGAAAATAAAGAACCTAACCTAAAATTTTAAGTGGAATATGGCAAATTTCCATGGCCAACCGACGGCTCAACCTTTCGTGGATGGACTATATTTATCCGAAAAAAAAGTTAGTTACTTTCGTGAAAGGTTATATTTCTTTCACTATTAAATGGTCGTTTTTCCTGTCACAGAAAAAAATAGTGTATTGTACACAGGAAAAATATTAGATTTTAGCTCTCGGTTTTTTGTCACCCTCCGCTTCACGTCGGGAGACAACATAACCTCGAGCTAGAATATAATACTTTTTCCCTTGTATAATAAATAACTATTTTAAGTTTTTGGCTAAGTTTAAAAACTTTGCGGGGTCCTAAGCTATGAGCTATGAAAGTCATAGGAAAAAAGATACTTTATCGGACTTTTCTGTTGTAATAAACCCTGGAAGGCGGATAGGCTGAAAAATCATTAAAACTCGATAAAATTTGTTTTTCTTCTTTTTTCATTTTTATGATAGATTAAACTTTAAAATGTTATCATAAATTGATGTTAATTGAAATTCCTGTGAAACAAATGTAGCTCGTATAATTTATACAATAATTTTGATCTCACAACTGATGGAAAATGTTAACATTCGTCAGAATTGTGAGTAGACCATGTTAAAAAAATAAAAACTGCTTAATACTCACTGCATAGGAAGACATGAAGTTTTCAACCTAGCTGACAAAATACATTGAAAAAACACTCAAAAAAATCATAAATCATATTAGACCTCTGAAAATTGAAGTCAGAATGACCCGGAGGGATGAGTAAAACAACATAACCTTCAATTTGATTTGGTATAGTTTGCGTAGGTTTGGACTATCCCTTCGGGTCAAGTAGCGTGATAGCCTACTATGTTGGCTTCAAACTTTTTATCACATTCACAGTATATATCTCATAAGTATATGGAATTTCCATACCGAAATATGATAAAATGGTGAGTGATTCAGTGAATTTACCTGGTGGTAGCCAAATGGTCAATCCGCACGTTAAACCACATAACAATAGTGATCCCACCAAGGAAAGTCTCCTTCCACAATGCCGTATGCTGACCCATGCTAAGGTGTAACCTGGTATTTCAATCAAGCTCACTAGTGCAAAGTTTATGTATTTATCTCCACTCATGCTTGTGGAATTGACAGATAATCCATAATATACAAATGCATTCACAGCCCTGAAATTTTAATGATAATTATTATAAATGACGGTGCGGAGTGATGGAAATTTCCAATGTTTTTCTATACAGGGAGTTACATAATAGTATGTCACAACTTAAATGGATGAATGTACCCATAATTTCAAGAAAGAAGTCCATATAACATGAGTCCACAAAAGCTTCGTTACGGAGCTACAGGGTGTTGAAATTTCCAAAAACAAATGTTTTTTTCTTCAGTCCCCATCATAGCACGTCCTGAATCTTAACGAGAATCTACAGGTGTTTTCTTTTCCGGAGCCGTGTCTCCTTTTTCCCTCTCAAACTTTTTTGCGGTACGCCACTGGTCAGCGTAAAATCAATTTTTGATATATCCGTCCAATTTAGAAACTTGTTTGACTCCTGTAATTATTTCGTATCTCCAACCGTTTTCGAGTGAAAAAATATTAAACGATTGTATGTTATTCGCTAAATAAAAAAAAAATAGAAATACCCGAGAGGTATGCCCATTTGCTTTTATTTTGATAGCTCGTCATCTGAGACTCAACTTAAGCTTATTCAATATCAAACTACAATCGTTCAATGATTTTTCACTAAAAAACGGTTAGAGATTCGAAAAATTACAGGAGTCAAAACAGTTTCTAAATTGAAAGAAGATATCAAAAAATTGATTTTACGCTGACCAGTGGCGTACCGCAAAAAGTTTGAGAGGGAAAAAGGAGAAATGGCTCCTGAAAAGAAAACACCCTGTAGATTCTTCAAACTGTCAAAATAATTTCTGTCCATCGTTTCGAATAACCAATCATTCCGTGAGAGCAAATCTAATTTGTTCAATTTTTTAGTATTGGGAAGCCGATTTGAGTATGCTTACCAAATGTAATAAATTATGATGAATCGTATAATTAATTTGTTCGAACCAATCATTTCTTTCACAATAGGCAATGTCCTGGTGTCATCTTTTTTTCTACCCTGAAATAAAATGTTCTGAGTTCAAATGATTCTTGACTTATTTTCTTGAACTTACCGTCAAAGTAGAATCCTCTTTGAATGTGTCTAAGACGTTATTTGATAATATGACTTTGTTCGTTTTCGCTACTTTGCATATAATATGTTTAGCCTTTCTTCGGTTTTGATTAGCTAGAAGCCACCGTACGGACTCTGGTATCATCCTAAAAAATCGGAAAAAATAAAATACAGTAGAGACTCGATAATCCGGATCAATTAATGCAAGGGATGGTCCGGATTAATGAGGAATCCGGAATACCGCGTCTTACAATTTAGTAAAGATGCAATTTAAAAAACGGTTGAAATAAATATAGGATTTATTATCGAAATCATAAAACAGATATATTATTCTGAATAATTAGATATTTTACGTTTTCTACTGTAAGGGAAAAAGAATGCTGAACAATAGCTTTCTCCCGTATATTTTTCAGAAGCTGAATATCAGTAATTACCATGAGTTATGGAATAAACAGACTGCATCGAATTGATCTAAGCTCTAAATGCATTTGCTAACATTATCCCCGTCTTCGAGGATCGAAAAAATAAGTGCTAAAAGACCTTTTCGGTATTTCAGTTTTGTTAATTTAATATCATTATGATCCATATGCTGTATCAAAGCTGTATGGTTTGGAGGTAGAAACATTCCATTCCATTTTACTAATTAATTATTCTTGTCTGACTTTTTTTGTCTTATACCATTGTGCACTACTATATACCGAAAGAACGCCAGATCGTCGTCATAGAAATTGAGTTACGACAAGTTAGAACCGTAAACCACGTATGCAACGATCGGAAATTCGGATTATTGAGTCTTGCAATCCGGATTATAAGGACATAATACAATCTTGACGACAATCCGGACTAGTAAATATCCGGATTATCGTTCTCCGGATTATCGAGTCTCTACTGTATCTTATTCACTTACCAATAATAAACAATGAACAGTAGTGCTGGTGCAGATACAGTAATTTGTAACATCACCCAATCTCTAGTGAGCCATGCAACCAAGGCTACAAGTGCTTCACCAACAGCATAAAAATAATTCAGGACAATTCCTGTAAGCTCCCTTTTCTTTTTACCAACCATTTCGACTCCTGAAAGGACACAACATTGGAAAATATCAAACTGTGTATTTCGAATATGATTAATTACCTATTATAAATGCCAAAGGATATACTCCTGCTGTACCCATAGAGTTGATGAACATCATAACATCGAAACATACATATCCTGGACATAAAACTTGTGCTATACCTGATATTCCCATCAGCAGAATACAGAATATGAATACTAGTTTCCTTCCATACCTGAAAAAAATATTCCGAATATTTTATTAATACCTTAACTCATTTGCAATTTCCCCTCCATATTGTTTGAGATATTGTTGGTTTTCTACGAAAATAGAGTTCGAAAGTGGCAAAGAAAGAATATTTTGTACTCTACTGTTAATCAGGAAGCTTAAAAAACTGAATCTATGTTGGAAAACTGGCGGTATATTTCGCAAAGTTACCAGCTATACATAAACCATCAACATTATTGTCACATAATTCAATGATCTTGAGGACGCTTAACAACAACGAAGAAAAAGAAATCGAGGAAAATGAAGAAAACTCCATCCTTTTCTGAAAAAAAGACTTCACTACCTTCCGAAGATATGAACACATTTATTTCTGAAGCATGTGATGGAAACTACCTGGCAATGAAGATGAATATGCCAAATACAAAAAAATGTAAGTAGAAAATTTCTTATATCAGAAGGTTTTACCTGATTTTTTTTCAATTATAAAAAGGTAATGCAAAGAATTGGTATCAACGAAATTACAAACGCGCAGAAAAAGAGAACATTAAGGTTTTTGCAACCCAAGAAATGCTAGACATCTATACATACATATAGTTATTTAATAACATGTCCATATTTTGGTATAAATGGATAGAATACAAACCCATATTCAACATAGTTTCTAACTAGGAACCTAGAATCACGAAAAGACTGAAAATTAGTACAAATAAATGGATTTTTTCTTTTTTTTTCCCTTTGAACCAACGAAAATGTACGGCATATAAAAAAATATTATCTTTGCATAAAATACTTTCAAAATAAATTTATTTCATGTTGTGTCACATCACCCCCTAGATACCGGAAAGAGAGGGGTTTGCAACCCTAGATTTTTTCCCCTTGTCGAATGATTTTTGTACGGCGTTCGAAATAATGGAGTAGAAGCAGTGTTGAAATTGTATGACACAGATGCCATACAAAATCAAATGACTAAATTTTCGCTGGTAATTGCCGGAAAATAAAAAAAAATTTCGACTTTGTGGCTCCCCATTTTTTTGCGGCGTTACGCGTTTTCTTATTATTTTTCACGGATCTATCGATGGTAAGAATGCCGTACTAAAATTTGTGACCAAAATGTACCCACTCTACCTGTACTTTCGAATTCTCACCTGCACTCAGTTGCACAGCTTACAAGTGACGGCATCTTAGAACATAGTTCTATGTTCTAAGGACGGCATAGTGCTGAATCTTATTATTTTATGCTCTTATATCGTTCTTGATAGGTCACCTGGTGGTTCAAATGACCCATAATTTTTTCAACACGGGCCTGTAGTCTATAAAGACTGCGACTAATGGTCGAGACATTTTAATGCGTAAGCGGGGCGAACGGTTGCCTTGAAGATTGCACATTAAAAAAGCAGAAATTGAGCATTAAAATGGGTCATTGATGATCGATTTCGCCTTTCATTTTGAGATCGACGGAAAATATATTTATTGAAGAAGATTTGCCGTGATTAACAAACTAGTAATGTATTTTCATTTTTAGCCTTATAGATTCTAGCACAAATGATTAAACACAAAAAATTGTATTAAGATCGCAAAATAACTTACTTGTCTGCTAAAACACCAAACAAAGCTGATCCAACAATGATTCCAGCGAAATGGCAGGTACCAACCAGTGATAATTTCCATTGATTCTCTATGCAAGTTATTTTCCACTGAAATATGTCAAACAATAACAGATGCTTATATTTAAATAATACAGTGGAACCTCGATATAACAAATCGGAGAGGAACCAGAAAATATTCGTTATATCAAGTAATTCCTAAAACTGAGGTTTGTTATATTGAGGTGAGGTTGGTCCAAAATTTGTTATACCGAGGTTTTATTCACCTCGACATTACGTACTCCTCTTGTTATAGAGAACTAATTTTGCTCATATAAATGAAAACTCATTTTTATCAAATTACTCATTTATTTTATATTTTCTTTTTCAAAACAATAGAGTGAGTAGGTAGGTTTTTTGTTTCAAAAATTCGCAGAACAAAATAAAAAGAGGTGAAAAATCAACCAATTGGTAGGTATAAAAGCCTAAATCTAATTTTATTCGTCTTGATTGGAAAAAAGTAATAAATTGTAGTTTGTTTTCCACGGTTTCAATCTTCTGATGTTTGAAGGCAAACCAATTTCGTCGGAAAACTTATCTTTAGATTTGAAAATTGTAGCCAATGAACTTGCGGGAATCCCGAACTTATTAGCTATGTCTAATTTTTTTGTAGAAGGATTTTTGTCAACATAATTAATGATGCTTCGCTTTTCTGCGACAGATAAGGAACGCCTTTTACGTTTCTGAGCCATTGCAAAAAAGTGAGGAACAACACTGATTACTTTCCATCAACTAACTTCGTATTTTACGTAATACGCGTCGAAACCTGTCGCGGCTGAATCACATACCTGGTTATTGGCGAAAACTTTATATAGAGGTTTTGAGTTGACGAAATTCGTTAAGTAGAGGTATTCACACTCTTTTAGGTAGTTGAAAATTCGTTATAAAGAGGTTGTTCGTAAAAAATTTTCGTAATGTAGAGGTATGTTTTACATTGACTCTTATGGACGATTCAAGGGGATTATGAAAAATTCGTTAAATCGAGGAAGTTGTTATATTGAGGTTCGTTATATTGGGGTTGCACTGTAGTTATTTATTATACAAGGGAAAAAAGTATGAGATTTTAGCTCGAGGTTATATTGTTTCCCGACGCGAAGCGGAGGGAGACAAAAAACCGAGAGCTAAAATCTAATATTTTTCCCGTGTATAATACACTATTTTTTTCTGTGACAGGAAAAATAACCATTTAATAGTGCAAGACACATAACCTCCACCACGAAATTACTTTTTTCCCCGGGAAAAAAGTGAGTACTTTTTTCCCGGCTACATAGAGAATCATTTTTTGACAGGGAAAAAATTAATTTCGTAAAAAGTCATATTTTATGACCTGTCAAGAGATATAAAATGTCACATTTTTTCCCGTCACAGAAAAAAAAAGATATATCGTATCGAGCACGGATGTGCTTATATCATGCCATTCACTGACCACTTTACTATACCATGTACTATCTTTAATACTCTACTGTCACTAGCTCAATCTGTTTACATTGATGCTAGTAGGGGATAGATCAGTACTCTACCAATGTAAACCTGGCTATGAGGACTACAAAAAATGGAAAAAGGAATGAATTAAGGAGATGTAAATGAGATCTGTAGCTTGATTATGATTCACTGAAATACACTGCTCAACAATTGATAGGGATCACTTACTTGTTCTAAATTTATTTCTGAAATATTCGCTCCAAGATTATAAATTTAGTCAGATGTCAGAGTATTTTCAGTTGATTATATGGTTCACTTGAGGAAAGAATGAAAAAATGGAAAGTTGGAGAGAAAAAAAGACTTTATTAGGAACACTCAAAATTCTGTGTTTGAATAACATACAAATTTTATGATGAAACCACAAGAAGGCTGAAGTTTCGGTTAAGCTAGTACCTAGTTGGTCCCCCACGAGCTCGTCTCAAGCATTCTACCCTACGAGGCATACTTTCGATCAAACGATTTATAAAATTTTGGGGCGAATTCGTCCAAATTTCCCGTAAAGCGTTAGAAAGGTCCTCCAGGTTATTGATCGGTTGTTCTAAGGTTGACAATTGTCAAGACATCTCAGACCAGACATGTTCGATGCAATTCATGTCTGGAGAGCGAGCTGGCCAGTCCACCCTATCAATAGCATGATCCTCAATGCTAGGAGAAATCCCACTTACCGGCGTCGCGGCTCAATAGATCACTGAGAGTTGCAACAGGAGTTCTAATTTCGAACCAGACTGTAAGACGACGACTACATGTTCGTGGTTTAAGAGCACGTAGGAGGGTACAACATCCCCGTTTGAATAGGGAACAACGGGTTCATCGACGGCAATGGGCTGAGGAGCACCGCAATTGGACACTTGAAGATTGGAGCTGATGTTTATTTACGGATGAGTCTAGATTTCGTTTGGTCAACTCCGATGGACGTATTCTTGCTCGGAGGGAAAGAGGACGAAGGTTTGCAGAACAGTTTATGGTACCCACAACAGCTTTTGGCGGAGGTTCTATATGTGTATGGGGAGGCATTTGTTTGAACCAACGCACAGAGTTGGTTGTTCTGCAGAACATCACCATGACCAGCCAGAGATATCACGATATGATTATTGAACCCATAATTGTTCCGTTTGCGGCGGCCGTGGGCGAGAATTTCATTTTAATTGACTATAATGCCCGTCCACACCGTAGTCGTCTGGTTAATGACGTGCTAGAAACTCATGCTATTGATAGGATGGACTGGCCAGATCGCTCTCCAGACATGAATTGCATCGAACGTCTCCGGTCTGAGATGTCTAGACAATTGTCAACCTTAGAACAACCGATCAATAACCTGGAGGACCTTTCTAACGCTTTACGGGATATTTGAACGAATTCGCCCCAAAATTTTATAAATCGTTTGATCGAAAGTATGCCTCGTAGGGTAGAATGCTTGAGACGAGCTCGTGAGGGACCAACTAGGTACTAGCTTAACCGAAACTTCGGCCTTCTTGTGGTTTCATCATAAAATTTTATGTTAATCAAACACAGAATTTTGAGTGTTCCTAATAAAGTCTTTTTTCTCTCCAACTTTCCATTTTTTCATTCTTTTCTCAAGTGAACCATATTATCAACTGAAAATACTCTGATATCTGATTAAATTTATAATCTTGGAGCGAATATTTCAGAAATAAATTTAAAACAAGTAAGTGATCCCTATATTCCCTATCAATTGTTGAGCAGTGTATTTCTGTGTGAAATCTATGTCTTAACTCACATCATTAACTATAGTTCGTTCATCATGAGTGAAGATCCATTCTGAGCATTCCATGGTTGAGTTCGAGAAGGCAGAAGCCGAGCAGGTTGAATTTGAAGAGGGAGAATGTATAGGTACGTATCTGGTACAAGTACTCGCTTTGTATACATCTTGATTTGATGTGGTGTCAGGAGGAATTGCCCATTTCATCCAGGGAGTGTCATAGGATGTATTGTTGAGATCTTCGCATTCAGGTATGTAACATCTAAAATTTTTATTTGTCAGTACAGTAGAGACTCGATAATCCGGAGAACGATAATCCGGATATTTACTAGTCCGGATTGACGTCAAGATTGTATTATGTATATAATCCGGATTGCAAGACTCAATAATCCGAATTTTCGATCGTTGCATACGTGGTTTACGGTTCTAACTTGTCGTAACTCGATTTCTATGATGACGATCGGGCGTTCTTTTGGTATATAATAGTGCACAATGGAATAAGACAAAAAAAGTCAGACAAAAATAATTAATTAGTGAAATGGAATGGAATGTTTCTACCTCCAAACCATACAGCTTTGATACAGCATATGGATCATAATGATATTAAATTAACAAAACTGAAATACCGAAAGACCTTTTAGCACATTTTTTCGATCCTCGAAGACGGGGATAATGTTAGCAAATGCATTTAGAGCTTAGATCAATTCGTTGCAGTCTGTTTATTCCATAACTCATGGCAATTACTGATATTCAGCTTTTGAAAGATATACAGGAGAAAGCTATTGTTCAGCATTCTTTTTCCCTTACAGTAGAAAACGTAAAATATCTAATTATTCCAAATAATATATTTGTTTTATGGTTTTGATAATAAAGCGTATATTTATTTCAACCGTTTTTTTAAATTGCATCTTTACTAAATTGTATAAGACGCGGTATTCCGGATTCCTCATTAATCCGGATCATCCCTTGCATTAATTGATCCGGATTATAGAGTCTCTACTGTATATGTATTCAAATCTGAATTTATGTACCTTAATTGATAAAATTTGATTTGTTATGAAAAAACCGGATTTCGATCGATGAACAATTTCGAAAAAGATTGAAAAAGTACAGTGGCGCCCGAAAGTTTTGAAGTGTAGGTTCCCGCAAAATCGTCGACCCGCCTCTGAAATATATTGATTATTCTAAATTCGGTCTTACCGGTAATTGGGAATGCCAGCCGTGAAGACGTAACTCAACTGTTAGCAGCAGCAAAGAAGACAGGCAAACACACCAATCCGTAAATCGTTATCTGAAACCTCCCAAACTCCCCCAATCTCCTCCAAAATATCGTCCAAATCCATGTTTTCGTCAAGTCACACACCTACACGTTCTTTGTAATCCTTTCATCGACAACTCCTGATCTGAAATGATTTTTATTTCTTGATAAATAACGTTTTAACACAATGCACAACTAGTCAAACAAGAAATGAATGAGGCGATCATCTACCTGGAAACGAATAGCTTGTACTTGAGATTTGTTTGATTCGATTTAGGATAACAAAAGATTACGTGAAATGATTGAAAGAGATTATTTTGTAATTTATTATCGAGAAATGCAACTGGCTATCGTAGGTGTAACAACGACCATTGGAAAATTGTAAATCATTTGTTTTTGTTGAATTTTTCTCATGAAAAATAAAGGGTTTTCCAATAAGAGGTGTTATTTTGAATAGCTCGCTATTTCGGCAGATGTCACGTCTGAAACTGTCGTTTTTTGACATTTGACAAGTAGAAACTACGCCATTAATAAAAATGGAACGATACACGCTTCAAGAACGCATTGAAATTATTAAAATTCACAATAAGAGTGGTGAAAATTTGGCAGAGACGGTTCTTAAAACTCGAACATTTTTGGGTCGTCGTGAAGCACCTTGTCGGACCGCAATAAATACATTGGTGGAAAAATTCGAGCTGTTGGGACAAGTAAGTGATGTGGAGAATAAATCCTGTGCACGTCGCTCAAGAATAGCCGAGAATATTGCTGCTGTAGCCGAAAGTGTTGAAGAAAACCCAGGCTGTTCATTCCTAGTCGTTTTTGGAATTGGGCATTCCACAAACGTCATTACATTACTGGACAACGTTTACTTTCAACAAGACGGCGCTACGTGCCACAAAAGCAACGAAAACATTGATCTTTTGCGGGAAAGTTTCCGGACCCTGTTATCGAAGAGGTGATCACAATTGGCCACCGAGATCTTGTGATTCAACACCTTGCGACTTCTTCCTTTGGGGACACGTGAAAGAGGTTAAGAAGGTCCTCCAATAGCCCAGCGTCGACCTCATCTGTCATTTTTTGACATTTGACAAGTAGAAACTACGCCATTAATAAAAAAGGAACGATACACGCTTCAAGAACGCATTGAAATTATTAAAATTCACTATAAAATGGTGAAAAGTTGGCAGAGAATGATGGTTCGTAAAACTCGAACATTTTTGGGTCGTCGTGAAGCACCTTGTTGGACCGCAATGAAGAAAATTGGTGAAAAAATTCGAGCTGTTGGGACAAGTTGTGAACAATAAAACCCGTGCACGTCGCTCAAGAACAACCGAGAATATTGCTGCTGTAGCCGAATGTGTTGAAGAAAACCCAGGTGAATGGTTTGCGCTATCGGGACATGATTAATGATTTTTTATTGTCGAAATTGGATAGTATTGATCTGGACAACGTTTACTTTCAATATGACGGCGCTACGTGCCACATAAGCAACGAAACCATTTTCCGGACCGTGTCATCTCTCGAAGAGGTGTTCACAATTGGCCACCGAGCTCTTGTGATTTAACACTTTGCGACTTCTTCCTTTGGGGCCACGCGAAAGAGAAGGTCTACACTCTACGCCAATAGCCCAGCGTCGATTCAAGACCCCAAAAACAGAACTATAGATAGAAAATCCATTTGGAATATTGAAAAGTTGAACCTTCAATTTCTTATGTTAATTTTGTTCTATATTTTTTCCCAATAGGTATGATCAAGATCGCAAAAGCTTCTGACTTGACTGCAGTGCTTCTTAAATTTTCAATTTTATTCTGATTAATGAAATGTCTCTATTTTTTATGAATTTGAGTTCATACTTTACCTTAACGATCGATTCAAATCCTACTACTAATATGCATCTAATCGAATTCCAGTTTTTTTCCATATGGAAGCACCCAAAAGCTTTTATCTTCACGAGTGTCCTTTTATCATTCTCGAAAAAAGATTTTTCAGACCACGAATATTTGAAGAAAATTGTTCAATAGCCCCTGAAGACTGAAGATTTCACACTTGTTTTGTAGGTTTTATAATCGCTTTTATTCTACCAATTTGTGAATTTCTAATACATTCAAGCCCTAAATGTTATTGGTGTCACTGCGAAAAACAATTCTATCGGTCAATTCACGAATTCAATTGGTCAATTTAGTATTTATCTACAATATTGCCAATTTGTCGACAATTTTGAGCGCGATGCACTGATGCGGAGTTAGGAATTTTCCAGCGGTTGCCCATATGACGCGAAAAAATTATCCAAAATAAATAATTAGTGTAAAAGGAGACTGCCATTCATTTTTCATTTCGAATCGAATGCTGTAAAATAAATATGGGGTTGCCATTTGAAAATCTCGACATATTTCAATTTTGAGTTTCACATTTTTGCAGCAATATCTCCGAAAAACCTTACGATGTATCAAAATACTGAATATACCACATGAATGCATGGAGTCTTTACTATGAGATTGCTAAGTTTGGTTCCGTTCGCATAAAAAATAATCGAGATATTGCATTTCCAAACTGGCAATGCAAATGTTGAAATTTCCAGGAATTTGTGAATAACTTGGCAACAGTGCATAGCAGAGAAATTTTTTTCAAGTGGGTTATACTGCAAATTTGGTATTGAATCGATACATAAATTAAAATATAGGTAGTTCCATTTGAAATAAGAAAGTAGATATGCGTTTGAGATAGACGTGGCAACACTGTCGACTTGAAAATATTTTAGGCGAAGAGTTCCTTCACCCTCAAGGCTGCACCTAAAATTTCAGAACGAAATATTCACTAGTTCTCCTAAAACGTCTAATAGGCCAACTTAAAAGGAAAACCCTGTATATGATGAAATGGAATGAACAGTGATCAACTGCTTGTAAGGTTTTATTTTTCCGAGAAAAATATCGAAATTTTGCAAGAGACTTTTTTTTCTCCAGAATTGAATAGGAAACTATAAGAGAATTCTTTTTTTCGAAAATCTATCCCAAAAAATATTTTTTCAAGGAAAATCTAAAGGGGTTGTTATTTTCAACCCCTAATAAGTTATGGGATCAAAAAAAAATTGTGAGTAACATCTACTCAATGAATCATATTATGTATAGTTTCAGTGTATCTTAGGGCTCCTTAATAAAATTGAAACTGTCAACTCCTCATTGCCTTCCAAAAGCTGTATTTTGGAAGGGTGGTCGATTTCGAAAAAGATTTATATGAACTACCCCTGTTTATTTTCATCGAGAAATCATCTCCCTGAATCCCTCGCATTTGTTTACAGATGCCCTGTATATAATTGAATTAAATAATATATAATTTTATCATATTAATAAAATATATAAATAAATAATAATAATAAATTGAATTGTAGCTACTAAAATAAATAAAATAGAAACAAGTAACAGGAGTCTCACTCTATTTTAATCTGAACTCACACAATGGGTACACTTTCTATTTTACTGAAATAAATGTGGATATTACTTAAACATACTTAACATTCTTCTGAAAATAACAGAATTGGGAATATTTATATTTTTGAGGTCAGTGGCACGTGCCACTGAAATTGACTCTTGGAAATTTTAATTGCTTCAGATAAGTTATACGGCTATCTTATAATTG
The DNA here is from genome assembly GCA_013421045.1 of Propylea japonica. Lineage (NCBI taxonomy): Eukaryota > Metazoa > Arthropoda > Insecta > Coleoptera > Coccinellidae > Propylea > Propylea japonica. The sequence continues at coordinate 92,582,228 of CM024240.1, forward strand.
AGCCATAAAATGTAGTATTTTGTTCGACTGCAGACGGGAAATAATAATTAATCCAAAATTTGCGCGCTTGTGGAAATGCACTGCAAGTTATATAAAAATATTTCTTTTGGTAAATAATTTTTAGAATATAATTCCAAGCATGCTTAGATTTTGCATTCATTTACTTAGCATGAATCTCAAGTACTATAAAGAATTTTGAGGTGGTAGCATTATTGCTTCACCAATGAACAAGCGCTCGAAAGTCCCTGCCTAGGGCTTTCTTTATATACAGGGTGTTTCATCATAAACTGGACAAACATATGTTTTCGTGTAGAGGACATTGGGAGAATCATTTTTGCCTTATACAATATATCCCGTTTTCGAAGCATAAGCGAGATATAGGGTGTCAAACGTCATTTTTGAGCAAGATTCTTATGAGTGTGGTCAGTTATGTATAAGACTTAAAGTAACGTTTTTTGGTCACATCTCAGTATTTTTGGGTCCTCTATTCAGAAAAGTCGACGAACTCCGAAAAAAAATTTACAAAATGGCGGAAGACCTGCAATGTTCCAATTTTTTTTTGCTGTTGTCAAATTGACTTTTATTTTCTGGTTGAACACAATTTTATAAGAATTTCTGTGAACAAATTTTTTCAAAAATCGAACACAAATTTTTTTTACATGTCTACAGCGATGAAAAAATTTCATCACAATATCAATCACGAATATGTAAACAGTCAATTAAATGTTTCGTTCAGACCTCTGAAATAATGAAAAAAAAAATTGTTTTGAGTTCTAGAGTCAAAATAATTGAATTATTGGCATGTCCAACATTCTAGATGAATTATACAAAAAAATCAGTGAAACTTAGTTGGGACTCGAACCGACGTAGGTATTAAATAGGGAAATGGCACTGTTCTAAGGATATTAATATTCGTTGCCAGGCAACGGTAGTTCGTAGTTCATAGAGTTGGACTGGTATTTGAATTTCAATGAATATAATTTAGCCAGTAGTCAAACTCTATGAACTACGAACCACCGTTGCCTGGCAACGAATATATTAATATTCGTTGCCAGGATATTAATCCTTAGAACAGTGCCATTTCCCTATTTAATACCTAAGTCGGTTCGAGTCCCAACTAAGTTTCACATTTTTTTTATATGAAATCATCTAGAATGTTTGGACATGCCAATAATGTAATTATTTTGAATCTAGAACTCTAAACAAATTTTTTTTCATTATTTCAGTGGTCTGAACGAAACATTTGAATGACTGTAGTAACGAAACCGTTCGATATTTTACAATTCTGTTTTCATATTCGTGATTGATAATTCAAGAAGTATTATTTTCCAAAATTTCATCCATTTCGAGTGAAATTTTTTCATCGCTGTAGACATGAAAAAAAATTTTTGTTCGATTTTTGAAAAAAAATTTTTCACAGAAATTCTTAGTAAATTGTGTTCATTCAGAAAATAAAAGTCAATTTGACAACAGCAAAAAAAAATTGCAGGTCTTCCGCCATTCTGTATATTTTTTTTCGGAGTTCGTCGACTTTTCCGAATAGAGGTTAGTAACAAAGTTAAAGGGCGGGTCAAATTATAGTGAAAAACCCGGTACCTACATCATTGTGTATAACGCTCATAAATTGATCTAATCCGTTAGTTTTTTATTGTAAACTTTTCTTGATTGTCATATTTTGCGGAAAATATCAACCGAATAACAACTACCTACTACATTTAATATATCAAATGTATGTATATATTTTTTATTTAAGATCTATAATTTCCGATAATGATCAAAAAATTTATACATTTCAGAGATAAATAATTACTAAGCGGAACTAACGTATCCTCAATTTGAAATCAAGTTGAAAGGTTGATTGTTTACTTTTGATCAAGGATTTTTCATCATTAGGCCTGCTCAGTTGTTCGAAAATATTCGAGACCCAATATTTGGAGGGTAAAGACCTATTAGCAAAACTTTATTCAAAATAATTATGTTAAAGTTAAAAAACGTATCATCTTCACCTTTCTGGTTCCAAAATTGAAGAACGATATAGAACATGCTTTTAGTGATCAGATGGACCGGTAGAAATGAACTCGTTTTTACCATAATCAATTTAAGATCGACTTATAACTTACAGTTTCGTCGAAGAGATGATAATAAACCAGACGATGCACTCACCAGTAAAGTCAGTAACCACAAGGCACAATAACAACAAATCAAGACCCTTATCTACATTTTATATAATTCCATCATCATACACTTGGAAAATCAAAACAAATCGTAGTGACAATTGATCAATTAATCGTTTTTGTTTCCATCATCAGGAATTTCTATCAGTGAAGCACAGAAAGTTCGTCGGATATGAGAAGGTTGAATAACGTGACGGTTTTCCCGAAATTCATATTATGCTTATTCGGACAAATTGTGAACTAATAATTGTGAGTTCCGTTAACAGATCATAATTTCCAACTGGAATTTTGTAGTGCATCGTCATAGCCACGAAATGTCTACAATATTAGACTGCAGGTTGCTAGTTATTACCTCTATCAATAGGAAGTAGCAAGTACGAGGGTTCATTTTTATAAAGGGTTTTCCAATGAGAGGTTTTTTTTATATTCAAAGGAAAATGCCATTTTTCAATATAAATAATCGGATGTTTATTATATTATAAAGAAGAAGCTATGCCGTTAATAGTGGAAAATATCATCAGGCAAATGACCACCACGACCACGCTTACACGACCATATCCTTTTAAGGGATTCTCCATCACAAAATCGCAAAGTGGCTGCCCTATGTCCTCGATAGCCATCTTTGAGGTCTTGAATCGACGCTGGGCTATTAGCGTAGACCTTCTCTTTCACGTGGCCCCAAAGGAAGAAGTCGCAAGGTGTTAAATCACAAAATCACGGTGTCCAATTGTGATCACCTCTTCGAGAGATAACACGTTCCGGAAACTTTTCCCGCAAAAGGTCAATGATTTCGTTGCTTTTGTGGCACGTAGCGCCGTTTTGTTGAAAGTAAACGTTGTCCAGATCAATACTATCCAATTTCGGCCATAAAAATCATTAATCACCTCTCGATAGCGCAATCCATTCACCGTAACTGTTGCTCCAGCCTTATTTTTGGAAAAGTAAGGTCCAATGACTCCGCTGGACCATAAACCGCACCAAACTGTCACACGTTGAGGATGGAGAGGCTTTTCAACAATAACTCTTGGGTTTTCGGAGCCCCAGATGTGACAATTTTGCTTGTTGACGAAGCCACCGGCACCGAGGTGGCAATGGGCCTCATCACTCAAGATGATTTTTCTATGAAATTCCGGAACAATTTTATGCATTTCAACGACCCAATCAGAAAGGACACGACGTTGTTGATGATCGGCTGGATTGAGTTCTTGTGTTAACTGAACTTTATAAGCCTTAAGACCCAAATCTTTATTCAAAATATGGTGTAATGACGATTGTGGAATGCCTAATTCCAAAGAACGACGAGGAATGAACCAACCTGGGTTTTTTCAACACGGCTGCAGCAGCAATATTCTCGGCTGTTCTTGAGCGAAGTGCACGGGTTTTATTCTTCACATCACTAACTTGTTCCAACAGCTCAAATTTTTCCACCAATTTCTTTATTGCGGTCCGACAAGGTGCTTCACGACGACCCAAAAATGTTCGAGTCTCTGCCAAATTTTCATCATTTTTAAGAAAATCCTCTTAAAGCACGTATCCACAGTGCTAGGCTGCTCGGTGCGAATGTCTCGTAGCGCATGTTCGGCTTGGCCTCGAACTATGGATACCGGGGTTGCTCGACTCGAATTGTGCGACGCGAACGGCTCACAGCTAGCAACCCCGGTTAGGTATCCACAGTCCGAGGCGAAGCCGAACATGCGCCACGAGGCATTCGCAGCGAGCAGCCTAGCACTGTGGATTAGGGCCTTAAGAGGATTTTCTTGAGTTGCAACACAAATAGTTCTAGTTAGACTAGATGTCAAACTTCACGATAGAGAAGCCTGTTGGCAAATTGCAACATTGTGATAGTCTAATCGCGAAAGATAAAAGGCAACCCTCGTATAATAATGATGATGATACTGTTAAGCACATAAGTATTGTTATCATATTCCCCAACCACAATGAAAATAACGTTTATTTCTAGAAATTAATTTGCAACTTTTTTTATCGTTTGAGGAGTACCTACAGTCCTACACTGAAAATCTAGATGCAAGTTTGATTGTTGTTTGAATGCAATTCATACAGCGTCAGCGTAAAATAAATTTTTGATATCTTCGTTCAATTTAAAAACTTTTTTGACTACTGTAATTTTCTTATCTCTAACCGTTTTCGGGTAAAAAATTATTGAACGATTGTATGTTATTCGCTAAATAAAAAAAATATAAGAAATACTCGATAGGTATGCCCAAAATTTGCTTTTACTTTGAAACTCGTCAACTGAGACTCAACTCAAGCTTATTCAATACCAACATACAATCGTTCAATAATTTTTTACTCGAAAATGGTCAGAGATACAAAAAATATTACAGGAGCCAAAAAAATTTTTAAATTGTACGAAGATATTAAAAACTGATTTTACGCTGATCAGTGGCGTACCGCAAAATTTGAGAGGGAAAAAAGAGACATGGCTCCGGAAAAGAAAACACCCTGTAGATTCTAGTTAAGATTCAGGAAGTGTAATGATGGAAACTGTTGAAAATATCTCGCATTACAAATTTGGACTGAATATCTCAAAAACTGCAGAAGTTATGAAGAAAAAACACAATTTTTTTGAATTGGACCCAAGTTTATAAACTTTTTTTCTTAAAATTACATGTAAATTCACCCTCTCAAATTGTGACATTCTTTTATGTAGCACCCTGTATATTTGTGGCACAATTCATGAGCATTTGTGAAGTCGTAGGAGGGTAAACTATCCCTTACTTGCCCTAAAGCTGTTTAGAAATTATTGGTATGAATAAACTTTTTCGGTTTAGGTACTGTATATAGCGGAAGTACATAATCAAATTTTCTCAATTATTATTATTATGATCTAATTAATGTGTGAAATAATAATAGAATACATTCTTTTGAGAAGAAATTGCTGGGAATTAAAGAACATAACATCATAACAAATTTTTAAGTGTTATGGACCGGCGGACGCAATTGAACTAATCAGCTCATTCATGATAAACCTATGCCTTGGGGCTCTTTATGATGAAAAATTGGAAATTTAGTCAGGTATTGACTTTGTCAGTGTCACAAAGATTATTGTATCAAATTAGTTCGGCACATCACTTGTAAACTAACCTTTCTTTCTGAATCGATTAATATATGGCAATACATAACACACATTACATTAATAAAACTTCAACTGCAAAATCAACACGGGAAAAGTAAAGTTTACTTTTCACTCTGAGGGAAATCTCAATTCGATTTGTCACAAACATTCGCTAGGAATACAATGTTCAACATTAAAAATCTGGAACAGCCAGCTAAAAATAATTATTTTACCAGGCATGGGAATACAGAAAATTTAAACTCTTACTAGAGAGACATTTCATTCCGTCCAGATGAAAGTATTTCAAAAAGTTTCGATCGAATCGTGTTTTTCTTTATACAGTGAAACCTCGATATAACAAATCGGAAGGGAATCAGTAAATATTCGTTATATCAAGTAATTCGTAAAACTGAGGTTTGTTATATTGAGGTAAGGTTGGTCCAAAATTTGTTATACCGAGGTTTTATTCACCTCGACATTACGTACTCATCTTGTTATAGCGAACTAATTTTGCTCATATAAATGAAAACTCATTTTTATCAAATTACTCATTTATTTTATATTTTCTTTTTTAAAACAATAAATTGAGTAGGTAGGTTTTTTTCTTTTCAAAAATTCGCAGAACAAAATAAAAGGAGGTGAAAAATCAACAAATTGGTATAAAAGCCTAAATCTGATTTTATTCATCTTGATTGAAAAAAAAGTCATAAATTGTAGTTTGTTTCCCATGGTTTCAATCTTCTGATGTTTGAAGGCAAACCAATTTCCTCGGAAAACTTATCTTTAGATTTTAAAATTGTAGCCAATGAACTTGCGGGAATCCCGAACTTATTAGCTATGTCTAATTTTTTTGTAGAAGGATTTTTGTCAACATAATTAATGATGCTTCGCTTTTCTGCGACAGATAAGGAACGCCTTTTACGTTTCTGAGCCATTGCAAAAAAGTGAGGAGTAACACTAATTACTTTCCATCAACTAACTTCGTATTTTACGTAATACGCGTCGAAACCTGCTGACCGGCTGAATCACACCTGGTTATTGGTGAAAACGTTATATAGAGGTTTTGAGTTGACGAAATTCGTTAAGTAGAGGTATTCACACTCTTTTTGTTAGTTGAAAATTCGTTATAAAGAGGTTGTTCGTAAGAAGTTTTCGTAATGTAGAGGTATGTTTTACATTGACTCTTATGGACGATTCAAGGGGATTGTGAAAAATTCGTTAAATCGAGGAAGTCGTTATATTGAGGTTCGTTATATTAAGGTTGCACTGTATTACATGATATATTTATTATATTTGATGACTTACACGTACAGGGTGAGTCAAATTCGACATTTTCGAATGATAAGTCCCATTCCTAACACATACAGGGTGTCCCAAAACTCGACGTCAACCCGGAACCGGGTGAAAAGGCAAGTAATGCTGGTTGTCAGAAAAATATAAAAAAACATCTAAGTTGCATGATTTCAAAATGATGGGCATTTTAAAAAAACACGCAAAATTCCACACCCTGTGACAGTCTTTTCGCTCCTGTTGCCACAAATATCAACTTTTTACAACTTTTTTTTTGCTGTGAAACCTTGAATAATGCTTGTCTGAACTGTGATCAAAATTTTGATACCAGCTGCTCTAGGTTTCATAAAAATAGGGCTTGCTTCTCAGAAAAAAATTCAAAATAAACAATTGCCTAGTTTCAACTGACTGTATTGAAAAAAAAATGTACTACGTAAGTTTGGCATGTTTTGTCAAAAGTTGGCGCATTTAGTGAGGATTCCAAAATGGTATAATACTTGTTAAATTGTAGCTGCCATAGTTCAAATTTATTTTCGATTGTCTTTGAATACACTTTTTCGTTAACTGCTTCCCAGTAATAGAGTCCAATGGGATCAAGTCCGGTGAACGGGCCGGCCACGAGATTGGACCAAAACGTCCGATCCATCTTCCGGGAAAAAATGTTACCAGAAAAAAAAATTTTCAGTGAAATTTCTCAGGAAAAATTTTTCTGGAAAAATTATTTCTCTGGAATTTTTTTTCTGATAACATTTTTTCCCGGAAGATGGATCGGACTTTCTGGTCCAATCTCGTGGCCGGCCCGTTCACCGGACTTGAATCCATTGGACTCTATTACTGGGAAGCAGTTAACGAAAAAGTGTATTCAAAGGCAATCGAAAATAAATTTGAACTACGGCAGCTACAATTAAACAAGTATTATACCATTTTGGAATCCTCACTAAATGCGCCAACTTTTGAAAAAACATGCCAAACCTACGTAGTACATTTTTTTTCAATACAGTCAGTTGAAACTAGACAATTGTTTATTTCGATTTTTTTTTGAGAAGTAAGCCCTATTTTTATGAAACCTAGATCAGCATTATTCAAGGTTACACAGCAAAGAAAAAAGTTGGAAAAAGTTGATATTTGTGGCAACAGGAGCGAAAAGACTGTCACAGGGTGTGGAATTTTGCGTGTTTTTTTAAATGCGCATTATTTTAAAATCATGCAACTTAGATTTTTTTTTATATTTTTCTGACAACCAGCATCACTTGCCTTTTCACCCGGTTCCGGGTTGACGTCGAGTAATGGGACACCCTGTATCTTATCTATGAATACAGTTTTAGAAGGCCGTGGAAAAACTATAGGTCTGGACAAAAATTAATCTTTGGGTCTGGATTCGAAGTCCGTTTCTAGTAATGGTGTTTTTGTGTAAGTCCTAGTTTTTCTTTTCAGTAAAATTGAGTTAGTATATGATATCGGAATGAGTGACATCTGAATGACAAAAAAAAAACAATAATAATTATGATTTGTTAAATGTCTTGTTGTCTCAGTTGCAAGGAATGAATGAACAGACACGTGAATTCAATACATCTAAGAATTTCAGATATGGATAATGATAATACAATATTGAGGAGCTAACGAATATGCTAATATCTGTAAGAGGTAAATTCGTAAGTATTCATTATTTTTGTCCTTGCACGCAACATTGGAATGTCAATTGGGATTGGAGATTTACTTCAAATCAATATTATGAGACAATAATTACACTAATCAAGTTCCATGAATCTGAAATGGATATTTTACATTTTTCCGCTAACGAGAGAATCGGTTTTCATACCATGACTATGACCAAGAAATAAGAGATTAATACCTTTCTTTTGTACTAATCGCATATCTATATCTACCTTGAGTTTCGCAAAACTTTGATCACATCAGTGACAACGTGCGTTTAAAAAAGAATCATCGTCGAGTTGACGTTCAAAATTCCATAGCCCACTTGAAGACGAATTTTTTTGAACGCACGTTTTATGAAATATCTTTATTTCTGAGCAAATTCTAATTCAGAAATGTTAAGGTTTTTAAAACTTTCAAACAACGCGCATTCAAGGCAATTTATTTTATTTTATTGAAAAATGAAGATTATAAAATTCAAGAATTTTTCGCATGTTTCTAGGAAACCGATAATGTGGCAAAGATTTACTGCGTTGACTGTAAGTTTTGAAATCCGAACCTTGAATAGTCCCAAATGATCCAGATAAACCCACTAATGAAGAATTCAACCACAAAATTAATTTTCTTCAGTGCCCCCTATAAATATTATATTATCCAGAAGGAATTGGCACAATAATTATCAAGGCCTGAGAAACACAACATTTTTAAAACTATTACAAATATTTTATCAATGGCTATACATCTAATACAAAATTTGTTTCTCAAATACCCAAACCAATTCTGTCCCTCAAATTTTTTGACTTATCTAGAATTTTATTTCCACAATAATAAAAAGACTGGGAAATGGATGAAGTAAATTCATATGATACATCTTATTTAATAAACCACAATAAAAACAACAATGTAAAACTGGAAATTTATTATTCTTCTAGTTATATCCTATAATCTCATCTCTGCTATGTATTCAAACATTTCTTGCTATCTGCGAACAAAAATAATTGGTTATTTCAACATATTACTAGCCTATTCGTTTTGAAGAGTTTAGTGCTCCACTGGAACAGCTCAGGGGCTCGAAACTCTTCAAAACGAATACTATATACATCAACAACTTGATGGTTGGTTTGGTAGCAACCTCAGAGTAAATTAGAGATGCCTTCACGCATTTGTTCGCGCAGCCAAGACGAACCTGTTTATGAACGCGGACAACATTCGGCGTTGCGAACGTGCCGTATCTTTATTTCGTATTGGGATAATTGATCTACGGCTATCCTACTATGTTACTAGAGTCTGCTATAGACAATTCTGTCAGTTTGGCAACATCGTTCTGTTGCTGTTTAGTAATTTAATGCGTCGTGATTACATTTTGTTTCGATTTGACGTCCATAAACTGAATGATTTTACTGATTTGTTGTTGGTTGAGATTATTCCAGTAATTATAGCTATGGAGAGGGCCGTCAACCAGAATATTATGACTAAATGCCAGAGGAAAGCTTGTTTAAGTATTACAGGCGCTCTGAGGTCTACCCCTACAGCAGTGATGGAATGTCTGCTGGGTCTCCCTCCTCTGCACCTAGTTGTGAAGGAGGTGGCTATGAAGACAGCTCTGGGAACGGGGACAGTGGCGCGATGGAGGACTCTTCACTGGGCACGCGAGGGCCCTCAAAATGGTTAAGGATGCTCACGCTCCCCTTCTCCAGAGAGGTGACCGCGCGGGCACTAAGTTCTACTTCGACGAACCCTACAGGGTAATTGTTCCCGACAGAGACCTATGGTCTTCATCAAACAGGCTTCTTAGTCCAGAGGGTCCCACCTGGTTCACTGATGAAAAGAATGCAGGAAAGCTCTGCGTGGGCTGGGCTCTGATAACTTTTTGAAAGTAATCTGGTGTCCGGCTCATGCGGATATACCTGGTAACGTCAAGGCAGATGAACTGGCTAGGCGGGGAGCCGGATTAGCATTTGTTGGTCCGGAGCCTTCGCTGCCAATCTGTCGCACATCTGTCAGAAGTTTCTTCAGGAACTGGCTGAACAGGGAATTTTCCTCGGAATGGAGCGCAGGGGTGGGCCTAAGGTGGTCGAGGATTCTCATTGAGAGACCGTCCTCGCGATCTGAGGTCAATAGGCTTCTGTTGCTGGAGAGGAAACAACTCGGTCTGGTGACTGGTGCATTGACTGGTCACCTGTTTAGCAAGCATTTGAAGAGAATGGGATTGACGAGCTGCTCCCTATGCCGGTGGTGCAGGAGTACTGATGAAACGGTTGAGCATATTCTGTTCAACTGTGGAAACCTTACTGAATTAGGTCAACATACCTAGGAATCCAACACCTTCTATTCCTATGGTGAGAGGGACCACTCCTGGCAGGCTCGCGACATTTCTGTCTTCGTGTCTGAGGAGCTGAGTCTCTATAGAACGATGCGGGTGAACAATGGGCCACTAGGCCTCAGTTCGGCCGGTAAGGCACCGCACAGAGAAGAAGAAGATAGCTATGGCAAAATTACGAAAATGTTTTATTGAATTCAGAAATTATAGAAATGAAAATCTAACCTATTGTTTACTTCACTCCATTTCAGCTGTAAAACGCTTTTCATCCCACTCTTGTGCTTGATTGATTACAATGCAGTACTATTCACGAGTAGGGGCATCTCTACGTTTACTTCTTACTCTGAGGAAGCAACCAAGTAAGTTCCAGATTACGCTCTCGATATGGAAGTTAATTATTAAAAATATTCTGCTTCTACAAATTGTATTCCATATGATTAAAAAAATTTTTCAACGAAAAAATAAAATGTCCAAATGAAAAACTCAAAAGGGAAAAAGGAATGGTCAGGAATAGTATATTATGCAACGAGCGTATAATGATAGCTATTAGTCATGAGGTGAAGTTTAGGCTTAGCCGAGTGGCCTAAATCACCAAGTGATTAACATACATTATACGCAGGTAACATACTATACTTTATCCACGACTACTGAACATATTTCTTGAATTAACATTTAGGGACTGTGACAAGACCTTCTATTACAAGTGTGGAAAAAGTCAGGTTGACACATGTGAAATTTTTGGAGAACTTGTCATTGAATATTTTAATATATTTATTATTATTATTATTATTCATCAGGCAGTGAATAATAACTCATTATTTTCTTTTGATTAATGGATATTATTATGGCGGTGCAAACAGACATATAATGGGTGGATTATACAATAGTCGTGGATAAATAGATCTTATTATAAGGTGGAAGAACAAACCTTTAGTTAGTAATGACTGGAATATTAAAGGAAGGGACAAGGATCTTCTACTTCCAGGGAATCAAAATTATCGAAACAATGACAAACTACTCTTCATCAGACTCAGGGTCTTCATTTGCTTTGGTGCTATGCCTTGGCTGAACGTTGCATTTTTGTTATCAGAATCTGCCCTATCTAGAAAAAGGGATGAAACATTTTTAGAAACAAACTTCCAAGTGTCTGAAACTGACGAAGGTAATTCTGGAAGTGAAGGGAGCTCCATTGGAGGATCTCCCTTTTTGACTGAAAGAAATTTTTTAATTAGTAGTGATGGAATCTATTGGAAATTTATTTATACATAAACAAATTCTTCAATCATCTCCTACATATAGTTCGTTCACGAAAGATTGAGTGCATAGGTATTAGGCGTTAGTTTATTTATCTGAAATTGGCAGTATTTGCTGTCATAACGTAAAATAAAGTCAACGTTGCCGAATGTACCTAGCCTCGTCTGACGAGCTTCCGTATTATCAGAGAACTCTATGACCTATTGACAACATTGCGTATCAATCTGACAAGAAAATAAACAACATAACCTAAAATTTTAATATACATAGTGTAATATGCCAAATTGTTATGGCCAACTGACGGCTCAAACTTTCGTGAAGGGACTATACAGATTTGGAAATACACATCTGAAAGATACCATATACAATGCATCAGAAAGATAATTTTGCTCTACAGTTGAACAGTTCTATATTCAAGAGATTCACGTGCTGTAACTGACTGAATCCAGTTCTCCAATTGCAATAATGTAGTGTTGTCTCTTTCTTGACGATGGGAGTGACAATGTGGTAAGGATCCTGCAGTACTTGCATCGAATTATTTAATACCCAGCGTAAGAAGTAAACATAGAGATGCCCCTACGCGTGAATAGTACTGCACTAGGGTGAGGTAAACAATAGGTTCGATTTTCATCTAGACAATTTCTGAATATAATAAAACATTTTCGTAATTTTACATAGCTAAAATTACCAGAATAACCTTAAGCAACAATAAACTGACACCAAATCGGTGAAATAATTCAGTTTATGAACATCAAATCGAAACAAAAATGCAAACACAACGCATTAAATAACTAAACAGTAACAGAACGATGTTGCCAAATTGACAGAATTTTATTACCACAGTAAGAGAACCATAGACCAAATATTTCAATACGGAATAAAGATACGGCACCAGTTTGCAGTGCCCAATGTTGTTCAAGTTCATAAACAGATTCTACTTGGCTGCCTCAACGAATACGTGAAGGCATCCCTAAGTACATTTTTCACTCTGTGAGGTGTCAGGCTGAAGTACTCGAGGTTGTTTACCATACTACCTGAATCAAGTCACTTCCAATGATGAGAGAGATAGCACTACATTGTTGCAATTGTACAACTGGATTCAGTCAGTTACAGCAATTGAATCTCTTAAATGTAGAACTGTTTAACTGAACGGCAAAATTCTCTGTCTGATGCATAGCATTTGTCTTTCCAAACCTGTATACGTCCTTTATCTATAAGTATACATACCACCATAGGCAAAATTATAAGCTATAGTAGCATATTTATTTCCTTCTGTAACAGCAATTTGTGAGTATTGGGATGTTTGTTTTGGATAACAGATAGCTGTCATCACTCCTGCTCCAGTAACCGTGTACAACATTCTCTTAAAATATCCCTTCCTTAAACTGAAAATCAATCCTGTTAGGCCTCCAATAGCTATAGCTCCAACTTTGGGTGCAGTATTGTTTTCTTGTCTTAAATATGTTATCGCTCCTGAAATTATTCTTGGTATAGCATCATTGAACATTAAAAATCATATATTGAATATCTACTCTACTTGTTTATGTATTCCTACCGTCTGCTTTATCGATTCCTTCACTAATATAATTCTCAGCTACAGACTCATATGCTTTGGCCTCAAGAATAACCATATCAACTGCTCTTCGTACACTTGATACTTTTTCTTCTAAAACATTACCGAACCAGGAGGGTTTTTCTTCAATACATTTAGGAGTAGGAATGTCAGGGCTGTATATGGGAAGTTCGCTTGGTTTGCATTTCAAACCTTTTTGTTGCGTATTAGGGTTTGTATCGGTTATAACCATAGCTGCAGAGGCAATAAATCCTATCTTACAGATCTGAAAAAAGTAAGTACCGTAAGTTCAAATGAAAAAAGAGAATATTCGGGTTTAGGAGGAGGATCCTGAATAAATAATTTCTATATTGCTTTGTTTATGCTTACATAATAGAAATATGTATAAATGAAATTATTCTTGAATCACGTAACTTGTCTAATGTTTTGATTTGTCATAACCTAAAATAAAAGTGACAGCTCCAGATCACAGAATATTATGTTTACAGTTGTGCATAGATCTATAATTGGCGAATCCAAAAATCTGTCTGTGCAGTTGTGTTATTTTTTGATTGATGAGCTGAGCACCCTGCTATGTGCTATATGATATAGCACATAGCAGGGCAAAACGATATAGCCTATATCGTTTTGCCCAAATGTCTGTAATTTTGTCCGTGGGACCGTCCGTCCGTTCGGCCATCCGTTAGCACGATAACTTTCGAAAGGATTGTCCTAGAGACTTTAAATTTTCAGGGTGCGTTCGGTTCCCAAATCATACAGGATGTTCCATAAAAAGATATCCGATTCGAATGAAATTCATTTTATAAAAGAAGACTGATACATGAAGGTTCATACAAATTTTTGGGTTGGTCATCTGCCAAAAATATATTCTTCAAATCGAACCGTAACAAGCATTTAGCTCAGACTCAGGACCTGAATCTCTCTTATCGAAAACAGTGATTATGATCAACTTATTAATAAATGAACTTATGTATTTTTAAAATTTTGACCTTCCAATAATTAAATTTTCTTCTAAGTGTGGTTCTGTAAAATTATGGAAGTATCCTACTCACCTTATGTAGTAGAGACGAAAACATTGTATAAGTCATACCATCAGTACCAGATTACGGAAATTTTTTCAATATAAGTATGAGCTATAATGGCATGTTTGAAATGATGTCGAATTATTAAAATATGAACATTTGTTATATTTGACAGAAGTTAGAAACCTATCTAGATTTCAAAAATATCCTGAATGCGTCAATTAAATTCGGTGATAGAAACCAAAGATTAGTAAGAATTTCTACGAATTTATAGTTGTAAAATTTAGTGTTTCATGTAAATGAGGTCAATAATGTGGGAGAATAGAGAACGCTTCACTTCGACTGACTCGACCAATAGGAATGCTGCATTACTTATTTTGCATCAGTTCGGGTGATGCAGCATTAAATATAGTCCGTTCACGAAAGGTTGAGCACATATATAGTAGGCGTTTCTTTATTTATCTTAAGTTGGCAGTATTTGCTGTCATAACGTAAAATAAAGTCAACGTTACCGAATGTACGCAGCCTCGTCGTACGAGCTTGCGAGTTATCAGAGAACTCTATGCAATATTGACAACATTGCGTATCAATCTGACAAAAAAATAAAGAACATAACCTAAAATTTCAATATACACAGTGGAATATGCCAAATTTCCATGGCCAACCGACGGCTCAACCTTTCGTGAACGGACTATATGTATATTTTTTCATTTGATTTATTCCATTTTCAAAATGTTGTAATTTTTTGGAATGAATATACAGCTAGTAAACACTACCATTGTTTAAACAATGACACTACTATTGTTACTAATACTATAACAAATCTCGAATGGTGATTTCGCCTGTTAAATAGGGTAAAATCCAATCAAAATTGTAACTCAAATCAGAAATTTTTTATCATGGCTAGAACAATATTTTCAATGTGAACAGGTTGGTGTAGGAAATTTATTTTGGCGGCAGCTTGGTCTTTTTGGTTTCTGCTTAACAGGAGGACAAATGGCAGGTTTTCCACAGCATGGAGGTCGGCATTTTTTCCTATGTTTGCGAATTTCATGGGGTATCAGGAGTTCATCGAAAAACTGAAAAATAAATATTGAATTTAAATTTGAACGATTTGAAACAGCTAAAAAATATATTTGATAGATTAGGAAGGCTAAGGATATAGGTACATCAGCCAGACATTTAACGAAACGTTTGCAAAAACGACTTTTACAGGGTGTTAGTGAATGAGTGTATGACAAACTCCAAGGGGTTATTCATGCATGAAAAAATGATGACATTATGCTGAAGGGTTTTCCAATAAGAGGTGTTATTTTGAATAGCCCGCTCTTTCGATAGATGTCACGTTTGAACCTGTCATTTTTTGACATTTCAGAAGTGGAAACTCTTAGAATATAAAACCTTAGTTCTTCTATATTAAACCTTAGTTCTTCTATATTCTATGTGAAAACTACGCCATTAATAAAAATGAAACGATACACGCTTTAAGAACGCATTGGAAACATTAAAGTTCACTATAAACATTTTGGCAGCGAATTTGGCAGAGACGATTCGTAAAACTTGAACATTTTTGGACCACCTTGTCGGACCGCAATAAAGAAAATGTCATTACACCGTATTTTGTATGAAGATTTGGGTCTTAAGGCTTTTAAAGTCCAGTTAAAACAAGAACTCAAGCCGGCCGATCATCAACAACAACGTGTCTTTGCTGATTGGGTCGTTAAAGGTTGACGCTCACTTGGACGAGACGAGACGAAACGAAGCGACGCGTAAGTTCTGAACTTCGATTCTGATCTTCGCTTCGCGCCTCCCAAGTGAGCGTCTACCAAAGATATTTTACAAATAGAAAATCTTTGGCGTCTACCCATTTGATTCAGTGCAAATCGTGGCCTGCGGAAAACAACTCTTCGCTTCGTCTCGTCTCGTCTCGTCCAAGTGAGCGTCAACCTTAAAATGCTTGAAAATGATCCAGAATTCCATCGAAAAATAATCTTGAGTGATGAGGCCCATTGCCACCTCAGTGGCTTCATCAAAAAGGAAAATTGTCGCATCTGGGGCTCGGAAAACCCAAGAGTTATTGTTGAAAAGCCTCCGTATCCTCAACGTGTAACTGTTTGGCGCGGTTTATGGTCCGGCGGAGTCATTGGACCTTATTTTTTCGAAAATGAGGCTGGAACAACAGTTACGGTGAATGGATTGCGCTATCTAGAGATGATTAATGATTTTTGTTGACCGAAATTGGCTAGTATTGATCTAGACAACGTTTACTTTCAACAAGCCGGCGCTACGTGCCACACAAACAACGAAACCATTGATCTTTTGAAGGAAAAGTTTCCGGACCGTGTTATCTCTCGAAGAGGTGATCACAATTGGCCACCGAGATCTCTATATCGAACAAACTTGATTGATTTACCATCATGAATTATTTGAAGTGCTGAATTATTTGAATATAAACTAGAATCTTGATCTTACAGTTATCCAAGTGATTCCCCAACCTGATAATACACCTGGCTCGAAATCTTGAATGGGATCTTTGCATGGACATTTTTCATCGGCTTGTCCGAAATATTCACCAATTTTATCATAAAGAAAAGATATCATACTCAGCTGAGCATTTCAATCCATTTCACATTTTCATTTCATTTTCAGTCATTACTTAGCCTGATGGAATCTTCAAGAATGTTAGATTTTTACTGGAATTTGACAATTGATTGACATGATTTTTATCAAGTTCGATGTCTAAATTGATTATGTTCCTTGAATTTGATTGTTGATATTTTTAATTAAAAACATACACTCATAGACAAACCGTTTAGTTAGTCTATGGTCAATATTGCATAAAGTTCTATGATAACTCGCAAGCTCGTCGGACGGGGCCGGGTACAATCGGCAACGTTGACTTTATTTCAGTTATGACAGCAAATACTACCAACTTCAAATAAATAAACAAACGCCTACTATGCGTTAAAACTTTAGTGAACGGACTATAGGTTTCATACATTGACGAAACGTTGTATTCATTATAGAATCTGTATCGGGTGTCCCGAATTCGTTGTCTAGTGAGGGGATCTATGTTAGAGTGCACTCTGTGCAACTCTCCTCAAACATGCCTCCACCATTGTTTAAACAATGCCTCCACCATAATTCGATAACTACTCGATATATTTCGTAAAGTCCATCTAGCGACTTGTTGTTGAACCTAAACTTGAATATTCATTGCAAACAACCCCATCTAGCGGCTAATAGATGAACTCGTAGCTTGTTCTATGGTTTGTATACAATTTTGCTCCATCTAGCGTGCAACAATGGTAAACAGCGGTTAATGACCGTTACCAGCTGTTGTGGAAAAAACGTGTTGATTCCGTTCTGTATTCGATGAATAACAGTGGTGGATAGTTCACACGTTTTTAATTTGATTATTGAGTTCTTCGATTAAACCTAAGTTGGTAGCAGAGCAAATAATTCCTCTCCTTTTGTGTTAATTTGCTGCTGGAAAGTGCAGTATTTGTGAAAATTGTGGAAACATATTTGAAAGTGTATTTTTTTTTTGAGAAAATGGATCCCAATCAAGGAAACTCCTCTCCTGTAGATACCGATGAGCCTGAATGGATGATTCCAAGTCCAGAAGAGGAACAGAACGTCGATCTAAGTGAACTAATAAAAACTCAAGTGAACGAGGTCCTCAAAACTGCACTTGGGCCTTTGCTAGATAAATTAACCTCCAATGCCGATACTCCAACCTCGTGCGGCAGTATGTCAAAAACTGTCGAGAATATAACAAACAATGAAACAATAATGCCAACGTTTTACATTCCATTTATCCCTGGAGATGAAAAATTAAGTGGGTCCAAGAACCTTCAACAATGGGAAGCTAGATTGGAGTTGGGACTCCGTTCCCTAAAATTACAGAGCTTCCTAACAAATGAGTATGGATGTCCGACATTAAATATGCCATTTGAAAAGAGGCAACTTCATGACGCCCAAACATTGCAATATTTGAGAGCCACAATAAATAAAAACATAGCTGACAACATTTTAAGATACAAAACTGCATATAGTGCATATAAGCATATCAAAGATATGTTTGCTGGGCAAAAACTTCAGGACCTGGTTGCTCTTGAAGAAAAGTACAACAAATTACACTTTCGAGACTATTACTGTCCTATAAAGTTTGTCACAGAATTTCAATCAACTGTAGATGAATACAGAGAACTGGGGACAGTATTTGAAGAAAATTTATTGATTGCCCGGTTCTTGGCTAAAATTGATAATCGTTACGAGCCTGGAAATCCTTACTCCATATTTTATAATATGATGAGGACATTGCCCGAACATCTGAAGAAGTTCAACTATGTTAAAAATCAATTCCTAGATGTGGATAATACTCATATCCGAAAAAGAAGAACACTAAATGAAGAACAAAAACACTGGAAAAAACCTAAACTTACAACCCCTATGCAAGAGCCAATAAAAAACAATTACAATCAAGATAAGAAGAAGCATATTGATCTGAAGAAGAGAATTTCAATGAGCGATATTTATTCAAAAGACCAGATTGAAAAACTAAAAACGATGGATGTAGAAACCAAGAAGAAAAATCAATGCAAGAAATGTGGAACATATTTCCATAAAGATGAAACGTGCCCCTATCCAGGGAAATTGTGCTATGGATGCCATAGATTTGGACATGAAAAAAGGAATTGTAAAGAAAGTGAGTATGAAAAAGATTTGGTTTGCATCAATAGCATTAGAGAAGCAAATGATGAAATATATGATGAATGTATATCGTTTCTTGTTGATTCTGGTGCAACGCATCATGCAATAAGTAATGATAATTTGTTGATCAATTATCAGAAATTTGAGAGCCCTTTGCAAGTAACAACTGCTATTGGTGGTATATGCAAGGCTATAGGTGAAGGATCTCTAATTCTTTCACTTGAATTTGCAAAAAGGAAATATTTACTTAAACTTTTGGGGGTTCATGTAATTCCTATGTTGAAAGACAATATTCTGAGTGTTCGAGCGTTTAATTTGCAATTTGGTACTTCCATTATTTTGAATACCTCAAATGGAACTATTTCATCCAGAAAACTAAAATCGAAAATAGCATTAATACATACACGTAATGGCTTATATCGTTTACAAGCACAAGTACATACAAAAGAAAAATTGACAAACTTCAAAGACAAATCAATCTATCCCATCACAGAAAAAACAAAATCAGTTATATTAAACAATGTAATTAGTAGCAACAAAAAGAAAACGAAATTGAGTGCTAGAACAATTCAATTATTAGAATCGGAGGGGGAATTGTGGCATGAGAGGTGTGGTCACATCTCCTCTACATATTTAAACAAATTGCGCAGTGTGTCAACTGGTATGACGGAATTCATATATAACAAAACGATGGAAAAATGTTCCACTTGTTCTCTTTCAAAATTAACGAGGAAAACTTTCAATAAAGGCAGAGATGGGTCCATAAGACCATGTGAAATAATTCATACCGATTTAATAGGACCAATTACACCAACTACATTTGCTAGCAAGAATAAATACATTTTGACCGTTCTTGATGACTACACTCGATTCTTACAAACATTTGTAATCAAGTCAAAAACACAAGTTCCCGAGTGCCTTGAACAAGGTTTGAGAACACTAAAATCAATGTTTTCAGAAAAATATGCATTTAAGGTAATACGATGCGACAATGGAACAGAATACACAGGGAATGCAACCATGTGTATACTTGATAAATTCAATATAGAATTACAAACAGCTGAACCATATACACATGAGCATAATGGAACAATAGAGCGATTAAATCGTACATTGGAAGAACGTATTCGTGCTCTACTAATAAGTTCAGGTTTTCCATTGTCTTTTTGGGGCCTAGCTACACATTGCGCTACTTTCCTCTATAATAGAACCCCTCATTCAGCTCTAAATTTTTTAACTCCATTTGAGAAGGCTTATGATAAACAACCAGAAATGAAATATATAAAGAAATTTGGTTCAAGATCCTATGTAAGGAATGAAATCATACCGAAAGGACAAAAACTTGTCCCCAGATCTGATATTATGTACCTCGTAGGTTTTCGAGATACAGGTTTTATAATGTTTGATCCAAAAACTAAGAAAACAATTAATAGTTGCAATGTGAAAATAGATGAAAATATTCTATATAAACATGATCATCCCGCTAAAGAACAACAAACAGCACTTTCATTTTCCATTACTGTAATTGAAGAAAATCATTTAGAAATAGAGGGTCAAACATTCACCAGTGAAACAAATGCCATATCAGAACCAAAAGAAGATTTACCAAATTGCACAAACTCAGTATCACTAAATAATTGCTTGATTCCTTCATGTATTAATTGGTCTTTCTGTGATACACAAATTAAAAATTTTGACGAAATTCCTATAACCTTTCAAGAAGCAATGACTGGAATTAATAGAGAAAAGTGGGAACGTGCCATAAATTCAGAATTGGAAGCCATGAAAAAACATAATGTATGGACAATAGTTCCGAGAGACAAATCAGCTAAAGTTGTTCCAGTCAAATGGCTATTTAGCATGAAAGATGGAGGTATTCATAAGGCTCGACTGGTTGCCGTAGGTTGCCGAGATACAGAAACCTACACATCTGCAGACAAAGCTTCACCTACCCCCTCTGCAATTACCATTCGTTGGCTTCTAGCCTTTGTATCATTCAAAAAGTGGCATATCTGCCAACTAGATATAAAAACTGCCTTTCTACATGGAAAAATTGATAGAAGAAAATTCATAAATTTGCCTGAAGGCAGTAAAGTTGACAACAAACTCTTCATGGGAAAACTAAATAAAGCCTTGTATGGTCTGGTTACTGCACCACGGTGTTGGTATCTCACATTTGATGAATTCATCCAGAAGAATGGATTCAAACGAAACTGTCGAGAACCATGCGTATACACAAAGGTCGAAAATACAAATATAATCTTAATCCTACTCTATGTTGATGACATTCTTCTGATAAGTAAAGACGAAAATTTAATAGTGAGTACGAAAAACCTACTGTCGTCTCAATATGAAATAAAAGACCTTGGATTCCCCAAAAAATTTGTAGGTATTGAGGTGCATAAAGAATCCGACATTATTTCAATATGCCAACAAGAATATATTGAGAAGATGCTTCAGCAATTCAGAATGGAAAATTCCAAATCTGTACCCACACCTATGATGCCTTTGAGCTATTACAAAAATTTGAATATTGAAAGTACAAAAGATTACCCATACAAGAGAGCTATTGGAGCACTCTTATTTTTAGCAAGTTGCACTAGACCAGACATAACATTTGCTGTTAATTATTTAGCACGTTTCCAAGCAAATCCTTCTGATATTCACTGGGTAATGATGAAACGCATATTTCGGTATCTCAATGGGACTCGAAACCTTAAAATTTGTTTCAATAAAGGAAACGATAAAATATTTGAAGCATACGTAGATGCTGATTTTGGAGGAGACCCAAAAACGAGATGCTCAACAACAGGCTACATAGTACTATATCAAGGTAACTTAATACATTGGAGAACAAAGTTGCAGCACTCACTAGCAAAATCAACAGCAGAAGCTGAGTATGTTGCAATATCGGATGCATCAGATGACATACTTTTCATAACTCGGCTTGCTCAAGAAACAATATGTGAAGTTGAATTTCCTATCACAATCTATGAAGATAACACAGCTGCCCTAACTCAATGTGAGAAGACTACATCACGTGGGAGATTAAAATATATGGAGAAGAAGTACTTGGAAAAACAAAAATTATTTGAAGACAACATACTGAAAGCCGAACATATTTCTACCAAGCAACAACTTGCTGATATTCTAACAAAACCCCTTCAACAAGAACAGTTTACATACTTCAATGAAGCCCTTTTTTAGAATAAATATAGTTAAATGCCTAGTTTTTTATTCGAAGCAATCTGAAACTATGTTTCTAGAGAGCTGAACTTGATTGATTTTTACTCGAAGCAATCTGAAACTATGTTTCTAGAGAGCTGAACTTGATTGATTTTTACTCGAAGCAATCTGAAACTATGTTTCTAGAGAGCTGAACTTGATTGATTTTTACTCGAAGCAATCTGAAACTATGTTTCTAGAGAGCTGAACTTGATTGATTTTTACTCGAAGCAATCTGAAACTATGTTTCTAGAGAGCTGAACTTGATTGATTTTTACTCGAAGCAATCTGAAACTATGTTTCTAGAGAGCTGAACTTGATTGATTTTTACTCGAAGCAATCTGAAACTATGTTTCTAGAGAGCTAAACTTGATTGATTTTTTACTCGAAGCAATCTGAAACTCTGTTCCAGAGAGCTAAAATCGATTGATTTTTATTCGAAGTCATCGAAAACTATATCATTAGATGGATACAAATATAATTTTTTTGTTCCAGTGAAGACACAAACTCGAAACAACACAACCAAATAAAAACGAAACGAACAGATGAGAGATATACATAGGTGAAAAACTCGTATCAAAAGTATTGAATAAATTAAAACGTTGTTTTTTGTTTTTACTACCTTGTCGGCATGGGAGGGGGTGTTAGAGTGCACTCTGTGCAACTCTCCTCAAACATGCCTCCACCATTGTTTAAACAATGCCTCCACCATAATTCGATAACTACTCGATATATTTCGTAAAGTCCATCTAGCGACTTGTTGTTGAACCTAAACTTGAATATTCATTGCAAACAACCCCATCTAGCGGCTAATAGATGAACTCGTAGCTTGTTCTATGGTTTGTATACAATTTTGCTCCATCTAGCGTGCAACAATGGTAAACAGCGGTTAATGACCGTTACCAGCTGTTGTGGAAAAAACGTGTTGATTCCGTTCTGTATTCGATGAATAAAGGTTGATTCACATTATCAGACATGCAACGACACGGCACGGAACGACAAAGACCCGATAGTTGCGGCAGCAATTCACATTATACGATACGTATTCGACATCTCGACGGGTTGTTTGTAATGTATTAGTTTCTGCTAAACAAAATTAGAAGCGTAGTGCTACAAAGTGAGCAACCCTCGTGTGTCATGTTTAGAAATTTTACCAATAAAGATCTAGCCATAATGGCTGTATTGCTTGATGAAGATGACGAAGCCGTAAAGAAGAAACAAAAACGATTAGGGTGCATAAAATGTTACAAAAAACGTAAAACTGAAGAAGAATATCATACTTTATATAAAGAACTGGTAGACGACGAAAGAAAATTTCACCAATATTTCCGAATTCAATCAATCTTTCATTATCCATTTTGTAATAATCCTCAAACTTCACTGAAGTATCGCGAAAATCCAAATAAACTGTTCACAATCTCCAGCAAGTACGCGTCACGTACAGGCACAGACACGAAAAACATTCTTGCCAAGAATGTCGGTCCGCTTCGTCGCTGCCTTTACGTGCCGTTGCTGCGTCGTGTCTGTTAGTGTGTACATCAGTATTTATTTATATAGAAAGAATGGTTTGTCGTGTCTTTGTCGTTCCGTGCCGTGTCGTTGCATGTCTGATAATGTGAATCATCCTTTACAGTGGTGGATAGTTCACACGTTTTTAATTTGATTATTGAGTTCTTCGATTAAACCTAAGTATCTATGAACCCTTGGAGCTAGAAGGAAATGAATGGCACATTTTCGGGCTCGATTTTTGAGAGATTTAATTTGGTGAAAACCGTAGCCTTGTAAGTTCAACCGTTTTCGAGATATTAGCGAAAATTGGAAAATGGCGTGAAATGAAAAGTTCTCATAACTTCTTTATTACTGGCGCTATGAACATGAAACGAAAACATTATACAGGCACTTCTTTTCATAGAATTCACTGATGTAATTAAATTTTTCTTATTGCGTTTTTTTTCGAAGTTATAATACAAACTTGTGTTTTTTTAAATGTGAACCATAAGCATTTGAATAACAGATGGAACCGTCTTTTTTTTCCCTTTTCAAAAATATATAACTTAATATATAAATTTCTCATTAAACAGTAAAAAACATCAAAAGTTTTATTTTCACACGAAAAATCAAATGGTTGTCTGATAATCTGTGAACATCAAATGATTAATAGATAAGAACAGATAACAAATTTTTCATAAATATTGTGCGAAGTGAAGTCCATTTTGGTCAATGCAAAGCTCACACCTTCTTCTGACATTGCGGATAGCATTTTGGACGTGTATCCTGGATACACTCTTTAGTGCATTTTCTGTATTAATCATCAATATTTCTACAGTTTCATTTTCAAATTTATAAATTTTGTCCTTTAAATGTGACCACAGGAAAAAATTTATAAATTTTAAAATGAAACTGTAGAAATATTGATGATTAATACAGAAAATGGGACATATACTCCGTTCACGAAAGGTTGAGCACATAGTAGGCGTTTCTTTATTTATCTGAAGTTGGCAGTATTTGCTGTCATAACCTAAAATAAATTCAATGTTGCCGAATGTACCCGGCCTCGTCCGACGAGCTTGCGAGTTATCAGACAACTCTATGCAATATTGACAACATTGCGTATCAATCTGACAAGAAAATAAACATCATAACCTAAAATTTCAATATACACAGTGGAATATGTCAAATTATCATGGCCAACCGACGGCTCAACCTTTCGTGAATGGACTATACTTAAACTTCAGAGCTTGATGGACCGGTCAAAGCATTGATTTGTATTTAAATCGATATAATACCTTTGGACAATTACGAACAAAACGTCATTTAATCTATTTTACCATTTCATCACAAATTCACGTTATTTTCTACTGCCATATAACAAATTTTTAATTTTCAAAATTCAAATTTGAAAATGGCGGTTCTTTCAAAAGTTTCGGCGCTCCCGATTTTGAAAATTCTTGATGATTTTTATCAAAGATTAAGATTAATCTTTGATTTTTATATTAGGTTCTTTGTAACCGAGTACTTCAGACATCCCGGGACTTCACGCACCTTACTGGAAAGTTACTGAAATGTAAGAAATTTCCAAAAAAAATATGGAAGCATGGAAGGAATCTGCCGAATATTTTGAAATGTCAAAAGCATAGAATTTCTAATAACAATCAATTCTCTGGAATAAACACCACACTGACATTTGACAGCTGATAAACCACTACGTAATTTGTTTTTCTTCTATTTCGTTTACTTCGTGAATGTTTCATTATAAACATGGCACATAGTGATTATTATTTTTATTCATATCTACGTCATTCTTGAATATAAAATTCAACAAAGTATACGAAGAATTATTTATATGGATCTTTAATATGAATTTCCCAAAGTAGTGACATCGAGTTATATGATTTAAAGCTGTGTTCAGGTCATTTATGGAAATGTGTGGAATAATTTGTATGTTAACAAGTGACCCTCTAATCAGTCCTTGATCTTACAGATTTGTGATAGCAGTAGCTCGTGTAGTGTTCATACAAAACGTGCTCTTGTGTTGGTTTAACGTTGTTTCCAGTTTTCAAATGAAATTTGTAAAATGTTCGCAACAAATATAAGACCACTGAAAGTGGAAAAACCAGAAAGAGAAACAATACATTCTGGACATTTCATGGTGTCTCATTTTGAAGCTGAGGCACAGGATGATGAGGATGAAGTTGCAGTGCCTGTACCAGAGGAAATTCGAATACTACCATAACTACCTTAGTGCCTGTTAAACAGTTTTCCACAGGTGTCAAAGATGTTCTGAAAAATACAACACAACAACATTTGGAGATTGATACTAGTCTATCAAAGTTATTTCAGTGTATGACACTTGCATACAGGTGAGCCTATTTTATGAATTTCCTTGTTTCATCCTCATATGCGTTACTGACAGTAATTATTCCTTATACATTTTTGACCATATTAAGGCAATTCAGTTAATGAGAGTCAAAAACACTTGTGAATCCCAAAATGTGCGCCAATCTCCTGTACCTAACACCAAATCTCAGAGTTATCTAAATTAGAACCGAATAGTCTGTTGAAAGATCTCATACACCGCTTTTGACAGATTTAAATTGATTATTTATATTGTCGAATGATTCTTTTTTAATGCACCTGAAAGTTCAAAGTGATCAATTTAAACCTATTATTTTGCTTCAATTTTTATTCTTTATCGTCTTTCTTTTTCACGTGTCCGGTAAAACAAACTGATGAGTCCTAAAGGTTTCTGTGATTTCAATCACATTTAAAAATTTGTAATAAAAATAGATTTGTTATGAGTTGTACAGTGAAGAAGGGAAATTAAGAAACATTTGATGCAAACTGATTCAATATTCGATTATATTCATATGTTGAATAAGTTCAGTAGCGTAACTAGTCTGACCTGCGCCCCAATGCAAGAATTTGCCGTGCGCCCCTATTCGTAGACTCATTCAGTTTTTTGCGCCCCCTAAGGCCCTGCGCCCCAATGCACCGCATTGGTTGCATTGGCGTTAGTTACGCCACTGAATAAGTTCAATGAAAGATGATAAACTGGATGTTTGGAGTTCAGGTGTATTCTGTATATGCTGTGAACAGGTCCCTTTCATTACCTTAGGAATAGCACTGTCAGTTGTTTTGATTTGTTGAAGACAATGTAATAATAATGGTTGTTATAATGTTTTCAATAGTGACATTCGATATATCATGCAAGCTTTTCCTCTCTACTCTATAATCTTTGCCTACTTGGATACTACATAACTAAATTGTCAATTACTTATCATTTTACTAGTCATTTAATGTTAATGGTAGCTTTGATATGTAACATCAGTTGAGTTTGTGAAAATATCAATATTGGTGTTCATTTCGAAGTGAAGAATGTCAAATATGTATGTACCACACCAAGTTTTTGCAAACATTTTAGTCTATCAATTGGATAATCTAACGTAGCACTCTCAAGGCTTATTCTTGGAACACTAATAGCCTATTAGTTTTGAAGAATTTCTTGCTCCTGAGTAACTCAAAAGCTTGAAATACGGCTTGTCATTGGTTGCGCACAAGCCCTGGAACAGCTTAGGAGCTCGAAACTCTTCAAAACGAATACTATATAAGCTGCACTAAAAAACTAACTAATCCATATTGAAGATAATGTAGATATGTTTTACCAAAAACTCTCAAAATAACATAATTGATACAAAAATTAAATTATTTTGCATGCCCTTTTGTATCAATAGTCGAAAGTAGATTCCTCATGACAAAATAACATTTTTCTCCAACCATCAAAAAATGTTGACTTTTCTGTACTATTTTCAGGTGCAAAAGTCATAAATTCTCTTACCGTACAAAAATTTGCTCGTTGCTTAGCAACACTTTTAATCCTAGGATTAAAAACGCTACTTTTTTTTAATCCTTGGATTAAAAGTAAATGCATTTGAAGTCTACTTGACAATCACTGTCATGATTCTGTGTTCAAATTCATAACCAAATTATGAAAGATTTTTCACTAAAACCAATTTTATTGTAATTTTGACTTGGTTGGAGAAAAAATAGTATATATTATTCGGATTAAAAGATGCACTTTTAATCCTTATAATATAAACCATCAAAAAATGTTGACATTTTTGTACTGTTTTCAGGTGCAAAAGTCATAAATTCCCTTACCGTCCAAAAATTTGCTCGTTGCTTAGCAACACTTTTAATCCTAGGATTAAAAACGCTACTTTTAATCCTTGGATCAAAAGTAATTGCATTTGACGTCTACTTGACAATCAATATTCACCAACAATACCAGATATCTCTGACTACCGACTTGCTATCGCCAAATTTATTTCAATTTTGGCTTGGTTGGAGAAAAAATAGTATATATTATACGGACTAAAAGTGCCTATTTTTACACGCAATTTTGCATTCGCTCGGCTCTGCCTCGCAACTGCAAATATTGCTCGTAAAAAAATATGCACTTTTAATCCTTATAATATAATATACAATATACTAATTTTTTTCTCCGAGTGTCAAAAATTTATATTTTTTTCAGTTTTTTGCTACTATCTTAGAAACCATTTGAAGTACAGAATTGAGTTTTTGTATCCACATTGTCACTAATGATATTTACTTTCTTGCATTTTTCCCGGTTTTATTAGAACTGCCAGTGGCTTAGATATTAAATTTGCATAAAGGTTTTACCCCTAACTTTTACACCACTGGACAAATTTGCATTTACATAACAAATTCGGGTGCACCCATGTGTTTAACATAAATAAGGTACTCTACGTTCATTGCTCTAAAGTGAACTGTTTTCTAGAAAACAGGCCCTTATGATCGAAAACAACTTCTTGTAGTTGGGTAAATGGTAAGTGATATCTAATAAGGTTATAAATTTCAACAGAATTTGACAATTAGGTTTTTGAAATTATATTGCGAAGATATTATTCATTATTTTTAACGACCATAGTTAACAAGATTTCAAGAATCGTTCATTTCAATGTAAGTGTCGTGATGCTTGAATTCAATTTTTGATCCTAAAATCCCAGTTTTCTCGAAAACTGTTCACTTAGCAATGAACCAGGAGTACCTTATTTATGTAAAACACATTGGCGCACCCGAATTTGCTGTGTAAATGCAAAATTGCCCAGTGGTGTGAAAGTTGGGGGGTAAAACCTTCGTGCAAATTCAATATCTCCGCCAGTGGCAGCTCTGATGAAACCGGGTAAAGTGCAAGAAAGTAGCTATTGTTAGTGACAATGTGTATACAAAAACCCAATTCTGTAATTAAAATGGTTCCTGAGATATTAGCAAAAAACTGAAAAATATATAAATTCTTGACACCCTGTATCGCTAAAACGAAGACCCAAAGGAAAAAGTGGAATAGGAAGAAAATGTTATTTTAACAGGAGGAATCTACAGTTGACCGTTGATAAATTTATTTGGGAACACCCTCTATAATATGACAGAACTTAGTTCATTAGCCCATAGTTGAGTTTATGGTTTTGCGCAGCAAGTTGTGGAGTAGAGGTCAATTGACCTTATTATTTCATATCAAATGAATAGATTAATATGTCTAATGTTTATAAATTAAGGTAATTTATTATTGAAAATTTTCATTCCAATGATAAGTTCAAAATATCCACTTAAAAAACGATATCAACAAATTCGAAGAATTTATATCTGGTTGTTATTTCCGAATTTGAGTTTATTAACTCTTTCGTGCAACTTCTGCGAATTAACTACCTCTCCCCCACTAATATTCGATAATTGTAATAATATAAAGTTAATTGGAAAACAGTAATTATTGTAGTTTTGCATCTTTTTCTCCTGGAATTTGAGTTCCATCATTCAAATTAAGATAAATAATTTTGTGGAGAACTTTTAGTCCCATTCTTTTCATTCATGAAACAGTATTTACTGTCATAAAGTAAAATAAAGTCAACGTTGCCGAATGTACCCGGTCTTGTCCGACGAGCTTGCGAGTTATCAGAGAACTCTATGCAATATTGACAACATTGCGTGTCAATCTGACAAGAAAATAAACAACATAACCTAAAATTTTACTATACACAGTGGAATATGTCAAATTATCATGGCCAACCGACGGCTCAACCTTTCGTGAACAGACTATACATTAATCTTCATTCACAAAATAAATTTCACTCGAATCGGATCTCTTTTTATGGAAATATAAAGATTTTTCTCTTCAATATTCCAATTGAATTTTCTATGGTTCTGATTATGCAATCCTCTTGAAAATTTGTATGAATATACGGTATATCAATCTTCATTCACAAAATAAATTTCACGCGAACCGCATATCTTGTTATGGAAATATAAATATTCTTCTCTTTAATATTTCGATCTATTTTTTTATGGTTCTGTGTACACTATGGCCACAAAAATTTGCGTGAGTTTTATTATGAGCATCTTGCATGTGGACGCAAAATTTAATTTCGATTGGTTTTGTTTTGTCTGCGATAAAGGAAAAAAATTTTGAATGGCCATATTTACGGAACACCCTGTACGATTTGGCTGGTTAACGAACTTAACCAAAGCAATTGGGAGACGAACTCACCCTGAAAATCTCAAGTCCCCATGACAATCCTTCGAAACTTATTAAGCTAACGGACGGCCGGTCCCACGGACAGAATTGAATTTGGCCATGAATTCTTCATCGGGGAGTCGTTTGAGACCATTTTCGCCTCACAATTCGAAAATTACAGACATTTTAGCAAAACGATATAGCACTCGTTTAAGTAGAACATAAAACCATTGATTATTATGATACTGTTTCAGTTTGATCTAATCCCAGCGTTTTTTTTTCAGACAAAAATTAACATCACCAAAGTGGAATAGATTTAGAGGGATAAGACTGCGGTGGAAGGAGAAAATTAGACTGAACAACGTAATATGGAGGTGCTGGCATCTTCAGTGTGAGTATCATCACTATTTTTTGAATCGTTTAGGTTGTAGGCGATGATGATAAATTCGTGATGAAAACAGTTTTTCCTACCATAAATATTGTAAATTTCGAGAGAAACTACCTAAACTTCAAGGTGATTAATGATTATTTCATTGAAAGATAACATTTCAGAAGCTTGTGTATTATTTTCGTTTAATTTGTAACATTAAGACTCGGCGCACATTTAAGCATGTAAATGAAATGTAGATAGCTTTCGGATACCCTAGAGCTATCACGATAGCTCTCTATCATGGATATGATAGAGAAGAGAAACTTGCTTATGTTCCCATAGCTTTCGCGATAGCTCTGGTGCAACCGAAAGCTTTTTGAGCCTATCCCAATTGGCAAAGCTGTCTCAGGCAGCTCGAATTACTTTGTAGCGGAATTGCACAAGCAATTGCAATTAGATTTCAGGGGAGCTTCCCGAGATAGCTTCGCCAAATGGAATAACGGTAGATAGCCATCTGACATCCTAGGGCTATCGCGATAGCTATCGGAGCAGACACAAGTTATTCCCTCTATCAAGCGTCACCTTCGATAGCAATCGCAATAGCCCTAAGGCGTACGAAAGCTATCTAAGCCTATTCCAATTGGCGAAGCTAATTCAGGCAACTTCCCTGAATACTAGCGCTTCATCAAGATCACTTGGCAGCGAATTTTCTTTGTGCTTTTGATTTCAGGGGAGCTTGCCGAGATAGCTTCGCCAAATGGAATAACCGCAGATAGACTTTTGATACCTTAGGGCTATCGCGGTAGCTATCGGAGCAGATGCAAGTTACTCCCTCTATCATGCGTCACCTCCGATAGCTATCGCAATAGCCCTAGAGCATCCGAAAGCTACCTGAGCCTATCCCATTTAGCGAAGCTATCTCAAGCCTCCCCTAAATTCTGACGCTGCGTCAAGATTACTTTGCAGCGAATTTTCTCCAAGTTTTAGATTCCAGGGGAGCTGCCCAACATAGCTTTGCCAAATAGAATAGCCGCAGATAGCTTTCCGATGCCCTAGGGCTATCGCTATAGCTATCGGAGCAGACGCAAGTCATGCGTCATTTCCGATAGCTATCGCAATAGCCCTAGAGCATCCGAAAGCTACCTGAGCCTATCTCATTTAGCGAAGCTATCTCAGGCCTCCCCTAAATTATAACGCTGCGTCAATATTACTTAGCAACGGATTTTCTCCAGGCTTTAGATTTCAGGGGAAGTGCCCAAGATAGCTTCGCCAAATGGAATAGCCGCAGATAGCTTTCCGATGCCCTGGAACTATCGTGATAGCTATCGGAGCATACGCAAGTTACACCCTCTAACTAGCAATCGCAATACAAAGTCTGATCCCATTAAAAGGGAATGTGAGTGAGTAATAACCTCAAAAATGTCTTCGATATAGCTGTCAGTTGGCAGTTCATAACGCCAGGGTTTTCTAATCCCTAAATACCCACAAAACCCACAGAGGCCCTCGAAAGCACTTTCCCTATATTCGATGTAATGCTTTATGATTGTATTTTCCTCTGCCCGGTTTCATAATAACAAAGTATAAGACAAATATTATTGTTAGTATTGTATAATTTCATGCAAACATCTCAACAGGTTTATTCAAATTTTATCAGTAAACCAACGAAAATATACATAATAATTCAATAGGAATATATTCAAACGCACGTTCAGGAATTATAATGATACATTTGATTTAAACCTGAACTAACATTAGTTCTCAATTACCTAGCAATTGTTCATTCGACGATATCAATGAAACTACCAAACAATGTTGTTTACTTTATAAGGAAAAATTCCGGAATTGATAAGATAGTGATAATGTGTTAACTCGAAAAGCAATATTATATTTGAATAATAGATTGAAAGAAACTAATAAAGGGTTAAATAGACGATTAAGTTTTGAAAGTATCAGTAGGTTTTGGCGAAAATATCCGAATTTTCTAATTAATAAGAATTCGTGCTTGAATCGAATTATCGACTTGAACCAATTAGCGTAGAAGGGTGAGATTTCTTACCCTGCCTCGCGATCGGCTACCACCTCAGAGTTAAAAGTAACCTTAAAGATGCCTTCACTCATTTGTTATGCAACCAAGTAGAATCTGTTCATTTACGCGAACAATATTCCGGCGTTGCGAACTCGTGCCGTATGTTTATTCCGTATTGGGATAATTGGTCTACCGCTCCCCTACTGTGATACTAACAGCTTGCGTCTGACAAATCTGTCAGATTGGCAACATCGTATGTAGGCCAAGCAATAGAGGTTTTTTACGTGACAAAAATACTACCTGAAATCTGACTGTGCAGTCATGCAATAGGTAGTTTCTACATGTTTTTCATGATAAATTTCACTCCTGAATCGTCTTAGGTTTTTTTTTGAGAAGCGAAAAATAGCCAAAAAATCCAAAATTTTGCTTTTTCGCTTATAAAACGTGGAGTATTGATCTGATCGAAAAGCTGTTAAGGCACTTTTTGTAGAGAATTCAAAAACAAAAAAAATGAGAGGTGACACGTCTCAAACGGATGATTAGTTTCCGAGAAAAGTCCAAAAAACTGGAAGAAACATCAGTTTTTCGAAAATTCATAACTTGGTCAATTTCTGAGATGAAGCGTAGTTGCTCTGAATTTAAGTAGTTATTAACATATACTTTATTGGTGCACAATTACAAAGCTGTCGGATAAATAGTTTTTGCACAATCGCAGTTTTCCGAATTCGACGTACTTTTTTCAAGAAGGTCGTGATACTCGGCTACTTGTCGGATTTGAATTTTACAAAAAGCATTTTGAAGAAGAAATAAAATTCTTCAAATCGTTTATTCTCTCGATACCGACCGATAATGTTTAGTGGGTGAAAAACGGCGTCAAACAGGAGCAAAAAGGCTCGAATGCATCAAAGTAGTCGCGGAGTGGGTGTCGCCCGCTACGCGAGGGGAAAACTGTTTACCTTGTATCTTTCGCGCCTCGCGTAGCGGGCGACTCCCACTCCGCGACTAGTTTGATGCATTCGAGCCTTTTTGCTCCTGTTTGACGCCATTTTTCACCCACTAAACATTATCGGTCGGTTTCGAGAGAATAAACGATTTGAAGAATTTTATTTCTTCTTTAAAGTGCTTTTTGTAAAATTCAAATCGGACAAGTAGCCGAGTATCACGACCTTCTTGAAAAAAGTACGTCGAATTCGGAAAACTGCGATTATGCAAAAACTATTTATCCGACAGCTTTGTAATTGTGCACTAATAAAGTATATGTTAATAACTACTTAAATTCAGAGCAACTACGCTTCATCTCAGAAATTGACCAAGTTATGAATTTTAGAAAACGTTCATTCTGAACGGATGAAATCATTACAATTTCCAGAAATCTACTCTCAAAATGTGAGTGATCCCGAGAATTGACACCCGGGTACATTGGGTAACGTTGACTTTACTTTGCGTTATGACAGCAAATACTGCCAACTTCAGATAAACAAACAAACGCCTACTATGCGCTCAAACTTTCGTGAACGCACTATATGTCTATGCAGTTTTATTTGGACTAGTGGAATTTTTTCTATTTCTATCGTATTTAAATGTTCTCAGCTTGGTTTCTGACGAATTTGATTTGACAAAAGAAAATTTTTTCAGTTATAAAAAAGCAACCAACATTGATCTGCCAGTTCGCTTCTCCTCTGGATGTGGACACTCACAACAAACCGGAGGTAAGTAAATATTGAACACGTTGATCTATTTTATCAGATAAGAGAATTCTATTCGGCTCTATTTTTTTATCCGATGTCGTATATTATTTCATTTCGTTTCGCATTCAATTAAAGCGAATAATACTTTTTTCGTATCTCCCTTTTATCTATGTGTACTTTTGGTAGTTATTGCCCCGTTTGATCATGACTTGTTATGAAGAAAATAGAATTTCTATTTTCGACCATCAATCTTTATGATAATGATGCATTTTGTTAAGTTGCTAATAATAACAGTATCCGTTATCACAAGCGATTAGACATTAATCGAAGATTGGTTGTAAACAGTTTAGCTTTACTTGTCATGTTGATGGTGGTCTAAATATAGAGAGCGCTACCGGTATGAATATTTATGGAACATAGTCATCCGATTACCGCTCACTACTACTTTTTCCCGAGGAAAACGTATAAGACTCAGATTGAAAATTAAACGGTTTTCCGATAAGAGGTGTTATTTTGATAATCAAAGAAAAATGACATTTTTAAATATAAATGATCGGATGTTTATTTCATTATAAAGAAGGAGCTATGCCGTTAATAGTGGAAAATAACATCAGGCAAATGACCACCACGACCACGCTCACAGGACAATATCCTTTTAATAAAAATTTCCTTAACCAAATCGCAAAGTGGCTGCCCTATGTCCTTGATAGCCTCACGAATTTCATCTTTGAGGTCTTGAATCGACGCTTGGCTATTGGCGTAGACCTTCTCTTTCACGTGGCCCCAAAAGAAGAAGTCGCAAGGTGTTAAATCACAAGATCTCGGTGACCAATTGTGATCACCTCTGCTATCCAATTCCGGTCATAAAAAATCATTAATCATCTCTCGATAGCGCAATCCAATCAGCGTAACTGTTCTTCATCACTTTCGACTACAGCAACAATATTCTGGGCTATTCTTGACCGACGTGCACGGGTTTCAGTTCACATCATTAACTTGTCCCAACAGCTCGAATTTTTCCACCAATTTCTTCATTGCGGTCCGACAAGGTGCTTCACGACCGTGTTCGAGATTTACTAACCGTCTCTGCCAAATTTTCAGCATTTTTATTGTGAATTTTAATAATTTCAATGCGTTCTTGAAGCGTGTATGGTTCCGTTTTTATTAATAGCATAGTTTCTACTTGTCAAATGTCAAAAAATGACAGCTTCAAGGGTGAAAACCCTTCATATGCCTTCATAAAAAGGCGAATTTAGTTGATTGGTTTCGAAGTTACTTTGAATCAAAATTTTCGATATATAGTCCGTTCACGAAAGGTTGAGCACATAGTAGGCGTTTTTTTATTTATCTGAAGTTGGCAGTATTTGCTGTCATAACGTAAAATAAAGTCAACGTTGCCGAATGTAACCGGCCTCGTTCGACGAGATTGCGAGTTATCAGACAACTCTATGCAATATTGACAACATTGCGTATCAATCTGACAAGAACATAACCTAAATTTTAATATACACAGTGGAATATGCCAAATTTCCATGGCCAACCGACGGCTCAACCTTTCGTGAACGGACTATACATATAAAAAATTATAGATCCGATCATTATGAAACTCGATATTTACAACTGAGACAGCGACGCGCATATTTGTCAAAAATTTCATCAGAATCATTATCATTGGAACATTTTCAAAAAATTGAAAATTCTGGCCAGGACTGTTGATATGGAGTCAAATACTATCTGTGACAATTTTCTATGACGTCATATACCAGTATGGAAATTCACATCTAAAGCATAGTATATTCAATGAATCAGACAGAGAATTTGCCGTCCAATTGAACAGTGTTATACTCGACAGATTTACGTACTATGCTTCGCTTTCGTTTGATTCGACGGATTGTCCAATGAACGAATAATATGGATGTCTCTCTCAATTTGAGTAACACGGACAATCCGACGCATTTGAAAGTTGCCTACCAATGATAAAACGAAGACAACTGCATAATCTGCATTCTATTCCTGCCCGCAAATCTTTCGAATATACCCTTGTTCAACTGTATGGCATTCTCTCTCTGATACATTGAATTTCGTATGTTTCCGATGTGAATTTCCAAACCTCTATGTGCAGTTTACAGGTTAAAATAGATTTCTGTTGTACGAGTAAGAAACCGTTTATTGGATAATATTCAAAGGAAGATCATTGATTTTTGGTTTGATTTTATTGATTTATGAGGTCAGCTTCCCTGTTGCAGTTCTATTCAGGTACACTGTCGCCATGGTGCAATGGTTTGACTGCCATACTAGTGGTCGCAGGTGTTGCATTGAAATTTTTATTCTGCGCTACATTTTCGAATTCGATTGTTTTCTTGTAGTCCCTTCACGAAAGTTAGAGCGCATCATTTATCAGAAGTTGGCAGTGTTTGCTGTCATAATGTAAAATAAAGTCAACGTTGCCAAATGTATCCGGCCTCGTCCGACGAGCTTGCGAGTTATCAGTGAACTCTATGCAATATTGACAACATTGCGTATCAATCTGACAAGAAAATAAAGAACATAACCTAAAATTTTAATATACACAGTGGAATATGCCAAATTTCCATGGCCAACCGACGGCTCAACCTTTCGTGAACGGACTATATACTTTATGATGTGAGAACAGGTGCTTTCGCGCTTTCCTTCATTTTGAGAAAACGATCGATCGATTTTCGTCTTCAAATCTTACACCTTCCCTGGAAATTTGACATTTCGAAATCGTTTCTTTCCGTAGTTATGCGTAATGAATAATATACTGGTATGGACATTCACATCGAAAACATACGATATTCAATGCATCGGACAGAAAATTTTGCCGCCCAGTTGAACATTTGTATCTTATTAAGATTGATGTTCTCCGTTTTAAACTAAATAAATGACCCATTGTGAATAGTGTAGTAAGCTTTCTGTTATCGTTGGCAGTGACCTCATTCAAGCAAAATGGTAGGCAACCTAAAATACTCGAACGAATGTGTCAGGCTGCCCGTAATACTCGATTCAAGTAGTGCCTACCATACTGCTTCAACGATAAGGGAAAGCTAATTACACTATTCACAATGGGTAATTTATTTCGTCAGAAACGTAGCACGTGAATCTTTCGAATATAGAACTGTTCGGCATAATTCTGTCTCTGATGCATTGAATAACTTATAATCAAATTCAAGCGAATGACCAGTAATGACTGTGGTCATTGTTGGTCCTGCCCTTGGTCTTGGCACTTGAGGAATGACCGCGAATGACCAGCTTCCGCTCAAATGCAGTTCTGGTCATCTTCGCCATTTTCGTTAATGTAGGTTAGGGAGAATGAAAACAAACACATAACCAACGATTTTCTGAATTAGAGTTTCGTTTCAGTAAAAATGCATGTATGGGACTGAATATCGTTTGTTTTGAAAATTACCATTACCTAGTTATATTTAATGAGAACCTAGAAAAATCCCCAAAACCTACTGTATTACTCCCTGGACAAAAATTTGAATACTATTTTCCATACCACATCCGTACAACCACTTAAGTTAATTACATGATTTATTTTTATTTTTGCTAGCTGAATGTTGTTCAACATTTCTATTTCAGATTTACGCTACAATTGAGTCATGTCCAGTTTAGAAGTTTTCATATCTGTTGTAATTGCAAGTGAATGTTTATTCGAATCTGACATTCATGTGTTATCCAATATATTCCGTAAATCAACCGATGAAACCAGACCGGTCGATAATATTTTGACAGCGGTCATCTCTGGTTGTTTTGGTTGAAGTTTATTTACGGAACGTATTTCGGTTGCTGTCTGACAATTATTTAGGTTAGGTTCAACTTCAAAATAATTTTATTAGTCCACAGAAACTGGAAGATGAAAATGATGATCAACAGAAGAAGGAAATTTTCATTCAACCAGATATTGTTCCCTCTAAAAAAATTGAAAAGTACTTAAAGTACATTTTATCCTGCTTGTTTTACCATGAAGTAAATATTGCCAGTTTAGTTATTTTGATATTTGCAATTAAAAAATAGGGTACCTACGAATATTTTCTTTTGTAATGAGAAAAAATGCATTGATAAAATATATATTTTAATACAACATATTTACAAGGAAGAAATACATCGGAAAAATGCTAAAAATCTGAAGTTAACGAAACAAAAAAATCTGAAAATAAATCGACACGACATACGATGAAAAAAATATTCAGTCTAATTCAACAACACAAATCACAGCACAGAACATAAAAATCACAGCAAGCACAACGATTCAACTCTGAAATAACCCATGATATTCATCAAATAACCTAAATCCCAAAAAAAACAATAACAAACCAAAGAAACCGAAGAAAATCCTTGGTTGTTCTGGTTCCTGAATATTACCGCTTTTTTCTGTAACCGGATTCCGTAAATAAACTGTTCGCAGAAACCAACCGAGAATTTCATATTTACGGAACAGAAAATTACCAACCAAACCAACCAAGTTGATTTACGGAATATATGCATCATAAGATATAAACATAAAACTTAACCTTATTTCTTCAATGACCAGAAGCTTGACTCGGCTCTCGAGTATGTTCACCTTAGGTCATCTGCGGTCTTAATCGATGACGTTGAAGGGCAATTCATGACGTCATATGATAAAGACCAGCAATGACCAAAAGCGCTTAAATGCAGTTGGTCATTGTTGGTCTTGACCAATGATGACCAGGTCATCCGCTTGAATTTGATTTATGTTTCATATGTGAATTTCCATAACTGTATATGTAAAAGCGCGCAATAGCTTATGACTTCACATCAGGGCGTCCTTCAATTATTTTTTATTTCAGGCTGTCGTACTAGAAGGCAAATATTGGAAAAGAAAATTGCATGCCGTAACTGCAGAGTACAAAAAATGGCGAATGTTCCACAGGCATCACTCCTTACTCCAACAAATGTCCAGAGACTCTCAAGATACTGTAAGTGAAATTTTCCTCAATTTATGAGGGTGCGAATATAAATAGATCTCATACAATATCAAAATTTTCATTTTAGTTTTATTGAATCTGGGATATTTTAACCGAATTGTTAAATTTTTATAAAAATTATTACATTTTTCACATTCTAATAACCGCCGACGATTATTTCAGTATAATTCTACTTACAGATAATGAACGAAGTGGGTCTCTGGGACTCTCAAAGCAACGAAAGTGTCCATATGCTGGTGGACGAAGATTATATGGATCTCATGAGCGACACTTTGTTCTCAACTATAGCAAATCAACCTTTCCATTTTCCTGATTCCAGAGAAATTGGTATGAACCTTTCCTATAATTTTTTAAATAAAGATACCTGCATATCTGAAAATTAGAACTTTTGACGAACCAAAGTTATGCAGGATGTTCACCAAACACTTGAACTCAAGGTAGCATTCCAATTATTTGTTCTATGAATGTTAAGATTGTCATATCAATTTTGAAATGGCTGTATCTTCTGAGTCAATTTAAGAATTCAAATTACACTTCATACCAGTGCCTGGAAATAAAACAAATGATAATGTTATTTGCAACTTGAATCGCCCAATGATATTCCAAAAAACAACTTTTGATAAAAATTTTCACTTTGCAGCTAAGGCTGGATTGGCGGATTTCATTCAACCCAGTCTGGGTCCGTTGCAACCAAATCTGGATGATTACATGGATACTTTTGAACAAGGTTGTATACTTCAATATATCTAACGTTCTTTAGTACGATGGTAATGTTTTTCAGAGTTAATGTTATCAAAGTTACCGACTGTACCTGAGGAGCAACATGAATCTATATACAAATCATCAGTAGGATGGCCATACTCAGAAATAGATTTAATCACTTCTGCCACTACCATATCAGTAAGTTTCTCAAAATAATGTCTAACTAGTTTTTGACGAGCCATCGATTGGAATTACAAAATTATAGGGTTGCCATTTTAAAAAGTGAGATTTTATAGTTTTATTGAGGCTCACTTTGGGGCCCTTTTTCAGACATCTTGTATAATATTTCCTCATAAGTTATACAAGAAACAGTATCAGCGTACTTTCTTTTGTTCCACTTTCGCAAAAAGAAATTCTTGTAATGAGGGATTTTGAAGATATGGACGCTAATTTGTGACAACCTTTTTTTTCAAAAAAATTGATAATCAGGCTATAATTCAAGAACCGCTTGAGTGGTTGCACATATCACACATCAAGTCAGTGTAGAATTGAACGAATAATTCGAATATGTATAAATATACAGGGTGTTGCATTTGAAATAACGAAGTTACATTCGTTTCCGGTGAAACCGGAAGTAGATTCCTCTTGAAAATATTTTACAATTGAAGTTCATGTACTCTAAAACAAAAATCCAAAATCTTGAATCTGTATTACAATTCCTTCC
This sequence comes from Propylea japonica, assembly GCA_013421045.1. Taxonomy (NCBI): domain Eukaryota; kingdom Metazoa; phylum Arthropoda; class Insecta; order Coleoptera; family Coccinellidae; genus Propylea; species Propylea japonica. Next base: position 92,623,037 of record CM024240.1, read on the forward strand.
TCGAAAAAATCACCCTGTATAGAAGTATTTTGGAAAAACATTGATTATTGTATTATTGATATGTTATTACAGGGTACTAGCACGTCTCAAGCTCAATTTAGCCAATCGGTGCTATCAGTCAATGTAGAGAAGCCACAAACTTTACCTCCTCAACCACTGCAAACTCCCAACTTCCAACAAATGCTTCTGCCAATAGAAAGTTCCTATTCACAAAGGCAACCTCCGGCAGGTACGTTATATCTTATGTGCAGTTGATTTCTATGAGTATAGTCCGTTCAGCTGTCTGTAGGCCATGACAATTTGGCATATTCCACTGCGTATATGAAAATTTTAGGTTATGTTGTTTATTTTCTACTCAATTGATACGCAATGTTGTCAATATAACATAGAGTTCACTGATAACTCTGAAGCTTCGTCGGACAAGGCCAGGCACATTCAGCAACGTTGTCTTTGTTCATCGTTCATCTCAGATAAATAAACAAACGCCTACTTTACGCTCAACAATATGTGAATGGAGTATATACAATAGTTCGTTCACAAAAGTTTGAGCGCATACTAAGCGTTTGTTTATTCATCTGAGTTTGGCAGTATTCGCTGTCATAAAGTAAAAAAGTCAAAGGTGCCGAATGTACCCGGCCTGGTCCGACAAGCTCCTGAGTTATCAGAGTACTCTATGTTATATTGACAACATTGTGTATCAATCTGACAAGGACATAAACAACATAACCTAAAATTTCAATATACACAGTGGAATATGCCAAATTGTCATGGCCAACCGACGGCTCAAACTTTCGTGAACAGACTATACAGATTTGAAATTTCACATCTGAAACATACGATATACAATGCATCAGACAGATAATTCTTCTGTCTAGTTGCACAGATGAATAGTCGAGATAAACACGTGCTGTAACTGAATGAATTCCGTTGACTTATTGCAATAACCTAATCTTGTCTCTCTATTATCGCAGTATAGTAGGGAACCTGCAGTACACGTATAGAATTATTTAATTTGTCAGGCTGCCCGTAATACTCGATTCAAGTATTTACTGTTGCCTACCATACTAAATGAATTATGCTCCTCCCAACGATAAAAGAGAGACAAGATTAGTATATTGCAATAAGACAACGGAATTCAGTGTGTTACAGCACGTGATTGTCTTGACTATTCATCTGTGCAACTGGACGGAAGAATTCTCTGCCTGATGCATTGTATATCGTATGTTTCAGATGTGAATTTCCAAACCTGTATATGCAGTTTTACTATAGTTGTGCCGAAATTTCCGTTTCGAATCTTGAGCCGGGAGTTGTTTTTAATGGCTTCCGTGAATGTCACCAATGAATAATCCGAGGTTAAAAACGATTCTGTCTAGCCGCCCGGCTGTCTAACTTTCGATTAGAAGGAGATTACATTTTTTTTTGGGACAGGTAACTCAGATGTTCATAAAGTTTGATGGTTTCCGTGTTATGCTATCAATTTTGTTTTAATGTTTTCAAAAATAAAAACTTGAGCATGAAAATTCAATCAGAATTCCTCGAATAGAAAATCTAAAAACTTTAAATTTGGTAAGGAATCGATCAAGTAAATCTCAAGTTATGTATATGTGAAATTTTGTTGATATGTATTGTCAAAAATAGTAATGAAATCAAGTAGAAGTTTTATAATTAGCTGCGCAAAAACAAAACAAATATACTTGTCCAAAATTTTTTGAGGAACCTTGAAATAGAAAATCTAAAAAAAAATGTTTCTATAAACTTCTTAGTTCTTCCATCCAATGAATAGTAGTAGCTTGCACTCAATCTTAAGGCCGACCGTAAACACGGTAACTTCCGTACAAATTTAAAACTTAAAATTTTCAGGGTATGTTTGAATAAGAAAGTAAAGTTCATGTGAAAGAAACCACCGGGAGGATATTAAAAAAAAACTCGAATATTATGAAATTTTTATGGACTACAATATCTTGAAACATGCAATTTTTGTTGGCTTTTATAAATTCGAATAGTATATGGTTTGATGAAACTGTCTCTGTACAACTAGTAGTATTACAAAAAAACTCGCAAAGAGATGTCGCATATTCTAATTTTACACTCTTATATTCATAGCACCTCCTCCTACATACCAGACAAATGTTATATCCAGAGCAAAGCCATCTCAACAACCTACAAAATTTGTAGATAATCAGATGGTGCAGAACAATGCAATTTTCAGAAGTTTTCCAGAAACACCTCAAAATGTCCAAATGGGATTATGCGAGGATATGTCAAGTGAGTTGATAGTTGGTAGAAGTATAGTCCGTTCGCGAAAGTTTGAGCCGTCGGTTGGCCATGGAAATTTGGCATATTCCACTGCGTATATTGAAATTTTAGGTTATGTTGATTATTTTCTTGTCAGATTGATACGCAATGATGTCAATATTGCATAAAGTTCTCTGATAACTCGCAAGATCGTCGGACGAGGCCGGATATATTCGGCAACGTTGATTTTATTTTACGTTTTGACAGCAAATACTGCCAACTTTAGATAAATAAACAAACGCCTACTATGCGCTCAAACATTCGTGAACGGACTATAGTTGCATTCAATATTGAGTATCTTAAAAAGAATATTACGTTCACATAAAAATTCTGAGTTTTATTTAATATATTCAACGTCGCTAATGATAGCTTTGCAATGTCGAATAGTTTCTACAAATAATAATAATAACAGTTATTTATTGAACAAGTCAAATGGCCATCGACCGGAGTCCTTCAGCCCTGTACAATTTTTGAATAATATGTAGCAAAAAAAAAAAAAAAACATTTATATATATATAATTCATTATTTGAAGTAATTTTATTTTAGTCTGTGAACATGAGGCTGTCTATAATGGTCTCAGTTGGAAATTTTCGGTGTGGTGTATTTGTTTTTTCCCTATGGAACATCTCATTTATATCGTAGTTTCTACATTTATGCATTTTTGGTGAAATAAAGTATTTGTTGATTGTTAGAATTTACCCTGTTCACTTCTTATTGTATGATAATATTTGATATCAGGATTATTTTTCGGAAATATTTACTGTTTAATAATTATCATCATATTTTGGTTGGTTGGTATTTTTTTGCATTTTCGTTTAATTATTTCTAATTAGGGAACGAATATTTCAGAACAACGACTATTTGCATGTCAAGTAGTAACAAAGTAGATTTAAAAAAATAACACTTGAACTAAAAATAAATTTTATGCATATACTCTATTCAAATAATTCGATTATTTCATACTTTTTATTGAATACTTTCTATTCATCATCTCTTTGGTCTAGTTATATTTATCTTTTAAATCAATGATTCTGTTGATTGGCTATTATTGTAATTATTTTTCAAAGCTATAATTTTCATATTGTAATATATGTTATTCTTCCACAGCAACAAAAACTGCCCAACAGCCCCCTTTGCAGCCTCAAGCGATGAATGAAACTCCTCAATTCAAATTACCTCAAGCGACAGCAGATCTCCGACCCATTTCGAACCAAGGTTACAAATTTTCTCAGCCTCTGGCTAGACCCAACACCAAATTTACAACACCAGTTTCGCAGGTACACAACACATCGATGCACTATCCTTCAATGCAATCTCAAAATTATAATTCCTACACTCCTACCTATCAAGTAGTAAGTAGGTTTATGTTGGGTTTATCGTCATCGGTGTGAATTTGCAGTTCGAGTTTTGCTTTGGTGTAATTTAGAGTGTATTGATCGATCACAAAAAATTTGAATCACTACACACATGCCACTTACAAAGCGCTTCATTACAAACCGAAAAAAATAACTCGTATTGTTAACACAAAGTCAGCACAAAATTTAACAAACAATCAATGTTCAATACAGGCGTGGACTAAAGTATTATTGCTTTTGTTCATATGGTTAGGATATAACGCAATAACAAACAATAACTGTCACAACAAAAACCATGCAAACTCACAACGATTACTGTTGTGAATGAAACAAAATTCATAAATAAACATAGTCGGGAAGTAAAGGGTTTTCCAATAAGAGGTGTTATTTTGACATTCAAAGAAAAATGCGATTTTTCAATATTAATGATCGGATGTTTATTTCATCATAAAGAAGAAGCTATGCCGTCAATAGTGGAAAATAACATCAGGCAAATGACCACCACGACCACGCTTACAGGACCATATCCTTTTAATGAAATTTTCCATAACCAAATCGCAAAGTAGCTGCCCTATGTTGTCGATAGCCTCACGAATTCCATCTTTGAGGTCTTCAATCGGCGCTGGCACGTTGGCTCCAAAGAAAGAAGTCGCAAGGCGTTAAATCACAAGATCTCGGTGGCCAATTGTGATCACCACTTCAAGAGATAACATGGTTAGGAAACTTTTCCCGCAAAATATCAATAGTTTCGTTGCTTGTGTGGCACGTAGCGCCGTCTTGCTGAAAGTAAACGTTGCTCCAGCCTCATTTTCGAAAATGTAAGGTCCCATGCCTCCGCCGGACCATAAACCGCACCCGTTGAGGATAGAGAGACTTTTCAACAATAACACTTTAGTTTTTCGAGCCCCAGATGCGACAATTTTGCTTGTTGACGAAGCTACCAAGGTGGAAATGGGCCTCATCGCTCAAGATGATTTTCCGATGGAATTCCGGATAATTTTCATGCATTTCAACGACCCAATCAGCAAAGACACGACGTTGTTGATGATCGGTCGGCTTGAGTTCTTGTATTAACTGAACTTTATAAGCCTTAAGACTCAAATCTTTATACAAAATACGGTGTAATGACGTTTGTGGGATGCCTAATTCCAAAGAACGACGAAGAATGAGCAAACCTGGGTTTTTTCAACACTTTCGGCTACAGCAGCAATATTATCGGCTCTTCTTGAGCGACGTGCACGGGTTTTATTCTTCACATCACTAACTTGTCCCAACAGCTCGAATTTTTCTACCAATTTCTTTATTACGGTTCGACAAGGTGCTTCACAACGACCCAAAAGTTTTGATATTCCAATGCGTCCTTGAAGCGTGTATCTTTCCATTTTTATTACACAGCTTCAAACGTGAAATCTACCGAAATAGCGGGCTATTCAAAATAACACCTCTTATTGAAAAACCCTTTATATCAATGTAGATTGATAATTCCTCCAGGAAGCGAAGTTATCAATCGTATTGATTTTTATACCGGTATGGAAATTCACATCGGTAACAGACGATTTTCAATGCATCAGAGAGAGAACTATGCAATCCAGTTGAACAGTGGAATATTTGTAAGATTTAGCGCTCTACCATTACGATAAAATGAATAATCAACCATGAATACTGTGGCTGTCTTTTATCATTGAGAGTTGCCTAATTCAAGCAACCTAAGTTCTTGAATCAAGTATACGGGCAGCCTGACGTATTGTATATCAGATTCGAGTACCTAAGGTTGCCAACCATACTGCTTAAATTAGGCCACCCCAACGATAAGAGAAAGATAACTACATTATTCGAGATTGATTATTCATAAAGAACTATAGTAGTAGTTATTAAAACATTTTCTATGTGTCTAAATGTAAAAATTATTGCAGATAATTATTGCTCTCAGCTGAATTACGAACTGCAAAACCATCTTGAGGCATGTTGGGGTTATTGAATCAAACAATAATAACATTCTGCTTGACCACATAATTAACAGTTTACTTACATGTCATCTTAATCGGTCTATTTAAATAATTTCAGTAGACTTGATAGAAGGTGAAAATCTCGATCATTTTCTTCATAGTAAAAAATATAGTGCATCCTGTATTTGGAAATACTATTATTGAATTGGAAATGGCTTGTTTTCAATTACTCTTACACCACGATTTGATATCTGATATTTGGAAAATTTCAATTTGAAAACCTTGCGTAATAGAAAATAAGTAGTGTGATAAATATTACTGTGTCATAATTATGCTAGTAGTTAGCCTAGTATTCTAGCTAAAACATCAATTCTGTCCGTCAGGTCGTAAGCACAATTACTTTCGAAAGGATTGTCCTAGAGACAATCGGTTGAGTTCGGCTCCCAAATACCGCGTTTAAGTTTGTTAACTATCCATATCGTACAGGGTGTTCCATAAAATATGACCATTCAAAATTTTTGTTCCTCAATATCTCAGACGAAACAAAACCAATCGAAATGAAATTTTTGCGGCCACATGCAAGATACTCATAATAAGCCTCATTCAAAAGTTTGTGGCCATAGAAAATTTTATTGAAATATTGAAAAGAGTGATCTTCATCAGATTTCAGATGCGGGTGAAATTTTATTTTGTGAATGAAGATTGGTATACTGAATGTTAATGCAAAATTTCAAGAGGATCGCATCATCGGAACCATAAAATTAATTTTTTTTCAATTATTGATTTTTACATATTTAATTTTTTGAATAATTTTCAGAATATAATTCGGATCGTGCTGGGATTTTGCATTCATATAGTTAGTATGAATCTCAAGTGCTATACAAAATTTTGAGGTAATATCATTGAGCCACCAATGAACCAGTGCTCAGAAGCACCTGCTCAGGGCTTTTCCTAAATTTTTTGTTTACATAGTAATATCAAAAAACGGTTAGATGCCAGATTAGTCACCATTCTTCCCACACTTGCTTACAAGAAGTTAGGAACAGACGAAGAAATATAAAAAGTGATGTTATAAGATGGAACGAATGCGTTATTATACAGGTTTGGAAATTCACAACGGAAACATAGGAAATTCAATGCATCAGAGAGAGAATTTTGTCGTGCAGTTAACCAGTGCTATAATGGAAAGGTTCACGTGATTCGTCACTCTCTGAATAAACGACCGACTGGAATTTTGTGGTTAGGTCTCTCTCTTATCGTTGAGAGTGGCTCAATCGAGAAGTATGGTAGGGAACCTATAGTTCTCTCATCGAGTATTACGCGCAGCATTACGCATTAACTCAATGCGTCGGACTGCCAGTGTTAGTCGATTGGAGAGAGACAACCATATTATTTGTTCATTGGACCATTCATCGCGTCAAACGAAAACGAAACAGAGCATGTAAATCTGTCCAGGGCCCGTATTCTCAACAAGTGATATTCGAAAACGTATACGAACTTCATTGCGCGGTGTGCATTTTTGCAGATAAAACAGGGACTCGCGCAATGAAGTTCGTATACGTTTTCGAATATCACTTGTTGAGAATACGGGCCCAGTCTAGCTCTGTCCAACTGCACGGGCAAAATACTCTCTCTAATGCATTGAATATCGAATGTATCTAATGTGAATTTCCAAATCTGTGTAGCGCAGATTTTTTCCAAGCACTAAAACCTCAGCGTACAAAATACTTTTTCACCAGTCTCACCGAGATAACCTTCGTTGTTTTAATGACATTACATTGATTATAACTTGAAATATTATTTAAGTGGAGGGATTTGAAATTTTTAAACCAAATTCTTTTATTGTAGAAAGATGAGAATATTAGGAATTCAAGAAATAGTGGACCTTCAAGGACGAAACACCGCTCAAGATCTTCTACGAGGGAACCTATAAAGAGGCCTCCCCTCTTATCTGCTGCCAGTGATCCTGCCTTATTGACGCCTACGAATAGTGTGTTACTAACTCAATTACTAACAAATAGTAAGTATCTACTTTTGAGGTAAATGTAATTCATTGTAACGAATCAAATAAAATGTTTCTAAATTGTATATTTCATGTAATGTGTAACAATAATCTGACATTTTTCTTCATGCGTTTTAGATTTACATGCACATTAAAGTATTATTTCTCAATTTTATAGGTTCTAATGACTCCACGCAACAAAATGGTGGTAGCAGTGTTCTTTTGACCCAGCTATTGACGAATAATGGTAAGTATTGTAAGCTCTTGCTGAAATGATGTTTATCCTCTATTTTCATTTTAATGGTTAAGGGCTACCGTGGTAATAAACACACCTGCTTAAATAACAGCAGTCATTATTTCATTGCAAACTGCAGTTCATTTTGACAGAAACTATCGACCGAATATAAACAAATTATTTGATTAGCAAATGGAGCCTGGTATAACCCAAACGATAAGACAAAGACAACTGTGCATAATCTGCATAGGTCCATATGATTCCTGCGCGAAACGTGGCAGGTAAATCTTCGATTAGACCGCTGCTTAACTGTACGGCAAAATTCTCTCTCTAATGCATTGAATTTCGTATCTTTCCGATGTGAATATCCAAACTTGTATACTGAATCAATGGGAGTAGTCCTATCCTTCACTTGATATTTATAGTCATTATTATTTATTAATAATAATGTACTTTATTGTATATTAACGGAACTCATGTTTCAGCATCTGAAAATTCGAATTTGTACAGGCAGAATCAGAGTTCTGTACAAAACAGTAGTGCGATAAGAATAAAAGAAGAGAGTGGTTTATCTACCTATTTGACTGATGCGCCCGCCACTACACTCATTATAACATCGCCTGTCACCTTCAACTCTGTGCCATCACCAACAACAGATCATGTAAGTAGATTTCAATTACTATCAGCGATTTTCTGAAATTTAAAATCGAAAATACACACATTGTCAAAAGTCTTAAAAATCTAGAGTCTAGACCTTTAAGAATAACTTTGCTGTCACCTGACATGATGCTACCCTCAGAGTAAAAAGTAAACCTATATTCCGTTCAATTATAAGAAGGAGCTTTGTAAACAAACAGAATCGTCTGGTTTGCGCACAATAAAGCTCGTATTGGTCAAACTGTCATAAAAACGATTTCTTCGACCGCCCTAAGAAACTGCCAGGATCGTACTCGGAACGGACTGTGGATGGTACTGGATAGAGAAAATCTTTTGACAAAGTGTATACAGTGTGGAATCTCCAAATTCGAGACTCCGTCCCATTTTCTTCAAATTTATCTTGCAGTGCCATCGCCTTAAATCTTTCTTCATTTTCAGTCGATGTTGAACTCTTTCAGCAGTTCAAACAGCCCTATCCTGGACCACGCATCCCAATGCTTAAATTCTCCAACGTCATCTCAGGGTTCCATAGGTTCACCGATTCCAGAATCAGGTAGTAGAGATCAGAGAAGGGTGGGTCATATACATGCTGAGCAAAAACGGCGGTACAACATTAAAAATGGTTTTGATGTTATTCATTCTTTGATACCACACCTAAATCAGAATCCGAACGCTAGGGTAAGTATTCAGAGTTGTTTTTCATATCTAAGTTGGTCTTAGCCTTTTTTTCTATTGTTTCCTTTCAGTTGAGTAAAGCAGCTATGTTACAAAAGGGTGCTGAATATATTAGGCAATTGAGACAAGAAAGGGAACAGCTCAAAGAAGAGATGAACAACTTGAGGCAGCAGATTGAAAGTTTGAATACTTCGATCAGGTAATGAAAGTTTTATTAAATACAAAGTTGTTATTAATAACGATGTATAAAAGTAAGATCAGATGCACCCGTTTGTCCGACGGCACGATGATACGACGGCTTTCCTATTGGTCCACAATTTTGGCGCCAATAATCATCCGATGGATGGACACGTTCGTACGACGTCGTATAAAGTTAAAATATTTTAACTTTTGTCCGATATAGGATGGAACATAACTTCACTCACGACCTCAAACGTTCAGTTTTCATTCTGTTGCGATTCGAGATAATCTACAACCCAGTTTCGAAAATGAATAATAATAGATCGTTAGAAAAAGAAAAGTTCTACAATTTTGCTTTTATCGTTATTATTAATAAGAAGAAGGAAGAAAAACGCAATAAACAGGAAGACCTGGGTGCGCGAAATATTTAAACATCGAAAAGATCACAGTGTTTATTATAATTTACTACAAGAAATGAAACTGACCTATCACGAAAAATACACACACAGATACCAGGAAAGTAAACCCAGTTCGTCTAAATTCAAAATTTCCGCCTTTTATGATTTCATTTCGTACGAACGTACACGGAAGCATGTGACAGACATTATCGGATGATCATTGATCATTGGCGCCAAAAATGTTGACCAATAGGAGAGCTGTCGTATCATCGTACCGTCGGACAAACGGATGCATCTGACCTTACCTTAACACGGATTCTGGTCAATATTTCATTTGATTGACAATGTTAATGTTGTGGTTTTTAAATTGATCCATTAGATAATTCCGATATTAATGTTTTCTAGTGTGACCATAACTGTTTTTTATTATAATGCATTTATTCTTTCAGTAATTGTCAGTCTATGTTACCTACAAATATAGCTCCTATCAATATCAGGAGAGATGGTAAAATGCAAGAATTATTCGATGAATATGTCCGAAATAGAACAGTGGAAAATTGGAAGTACTGGATTGTATCCTTTTTATGAATAAAATATTTCACTACCTTTGCACAAAGCAGTTTAAGGTGCATAACTACAACATGATTTTGAAAAACTGAATAATGATCCAACGTAATTGTGAAACTTCCTTAATAATAAATAGTTCAGCTTAATCTTCAGGCCTTTGTTGGTGTCTTTCAATAATGTGGTTTCCACATCGAGTATGGAAGATTTATACAGGTCAACCATTCTATGGGTAGAGCAGCATTGTACTCTTGGAGATCTCAGACCTGGTGAGTTACCATTACATTATTATTATCCCCGACGGAAAAACGTTATATTTGAACGGAAATATCTTGAGTGGAAGTCAGAAGTTAAATACCTAGGAATAACACTGTATAGTAAACTTCTATTGAATAAGCATGTTGAGACTGCTACTGGCAGGGCTCTAATGGCGTGCAGACGTCTATGCGGCAAAAATTGTGGTTGTCACCCAAAAATACTGCGATGGATGTACGTCATGATTGTGAGACCTATAATCACATATGGGGTAGAAGCCTGGTATGCCAAGGCAAGTCAGGTAAACCCAACTAGGACACTTGAGGTCATTACGGATCTCACACCTCTACATCTATTGGTTGATAGGGTAAATCAGATTAGAGGAGGGGCAACAGATCAAAACCGACCTTGCATCCCCGCGCTGTTTGCCAGTCAGGCAGCAATGAACTTCACCACCTTTCTGGGGGCCACATCCATTACTTGTTCAGGCTTTAGGAACCAGGAGCCAAGATGCCGTAACCGTTTCTGGTGAACAGCTTCACACACACACATAGTAGGTGTCTTGCTGTCTCGGTGGCTTCCTGACATAAACGTCATGTACACTCGGGCGCCTTTTCCATGTTTTTCAAGTGATACCTCACGGGACAGTGCCCGGTGAGAGCGCCCGTCAGTTTCCTCAGTTCCAATTTGCTGATTGAGAGGACTTTCTTGGTCCAGCTCGTCGAGTGAGAGAGAAATGACCTAGCTTGCCTTTGACCATTGATCGTACGCCAGGACTTAAGCTTCCTCTTTTATTCCTAGTCTTCAATAGCCATTGCCTGATGGCTGGCTGGGACGCCGCAAAACGATTCTGGTCCAGTGAAGGCGGTTGTCCCCCTTCCCTGGCCAGTTGGTTGATAGGGTAGCCCATGAGGCTATCCTCAGAATATTTGAGGAAGGTACAGGTAATGAGAGAATATAGAATCAGAGAGTCTGGTCCTCTCTGAATAACTACATCTCATATGCGAACCTCCCTAGTGGTGTAATGATCAAGAAAGTAAGCACTGAGCAAAACTTCAGGACGTTGCTAAGTAGAAGAGAGGATTGGAAACGAAAATACACCGACTATAACCTCAAAGAAAATACCGTAAAATGGTTTATAGATCTTCCAAAATCTCAACAGGAGCTGGCGCTGGGATATACGGGCCAAGTACGAAGTGTGCATTGTCGCTAGGATCCTGTACGAGCGTCTTTCAAGCGGAAATCTTAGCTATTGAGAGATGTCTAGATATAAATCTAGAAAGAAACTATCAGAAGTGCGATATAGCCGTATATTCAGATAGTCAAGCTGCTACTAACTGAGTTCCTACGTCATCGACTCTAAAATGATCTGGGAGTGCCGGAACAAACTCAATGAGGTAGGCAAGAAAAATAACGTATTTTTAGTCTGGGTTCCCGGCCACTCGGGAATCAAAGGAAACGAAGGGGCCAATACACTTGCCAAAGAGGACGCACGAATGTCACTCATTGGTCTAGAACCCTTCTGTGGTATATGTAAATGTAACTATAAGAAGGAGTTTCTGGAGAAGGAGAAAGCCGAGAGGGAAAAACTCTGGCGGAATCTCCCAGGGATGAGTTCCTTCGGAACATTAAGACAGCGGGATCCAAAAGATATCTGGATCTTGGTAAGAATCAATAACACCTCCTCACTGGCTTTCTTACACTGTCGCCTCAGGAAGCACCTTTTGAGGATGGGATTATCGGACCCTGACGAGTGAAGGTTCTGTGGGGAGGAGAAAGAAACCCCCATTCACCAAGTCACAGAATGCCTTGGCATTGTGAGCCTAAGGAGAGAACGCCTTGGGCGAGAAACTTGAAGAGTGAGGAACTAGCCTCGTTGAAGATTTCACAGATATTAGATTTCATAAGATCTCTAGAACTGGAAGGCGAGCTGTGAAGGGTTTGACCAGAACAGCTCTATAAGGGGGCATTAAATATTAGTAAAATATTTTCAAAACATATTTTCATCATTCTCTATAACATGTTCAATGATTTTAACCTTAAATATTATTTTTTTCAGTTGTACTCAACTCTTTACGGTATCTCTGCACAAAAACTGAAATTCTTTCTGAACCAGAACGACTACCAGATGAAGCAAGGCAGTTGTGTTTATCATCAAAAAATAATCCTTCGTAACATATACTTTTTTTTTCTTCGAGTTATGCATTATGTATAATATTTTAATGAATGGTTCTGTATGCATAGAAGATCATACTCAGAAATGGTACATGAGGATTTGTATTTGAAGGTATCATAATTCTGTATAGCTCAGATGATTTCCATTGTTGATCAATTTTCATAGAGGTATTATTTGGTATTTTATCTGCCTACAAATGGGCAAGTGAATTGTGTAAAACACAAGAAAACGAAGAATGTAGACCTTTTCATGAAAACCCATTTTCATAATCAACATTTGCACAAATTTGATTATCAAAGAAGTTGGCATATTAAAGTTTCAATAAAAGAACTTTAGCCATTAAGCTAAGGTTTGAGATCAAGTGGTGAAATGACAACATTGAGGATTTCAAGCGTCGCTTTCCTAGTTTTTATATGCCTGAATAATCTCCTTAATCACTTCAGTTGGAAGTGAAGTGATTTTGACGAATAGAAATTACTTTTTCGGATGTCAATCAACGAAACAATAAGGTTTGAAATCAGAATATCTACTAAAGTTCGGAAGGAAATTCTAAAAGTAATATGAATTATTCATTACTGGCAATGAAACCTGAGGATAATGATACACTTTCTGTTATGTTTAGAAGTGAATTGTAAACGTCTCACTCCTTTAATGCTAGTTTATTTTATTGTTGTGCTGAACCGAAGTGATTGTGGAAATTAAATCGATTTTGTCAGAAAGCAACTTCAGTTAGAAGTGATGGGCATCAGTTCAAAATCACAAAATTGTTGAATAGAACGCACATCAACTGAATTTGCACCAGTTTGGAAGTGATGCAGCTTTTATATTCGGCTTTCCAGTCAGTTACTTTAAGGCCCTGGGCTTGAAGAACGTCTCTGCTATCGCGGAAACATGTTTATAATTTGCTGAAACCTGTCAATTTCAACCGACTCCAGAATATCTATTTACACCAATTTTTGTTATCAGCAAAGAAAACAAATGCCTTATGTGATGATTTTGAATAAGTTAGAGTTTCACTTTCTAGAAGGAATCTGAAGTATATTAAAAAAGACAAAATGACAAGTTACCAATATTCAGGAACGTGCATTTGGGATGAGATGTTCAAAAGTAATTCACAGGCGAAAAACTTAAGATCTGACAAGCGATATATACTCAGCAATAAGCTGACTGAGATATTTGAATGCGATGCGCTATACCACAGTTTATCGCCGCTCCAGCGATTTTTTATTGGGAAGTAATAGTAGTGATGTTTATAAAAGAGAGAAATATGATTTTCGTAAAATAGGAGGAAGACTTGTTGGTACAGTGCCGGAAACCGAAAATTGAACGACTCTGCGGTCCATATTATTTGGCTATTTTTAGTTAATTTTATCAAGCTTTGACACAAAATCACTCTATTATGTGCCTTTGCATTGCTAGTCAATGAAAGTGTCGAAGCTTTATGCTCCGCAGGTTCGTTTAAACCTCGGAGTAAAAAGTAAACATAGAGATGCTTTCACGCATTTGCTATGCAGTCAGTGGAGTCTGTTTATTTACGCGAACAATATTCCGGCGTTGCGAACTCGTGCCGTATGTTTATGCCGTATTGGGATAATTGGTCTACCGCTCCCCTATCCTAGTACTAACGGCTTGCGTTTGTTACCGACAATTCTGCCAGTTTGGCAACATCGTCTGTTAGTGTTTAGTTTCGCGATGCGGTCGTGTTTACATTTTTATTTCGATTTGACATTCATAAACTGAATTATTTCACTGATTTGGAGGCAGTTTATTGTTGCTTAAGGCTATTCCGGTAATTATAGCTAAGGCAAAATTACGAAAATGTATTATATTCAGGAATTGTAGAAACGAGAATCTAACTCATTGCTTACTTCACCCCAGTGTTGCAGTGAAATGCTTTTCATCTCACTGCTTGGTTGATTACAATGCGGTACTATTAACGCACCTCTATGTTTATTTCTTACTCTGAGGTTTGGACCATGCCACAACATAAATTATAGGCAATGATACCAGATATGATAGATCTAAAGAGAACTTACTTGATTGGTGTTGCCAGCAGAACTGATTACTGAAGTTAGAAAACTTCAATAAAAGTAACTTCAGACATGTTGATTATAAAGACAGAGCATGGAAATCAATTCCACTGATAATGTAGTCAATACATAATTATATCAATATACCGATTTGGAAATTCACATCGAAAACATACGTATACAAGGCATCAGACAGAGACTTCTTTCCTCCAGTTGCACAGATGAATAGGCGAGATAATCAAGTACGATAACTGAATGAATTCAACTGTCTTACTCCAATAATCTAGTCTTGTCTCTCTCTTATCGCACTATTGTAGGGAACCCGCACTAAACTTATAGAATTTTTAATTTGTCAGGGTGCCCGTAATACTCGATTCAAGTATTTACTGTTGCCTACCATACTGAAGAATTACGCTCCTCTAAACGATAAGAGAGAGACAAGACTAAAATAATGAAGTAAGACAACTGAATTCAATGTGTTACAGCAAGTGATTGTCTCGACTATTCATCTGTGCAACTGGAGGGAAGAATTCTCTGTCTGATGCATTGTATATCGTATATTTCAGATGTGAATTTCCAAACCTGTATATTTGTAAATGAAAGTAGGAAGTAATATTCATCTACAAAATGCAGCTTTAATATTTGTTGTTTTTTATTGATGAATATCATTCTCTGCGTTTATATTTGTCATTGTACAGGGTTTCTATGAATGATCATAACAACACAGTTGGCGTTTGACTATTATGAATATTTATATTCTGATTTAAACTTTCATTGAAACAAACGATACTGTGAACTTGGGCTGGTAATTCCGAAAGAAATTGAATAATGTGACTGGAATTATAAATTTGTAGAGAATTTGTGAGAAAAGATAAGATAAAAAATTTTCAAAGCAACCTACTATGTTACAATCATTTATAGAGACCCCGTATATTTTCCGCATTGAATTCTACTGAAATTATTTTATTCAAATTCAAAATTGCAATTAGTGATCATTCCTATTCGACATTGTACATATATTGGATACACCTTGAAGCCCCAGATGAATAAATTAACATAGCAGTTCTGGTGTTACGGGTCTTGAAGCACAATTTAAAAAGAGAGTTTTTTATTCAGGGTGTCCAAAGATGAAATCGAGATAGTGGTTGTAGCGACAGTCTATGCGATTGCTATGTCCAAAGTCTCTTTGGTTCAGATATAAAGGCTAACTTGTGAATTCAGACCGAAAAATTAAATCATATTGGATATTGTTCGATTCCGTTGAAATTTGTTTCTTGGATTGAACTGAAGAGGTTCGAACTGAATCATTATCAAGACTAATAATCTCTTTTTTATGTTTTACTTATAACTCTCCCTTTATATTTATGATCAAGAATCGGAGCTCAGAATCGAAATCTAATGGAAAATCCTATAAAGTTTTAAAAAAATTATGGCGCAATTTGAATTTTTTCGTAATGAATTCTTATTGGTGATTTTTTTCATTTGCGAAATTTATAATCCGATTAACATTGGGTTCCACAAAGCTTGAGGAGATAATCAAACCCTTGATTTAGATTTCAGTTGATAATTCGTGTCGAGAATGAACAGAAATTAGCCTAGAAATTATGAAATTCTAATTATCAATGTAATCAGAGTTTTAATAAGCCCAACAGTTTTTAGAAATATAATGATGCCGGAGAAGCTCTTGAAACTTCTTACTATTGGTTTTTGTTGGTTTTATTCGAGATATTGTATTGTTACTTGTGCTGTATTGTCAAGTATTATGCTTAGAAATATTCAGTTCGGATTTCTTCATTACATACAATTTTTTGCGGATCACCTTTTTGATCGTTATTTGTTTATTTTATGAACCAAATCTGACAATCCCCGACGAAACGGTTCTGGACTTTTTCATATGCCATTGTTGATTCCATCTTCAGAGAACCTGTATATCCGAGTGGAAATATTACAAATTGGATATTCTATTGATAATTGCGCTACTGTGGGTTGATATTTCTAGACAGACCAACTACACCAGTTTGTGAATCACCCAGTATTTTGCTTGAATAATCATTAACAGAAAGAACTCAATATAATATTGGGAGTATGTAGACTGTCAGTAATTATAAATTTCTTTCAATATTTCCCAAACATTTTCAACATTCTTTTCATGAGAATAAGTCTACAAGCCGAGGAGTACCATATGAAAAATTAGATGCATTATGCGTTGTTGATCGTTGAATTAATTAAATATGACATATTCCTCCCTCAAAAATATGCACTTTTTTAACAGGATCTTTTATTTATAATGTTTACTTTTTGTGCCATCATGAACGCATGATCAATCTTAAGACTTGAATGTTGGGCTTTAGTGAATCTAACATAGTTTGTTTCCTTTAGTTTTTTGATAAAAATGGTATGTGAGGTACATATAGGATTAAGTTCAAGAAGTATATTTAGGATTGAATTATTGTCAAGTACAAATGTTACCATTCAGATTGAGCTGACACTGTTAATATTCATGAAAAGGAATATTTTCCATGTACAAACATGTTGACCAAAACCAGATAGGGTAAATTTGGTGCATTATTGTATATTGTGCAATTTTCACGAAATGTAAATTTTTTCAACTAGTGGTAGTGCCTTAAAAAGTGTGATACTTGTATTGATTTCCGAATGCTTGTTATATTCCTCTGATGAATTGGAGAAATATTATTTTTAAATGGACGAGTGTTCAGTTGCAGCTTTTGGCAGGTGACAACTTTCAAATAACAATTATCATGATGAAGCATATTATGTTTATTCAGCAAAACATGCAAATATGGTGCGCCATAATTTATATGTCACGTTATAGACGGACAGAACAAGATTGATATATTCATTCTGTAAAAGTTCGTCAAAAAATTTTAGGAAGATATAATCATGTTAAATTTTGTAGCATAAGAACTTGTGTTTTTGATTATCTTCTTTCTGGAGAAATGGAAATATATTAGTCGCAAAATTGCATTTTATGAGGAATATTATGAACATTTGGAGTCTTCTAATTAGTAATTTTATCATTTTGTTACTGTACTTATTAATAAAATAATTTTATGTTATTTCATAACAGTTGTTTAATGTCAAACTTTGTCACAAATTCATATTGTATTAAATATTTTTGTTTTATAAATTGCGTTTTTCTACATATAATTCAATATGAAAATTCTGATGAAATGTGAAGAACAAGTAGTCTCATATTGTGTTTACTTGCCGTATTTGTTCTGCTAAGATTGAAATTGCAGTATATCGTCACTGATATGGAAGGGTATTTCCTGAGAGGAGATTTGAACATTAACGCTGGCTTACACGAACAGATTATTTATTGATTGATGAACAGAAAAAGTAATGAAACGTATACTTTTACTGTTAAATTGCTGTAAATCAACTGATATAAGCTCGGTAATCGTAAATATGAAAGAAATGAACATTTTTGCAGACCCAAATCTAGTTTTTGATCCTGTTTAGGGAAATATTCATTCATTGAAACTAATTTCTCAAGCACTTCTCGTCACCTACTATCATTATGCTCTTATAACTGAAGCTCTATTTATATTGGTAGGGTTCACTAGCATACTTGGAAATACTCAATTTCTACTGATTTCAGTAAAATAACTGTATACGTGTTGCTAGTAATTTAAAAGTATATTTGGAACTGAAAATTGGCCCAATCTTACAAGGGAAACTAGGAAGATGCACTGTCCTCTACTGAAACCAGGCAAGTGTCTGTTTACATTGCAACTGCAAGCCAGTTGAGTAGAGTAAAATTGTAGAAGTGGGGACAGGTTAATAGGGTGTATGTACTATTGCACACATGCTTTTCACTCAACTCTACCGTCACTAGCACAACCTGTTATAATTAAATGTT
The DNA here is from genome assembly GCA_013421045.1 of Propylea japonica. NCBI lineage: Eukaryota > Metazoa > Arthropoda > Insecta > Coleoptera > Coccinellidae > Propylea > Propylea japonica. Next base: position 92,641,689 of record CM024240.1, read on the forward strand.
ACTAGGGGAATAGTAATCTTCAACTGAACTCTAATATAAATCGAGCTTCAAAACTTGTATCAAATACACAAATCTAAATTTTACTATACCTGGTTCATTCTCGAAGAGATTTGAGAAACTAGCTAGAATGCTTCAAAATTGAAGTTGAGACATGGGATAAATCAATAATAAAAGGCTGTTGGTTTTTGAGAAATGTGTTTACTGTCAAACTTAAATTCAATTTACATAAAAAATATCTTCCTTACAAATTGTCAGTGTATACAACTGTACAATTTATTGATTGAATTTTAAGATTTACAATTCTTTCACATCTTTCAAACGTCTTACTGCTGATCGAACTGTGGCTGCTGCTGTTGTTGAATACACCCATGCACCTCCAGCAACGATCCTCTTGCATCTTTTACAGGACCATATTCCAACGACTGACCTCTTCATGGCATCCTTACCACAGAAACTGCAGGAATATTTACTGTGTTGGGTAATTTCCATCTTCTTAACCATTTTACGCAAGGAAGCACCATAACGGGTTCCATATTTACCAACAATTCCGACCTTTTTAGTGCGTTTGGCCATTATTTATTGAAAATGCAAACTACTCGTGCTCGAACGGAGGAAGGTTAGAAAGAACGAGAAGTCAATCGAATCGCCATGCGGTGTTGTTCAACCATAGATTTTTACTTCTAACCATAGAACTATTTTCAATGTCGCCAACATTATCATGAACCATTTGCAGGCGCTTTTCTGAAACTCTAATGAAAGAGAATTATTAGGATTGCATTCTTCAATAGATTTTACAAATATCAATAAAATACGTAATTGGATGTGAATGAAAAGTTTACAATCAAATTACTAGTTCCAAAAAAACTTTCATATGCAAAGAGAACAGATTATAGAATTCTGTCTTTGAATAAAGGGTTCTGCAATGTATATCTGAAGAACTGGCAACATGTTCTATGCTGGCAACCTCGTCTGCAGCTGAGTTGTTGTCAAAATTGACATCTCTTCTCATTAATGCTCTAATTATGTTTTTTTTCAAAGGATCGCTGCACTTATTGGAAAGCTCGATATTAATGAAGTATATATATTATCCATGATATTATTATAATGGAATAAAAACGATAGTGTTTGTTCTCTTTTAATAGAGGATTAATCTTTATATACGGCGTGAACAAAAGGGAATGAGATTTCATTGGGTCTCCTTAAATAATATGATCATTTATTATGAGTAACGTACGGTAAGAATAATTCCCTATTTTGGGCTATTTCAGTATTATATATAATTGATATACACTTATGAGAATTCATTTTCTAGTAAAATGAAAGTTGCCACCTGCTCCATTCATGAGAGCGAAGACAGCATGAACAAACCAAAAACACAAAACAATACAGACATGACCTCTAGTACTACATCAATGACTTCAAGCCTCTCATCTCCTGTTGATTCAGGCGTTCAACTTCTTGATAGTGAGAGTGAAGCTACTTCTGTTATGTCAACCAGCGGAGCAGGATGTGAGATGGAGTCTATTCTTGTATCAGATAATGAAAGCTCAGCTAAAACTGAGCCTAATAATTCAAAAAGACTCACTGTTATAGACTTGACTGATTCTATCAGTCACACTGAGAGTCCTGGTAATATAAACGATAATAATATTGGAACCACACAAAATGAAATAGAAACTAATGAGCTTAAATGCCAAATGGATTTGTTCGAAAAAGAGTTTGGAATTGCAAGTATAAAGGAGTATTTTATGTGCGGCAAAGAAAACGTTGAAAATGTCTCTACTTTAGATTTATTCAGTGAAAATCTCAATTATGCTGATAAATTAGAATTATATGCAAAACAAAATGCTATAACTGGTTCTAACTCATCACCATGCTTACGAAAAAGTGGATTACTAGAATTTGGTATGCACGGAACACTGAATAAAAGTTTAAGTGATGATGTTTTCGAAATGGAGCACCCTATTCAAGGTAAAAGCTTATAGAGTTTATATATTTTTCGAGTCTTATTACGTATACAAGAGTTTCAGTAACATAAATATTGCGTTCAGCTCAAAATATCAGGGGCACATCAGACCTTAAAATTACAGTGCTCAGAAAATTCATTAATAAATACACAGAAAACGAAGATAACAAAACTTTCTTCACCTGTTTCTTTAGAAAACATTTTATTGTGCTTTTTGATGATATGTAACTTAGTACAGGTGGCCCAAATTAAATGATCTTTTTTCAAAATAATCAATTGCAAGCAAACAGAGCCCAGAGATATCTGAATTGGATCTCAAGTTACAGGGCGTTTCTGAAAAATTGCTGTTTAAAAATTTGGCTAATCTCCTTTTCTATTGGAGATATCACGAAGATTCCAAAACTTTTTATTTTGTTAGTTTTATTGCCCAACCACTGCTTCAATCTGATCCGAAACATTATTCGCCGCTTAAGTGCTAAAGAGAAAAGTTTGTGTTTTTTAAATGGAACACGCTATATTTCTCATCATTATTTATTTATTACAAGCAGACCCAACAGACGTTGTTTGGCATACACAAAAATTCATTCAATTCGATCCAGCCATTTAGTTGCGGAATAGATGAAAAACCTAGATAACGACTACAGCGCCATCTCTTGATCTGATTTGTGATCATAAACATATGGGCATCAGGCAATCCGAAATACATTCATACATCATAGGTTTAAATTTGTAAAATATGGGTTAAGTTGTTGTATAATATGTTAGTTAATACGTTATTTCTGATTAAAATTTTCTATTCACTCGATGTAAATTCACTTTTTGTCCAAATGTTAAAATCATTATAACTTATTTATTTATTTTTATTTATTTAATAATAATAAGCTACAAACAGACAGTGCTGATAACAATAGCTGTGTTTACATGCATCATTTTAGGTGTGATTAGGTTCTTGTATGCTTCTTCTCAATCTGGGTACGAATCTGTTATATGGGGTGATGGAGGAGACTATTTGGGGTAATTTATTGAATAGTTGAGTAGCTACATATATAGGGGACTGCTTTCCTCTTTGGGTTCTCATTCTGTCCACTGCCAACTCATGTGTTCGTCTTAAATGTAGGCCGTGAATATCATACCTTTGCTGTAATTCTACTTTTGTTTTAATTAAGTTGTTTTTTATTTATATAGCAATTTACACGACTCGAATTTTTTTAACTCTCTGATGTTCAGGTATTGGTACTTCGAATATAGATCTTGAGTTCGCATGTCGTATGGAAGTCCATATATTGCTTTTATTGCTCTGTTTTGTAAGATCTGTAGTCTGTTGAGGTTGCGCTCTGAGGTGTTGGACCATATTGGCATCAGGTAAGTCATAACAGATATTATATGGGAATAGTATATCGAGTGTCGACAAGAATCACTCAAGCATTCAGAGACTCTACGGAGGGCACCAATGAGTCCAGATAATCTGTTGATTACCATTTGGATATGGTCATCCCACTTGAGTTTATCATTCAGTTGAAGGCCAAGATAATTATATGTACTCACTTGTTTGATTCTTTTTTTATTGAGACAGATTTCTATGTTTGACTTTCCTTTTGCTCCGAACAACATTATGACTGTCTTCTTCTCATTTAATCAGTTTATTCTGAGTTAGCCAGTCTAAGAATTGTTGAGGTCTTGTTTTATTATATTTCTAAGTCATTCTCTGACTTGGCACTGTACACAATCACGGTATCATCTGCGAACATCCAGTGGTTTCCTTTCAAACCGAGTTGAGTAATGCTCTAATAATATGTACTCTATGACTGCTTGATTGGTCGTAAGAAAAAGGAAAGCCTTTTATTTTTTTCTCAACAATTTTTTTGGAAATACATATTTTGTTGTATAAACCTTGCCCTAGCAATTATGAACGCAACAAAAAAGAATTATCCAATTTGGTGCAGCCGTTTGAAAGATATAGCATTTTGACGGTAACCATAAATCCAGTTTTATTAATATAGATTCATGATATTTTTGAAAAAAGAGATAGAGAGTCCCTGAATATTTTTCCTCTAACCCTTATTGTTCTCAAGGTGCTCTCAGCGAATTTGGGGCACCCTGTACTAAAATTTGAGATTCCAATAACATTATATGAAAGAGCTTGGCTTTTAACATTTTCTCAGATACAAGAGCTTATTCAAATGAAGCAAATTTTTAATTCATCACTTAATTAATCTGTATATGGCATGTGTATTTGACGTTTATTATTTATTCACTCCTCAGGCAAACTTGAACGCACTACAACAGAAGCAGATTTAATGAATGTCTCCTTGACAAGCTATGAACTATTGGATTACACATCACAAAATCTAGTTTTACCTGTGATAAACGATCCGATGAACGTTAGTATGTCTGAAGAAGTAAATGAAAATTTAGTCGCTCAGTTGAAATCTAGCATTCACCAAGCAACAGAAAGTAATTTGAAGGATGTACCAGTAATTGAGCCTGAGCCTAAGGCAACAGATGAACAGATTGTTTACCGTAGACAAAGGAAGAAGAAGTCTAAATCAGATACCCCCAAGAAGAGAGTTTCTTTTCATGAGGATATTTTAAACAGTACGAAAATCGATGATATTCACATTAATCATGGCTTCATAACACATGAACCAGATGTCTCCTTTAGTTTCTTTCAAAGGGGATTTATAAGAAAACCCGATGTTGTGAAAGGAAGATATAGCTGGGCTGCTGAGGGAGATGCACCATATTATGAAAAGCCAGTATCAAGCAGAAAGACAAATTCAGATATGTATGTACAGAACCAAAAATATTCATCAACTTCGTCGAGTTCGACTGGGAGTATCTCTAGCTCCATAGATGAAGAAGATTCTTCTGACGAAAATGTGTCTAAAAAAAGTCCATCATTGATCCAACCAAAGTCCAGTTGCTTGAAGAAAACGTCAAAGAAAAGAACTATAGACACAAAGATTGTCCATGAAGAAATTAACATCCCTAGGCAAAAGTCTGATACCAATTTGCTTGATACTAATATTTTTGGAAGTTTGAAGAACATACTGACTTTTTCCACATCAGTTCCATTAGCTGAAAGAGGTAAGTGAGTTTGAGTTAGTTGTGAAGAATAGGGTACAACGAGTGAATTTTTATGTAAAAATATGCTATATACTAGAATATTGGTTGGAACCTGTTAACGAAAATTGATGACTATTTTTAGAGTGCTGTAGGCGTTTTCTGAAACTTACTTGGATCGCATACCCAGGTTCTAAGTTAAACACATAAGGTTTAGGATTTGAAGTGGCTGTCGTATCAATTACTTAACCAAATATTTTATGAATTTATATTTTAGTCCCAGTTCACTTTCAGATTGTCTCCAGCTTGGCTTGTATTTATTAGCTTTTGTCAAATTTTTCTTATAATCTTTGGTGTGCTCTTCCATGTTAAATGTTATCTTTGAGTACCTATGTTAAAGAATTGAAGAAGGCTGTAGCTTAGTGCAGAAAGATCTGCATACAAAGTTATTAAGAAATTGTTTTACATTATTTTCTTGGCTCATGGAATCACTGAATTTACATTGAGCCAAATTCTCTTCTCTTTCCATAATAATATAATAAACAATCTTTATTCCTGACCCCAAAACAGTACAAGTACTGGCACCAGGGCCTAGTTTATAGCTTATGTGTCAGTTGCAGGAACGTCCATTAAAATTTAAAGGTCCATTAAACTCTTAATCCTCCATTATTACAAGGAACTAATGAAGGATTAAGGGTTTAATGGACCTTTAAATTTTAATGGACGTTCCTGCAACTGAGCATATAACAAAGTAAAATAAAAAACATAAAATATATACAAAAAAATAATATTATTTCATTCTAATATAATACTTTTCTACAACCTACAATCACAAAAGAGTATCACAGACTTGTAGATAAAATTTCAGTTTATGGCACATTTTGTTTATTGAGGTAGCACTTAGTAAATGTATCGGTAATTTATTATATGAGGAAATGCTGCTAGCAATGGGGGAATTTAAGGCTTTTGTGGTTCTGGCGAAGATATTTCTGAGGTTTTTTTTTTCTAGTTCCATAGTTATGATAATCATCATTTTGGAGTAGTACAATGTTGGTTTTTAATAGTTTTCTCTTCATTTTGAAAATTAATCTTGTTTGTTCAAGGAGTCTTAACTTTTCTACATTTAATATTTTTGTTATTTTATATACTTGAACTGTCTGTGTGAAGTACTCTAGCTGGTATATTGTCTTGACTGCTTTATTTTGTTGTCTTTGAAGTTTTTGCAGGACATATTTAGAATTAGGAATAGAATACAGTAGAGACTCGATAATCCGGATATTTACTAGTCCGGATTGCCGTCAAGATTGTATTATGTACTTATAATCCGGATTGCAAGACTCAATAATCCGAATTTCCGATCGTTGCATACGTGGTTTACGGTTCTAACTTGTCAACTCAATTTCTATGACGACGATTGGGCGTTCTTTTTGGTATAGTGCACAATGGTATAAGACAAAAAAAGTCAGACAAGAATAATTAATTAGTGAAATGGAATGAAATGTTTCTACCTCCAAACCATACAGCTTTGATACGGCATATGGATCATAATGATATTAAATTAACAAAACTGAAATACCGAAAAGGCCTTTTAGCACATATTTTTTCGATCCTCGAAGGCGGGGAAAATGTTAGCAAATGCATTTAGAGCATAGATCAATTCGATGCAATCTGTTTATTCCATAACTCATGGCAATTACTGATATTCAGCTTCTGAAAGATATACAGGAGAAAGCTATTGTTCAGCATTCTTTTTCCCTCACAGTAGAAAACGTAAAATATCTAATTATTCCAAATAATATATGTTTTATGATTTTGATAATGAAGCCTATATTTATTTCAACCGTTTTTTTTAATTGCATCTTTACTAGATTGTAAGACGCGGTATTCCGGATTCCTCATTAATCCGGATCATCCCTTGCATTAATTGATCCGGATTATCGAGTCTCTATTGTATTTCAACACATTGTATCTCGCAAAAAATACATAGAGACCCATAGTCCATAGGAACTTGTCATAAAATGATCAGAGGATTAGGCTACGTTCAGATGATGAGCGCTCAACGCGCGTTTACAACTACATGTATTTTGAACGCCCATCATCTGAACGTTCAGATGATGGGCGTTCAAAATACATATACATGTAATTGTAAACGCTCGTTAGCAAAACGCGCGTTGAGCGCTCATCATCTGAACGTAGCCTTAAGATCCCGAATTTACGGAACCTTATTCTGAAACATTCTGTATATTATTACTGGATTATAATTCCTCCACTATTTAAAATTTCAGGAGTTCCAGAAGGACAGGAAGATATACCTGTTTATTCTCCTGGAAATGATAAATCTAATCGTAGACGCTCTTGCACAAATTTCTCATTTTTGGAGACAGAAGGTATGGTAATCAAAGAAGAACCGGTGAAGAGACGTGGTAACCTTAACTTGGAAGTTGCTAAAAGTAACTTTAGATTATCTAGAAGTGAGGGTTTTTACCCCAATTATCCAGTAGATCAACAGTTACCACCAAACATTATTTTGTGTGACAGCAACGTTTATGAACATAAAGGAATTAGTTACTCTTACGAGTATGACAATTTCCAGAAAACATTTGAACAACAAAACAAACCTAAAAGCTCTAATTTGTATCAGCTCATAATGAAAGAGTTCAATTTTTTCCGAAAGAAAGGTAAAGAAGAACCTGAAAAAGAAGCAAAAGAAGAAGTAGATTTACCAACATCAACTCCAAAGAAAGATGAAGAGACTGGAGTTGAAACAAGTCCTGTTGAAACAAGCTCAAAGTCTTTACTAAGTACCTACGCCTCTTCTTCGAAATTGGACTGGTCAGATAATGAAACGCCCCTTTCGGAATTTTCTGAGACCACTCATTCTCGGCATCTTAATTCCCCTAAGAGGAAAATCAACAGAAGCAATCATTATTCCACCCAATCGTCTTTCAAAATTTCAACAGAATCAGAATTGAATTCTTTTTTATCCAAGAACGAGACGGTTTCGAGACCATCGACTTCGAAATCGTCGCTGATCGACAGGTTTTTGAGAAACGTTACTTTGAAGAAAATTTTGGATGCGAAATCGGCCAAGAGGCATAAAAACGACCGGAATTATTTGAGTCTGTACGTGAAGGGAATTAAAGACAAATTTACGGGTTACGATGAATTAGATCAAGAATTAGAGAAAGAGATAATACATGGATTGAAGAAAAAAGAAGCGAATGCTGTTGTCTATGATAAGAGGATGATCACACAGTTGAAAAGGGAGGTGTTTAGGAGCCAGCTAGAGACGTTTATTAGGGTGAGTGGATGTACTAATTTTCTTGACTAAAATTTTAAACATATCAACATTGAAAAAATTGAGAACTGAATTAATTCAAGATCATTGTTTGTGATTATGTATAGTCCGTTCACGAAAGGTTGAGCCGTCGGTTGGCCATGATAATTTGACATATTCCACTGTGTATATTTAAATTTTAGGTCATGATGTTTATTTTCTTGTCAGATTCATACGCAATGTTGTCAATATTGCATAGAGTTGTCTGATAACTCGCAAGCTCGTCGGACGAGGCCGGGTACAGGGTATCCCATTTTGGGCACTTTTACGGGATATCTCCGTTATTTTTAACGTTAGCGGGATGCGGTTTTCGCGACAGTGTGTTACTTTTTTGTGAAACTGAAGATGGCGCAATCAGTTTTTGCATAGCCCTCTTAGTTTTTGCTATACAGGGCGGAAATGAAAAGTATCACTTTTTAATCACCCCCCGTATCTCAGTTGTGCTTAAACTTTGAAAAATGGTTGGAACGCATTCCTATAGATTTTTTTCCGTAGAATCCAGTGGCGTAGTCAGTTTTTCAATTAAACTTTCCGTTTTTGAGCTATTGAGCAAACATGTTTTTTTAAATTGGACACCCTGTATATTGTTTTTTATTCTTATTAAGCACAATCTCAGCTTTTCAAAACATATTATTTTATGGATTTATTTTCAAAACCAAGCTCAGAATTCAAGATTTTGTAATTCAATTGTCAATAATGAAGTAGTAGGCTATGACTGATTATTAAAAATCAGTCTACTGCGTATGTGGAGGACCGTTCAATTTACAGTTCCCGCTTCTGTTGGAGCAAACCTAATATTTATACATTTATTTGAGGCGTAAAAAATCGTGAAGTTAAAACTTCAAAGATAGCCAATGCATTTTGTAGAAACGATTTTTCAAGTAATGACTCACTTTGATTTATTTCTATTTGCTATAAAAATATTGTACTTAAAAAACATCCCATATATATAAAATATAATGCAATACTTAAGGAAATAGCGGCAAGTTCATTGACCTGCGTTGTCAATAGGCCTTTTCGGAAACTTACTCAGAGTTACTGACTCGATCCATCGGGTCACGTGACGGATCTACTCGGGTCACGGACCCGGGTTCTGTGTATACGAACACATCAGGTTTAGGATTTGAAGTGACAGTCGTATCAATAACATAACCAAACAAATTTATGAATTTATTTTTTCGATCCCAGTCTATTCTCGGATTGTCCCTAGCTGTGCTTGCATTTATTGGCTTCTGTTGATTATTTCTTATAATTTCTCGTGTGCCCTACCATGTTTAATAACATTTTGACTACCTATGTTTGAGAAGTAGAGAATTTATTTTTTCAGTTCCAATTTATTTACCTATTTCCTCTAGCTTTGCTTGGATTTATTGGCTTCTGTAAAATCTTTCTTATAATTTCTGATGTGTCCACACATGTTCAATTTTATGTTCGAGTACCTATAGAAGTAAATAAGGCTTTATCTTTTACGCAGAAAGATGTGCATACAAACTTATGAAGAAGTTGTTGTACATTATTTTCTCGGCTCAAGGAACCACTCATTTTACAATGAGCCAAATTCTCTTCTCTTTCCATAATTTTTAGGAATAGAATATATGAAATTAATAAGAAAGGAGTAGAAGACTTATTCCCCGCTTTTTTCAAATACAAAATTGAACTGCAGTGCGCATGCGGTGCCTCTAGAACCCTACTCCCGAGTAGGGTTACGATAAATCAACCTGGGTCAGCGATCGAGTTAATAGCCCCGTACTTTCCGAACACGGGTTGGATGTTCGGGTTAGGTAAACGAATGCCAAGGTTAGGGATCGAGTTAACCCGAGTAAGTATCCGAAAACGCCTAATGTGTTCTATAGGCGATCCAAACTATATTATATCCAATGTAGAAGTAGATTTTTGATATCGCATTTTTTTCATTTTCAGTTATTCATGGTCCGTAGCGCATACACACCTAAGGGTGACAGCAAGCCATTGCTTGCTATTCTCACAAATGCCGCCTTGTACATAACTAGTCTTATATCGGGCGGAAGGTATAGAAATCATTTCTTTATACCATACTCCGATTTAAGCACAATTTTGATTGGACCAAATGGACAGACTATTCACATCTCCAATTTCAAACAAGACATGCAGTGTATGATTACAACAGGATGCACTCAAGTGACCAATGACTTCATTAGTCAGTTGGCAATAGCTATGAGGAAGTCTTTGAACAAACCTGATGTGCCAGCTGTGAAACAATTAACTTTGCAGGATATGGTTAACTTGCGAAAGACAATCTGTAAGCAGACAGCAGTTAGGAAGGTCAGTTTAAATTGCTACCCTTTTACTAGCTTGATCATTTCATCCCTCTATCAGTAAATTGATTATTATACAACTCTTTTTTTCTAGGATGAAGAATATGTTTACTACAGCATTGTTGATATTCAAGAATTAAGTGCAGACATTGAGGATGTAACCTCTCATGGTCCCACTAAAGAGGGACCACTTATGTTCAGAACTAAGGAATCTAATCCAAAATGGGAAACTGCATATTTCATATTGAAGTGAGTATAAATGAAAGTTCTGACTTATAGATTTTATAAAAGTAACACTCAAAATCACTCAGCTTCTGCAAGTTTGAAGTTATGTATTAATTTTACAGCTTCAAATAGTTTAAAAAAGTTCATGAGAATTTTATCGTTCTTTTAGAGCTGGTGTTTTGTACATGCTGTCTTCAGCTTCGAACAGAGTTCCTATGATGGTTTACCCACTCATCAATGGAGCTTGTCAAGGAGCTCGTCGTATAACAAACTCTCCAAGGCCACATACTTTTCAGATTATAGTTAATAGTAAGGGCCTTCAGCTGGCTGCTCCCGACGAATATGTGGCAAGTGAATGGTTGCAGGCACTCATACATGCAGCCAATGGGGTAAGACCAATTTTGTGACAATATTCTGTCACTTCAACCATTTCAATTATCTTTTGTTGAAAATAACTTCATTGCTGTTTTATTCATCTACATCAGATTGGAATTTAAGGTACTAAACACTGAATACATTATGTTGTATTTGAGGTACAAATCTTTTTAAAGCTCAATAAGGCCCGGTGCACATGTGCTGCAAAGTAATTGCGATGTAGCGCGCGAGCTTCCTGAGATAATTTAGCCAAATGACTCCATGAACATGGGTCACACAGAACTTTCGGATACCTCCGTCCAAGGCTGTCGCGCGATGCGCCTTCTGGCGATTGAAATTTGAATCCTCCTCAGCTAGCACAACAAACACACGATCAGTTGTTTATGTGTGCAAAGAGTAGTGTAGTATTTAATGTTCACTGTTTTGAGTTGTGAAATACTTACAAATTCGTGCCAATTCATTTTTTGTTCTTGTTGGAACTGCTAATTTTATTGAAATAGACTTTATATTCCATAACAACAAGTTTGGATATTATTTTCAGTTATTGTTTTAAAATCAAGCAGAGATTGAGTTAACTTAAGCTTCTGGAATATATTGGAGTGAATGTGATGAGAAGAAGTGCTGAATGCAAATCATATTATTTTATGTTGTAAAACTTTAAGCAATCCCAACAGTTGATATATGTTATTGGTATTTGCAATATAGCGTCTTCAATGCTGAACCCTACCAAATATTTGGATCTTTTACATTTCATTCAGCACCTCTTCACATTCAACAAGAATCCCGGAATTACTCGTGGAAGCGATCTTAACGATAACTTAACGATCTTAAGTAAATAGTTCTACATACCTCTAACTCCTTTAATGGAATATAAAAGTGTATTTCCATAAAATTTTGCATTTTGTATCATATACAGGGTGTCCCATTACTCGACGTCAACCCGGAACCGGGTGAAAAGGCAAGTAATGCTGGTTGTCAGAAAAATATAAAAAAAAATGTAAGTTGCATCATTTTAAAATAATGAGCATTTAAAAAAACACGCAAAATTCCACACCCTGTGGCAGTCTTTTCGCTCCTGTTGCCACAAATATCAACTTTTTCCAACTTTTTTCTTTGCTGTGTAACCTTGAATAATACTTGTCTAAACTGTAATCAAAATTTTGATACCAGCTGCTCTAGGTTTCATAAAAATAGGGCTTACTTCTCGGACAAAAAAATACGAAATAAACAATTGCCTAGTTTCAACTGACTGTATTGAAAAAAAATGTACTACGTAGGTTTGGCATGTTTTTTCAAAAGTTGGCGCATTTAGTGAGGATTCCAAAATGGTATAATACTTGTTTAATTGCAGCTGCCGTAGTTCAAATTTATTTTCGATTGCCTTTGAATACACTTTTTCGTTAACTGCTTCCCAGTAATAGAGTCCAATGGGTTCAAGTCCGGTGAACGGGCCGGCCACGAGATTGGACCAGAAAGTCCGATCCATCTTCCGGGAAAAAATGTTATCAGAAAAAAAAATTTGCAGAGAAATAATGTTTCCAGAAAAAATTTTTCCTGAGAAATTTCTCTGAAAATTTTTTTTTCTGGTAACATTTTTTCTCGGAAGATGGATCGGACGTTCTGGTCCAATCTCGTGGCCTGCCCGTTCACCGGACTTGAACCCATTGGACTCTATTACTGGGAAGCAGTTTGAAAAAAGTGTATTCAAAGGCAATCGAAAATAAATTTGAACTACGGCAGCTACAGTTTAACAAGTATTATACCATTTTGGAATCCTCACTAAATGCGCCAACTTTTGAAAAAACATGCCAAACCTACGTAGTACATTTTTTTTTCAATACAGTCAGTTGAAACTAGGCAATTGTTTATTTCGAATTTTTTTTTCCGAGAAGTAAGCCCTATTTTTATGAAACCTAGAGCAGCTGGTATCAAAATTTTGATTACAGTTTAGACAAGCATTATTCAAGGTTACACAGCAAAGAAAAAAGTTGGAAAAAGTTGATATTTGTGGCAACAGGGCGAAACAGACTGTCACAGGGTGTGGAATTTTGCGTGTTTTTTTAAATGCGCATTATTTTAAAATCATGCAACTTAGATTTTTTTTTATATTTTTCTGATAACCAGCATTACTTGCCTTTTCACCCGGTTCCGGGTTGACGTCGAGTAATGGGACACCCTGTATATCAATCTCAAGTCCTATAGAAAATTTTGAGGTTAGTCTCATTGCTCCACCTATGAACCAGCGCTAAAATCACCTGCTCAGAGCTTTCTCAATTTTTTTCATGTTACATATATGTTCATATCTTTCAGACGCATTACAAGGATAGACTCATCACACAGTCATGCTCTCTACTTATGACAACCGAACATATACTTACTGTGAGGGAGGCTTTTCCATGTACAGTGCAATCATTATTACCTGATGATCTTGAACAAGAACTTCTGAGTGGTCCGCAGGCTTTATCTTGTGCCTCAATACTAGACCTAGTGTCTTTTCGTTTACCATCAGCGGAACAGAGCTGGTGTGTCCTTGTAAGTAAAATTTTATGACTTTTTTATATTTACTCAATTCAGTGATGAAATTAATTTGACATCAATTATTTCAGGAATTTGCCTGCAGAGAAGTTTATGAGTGTGGTGGAGATTGGATACTATATTTTGCCTCGAATGCTGAACTAGAGAGTTTCATTTCAACACTGGAAGTTTTATGGGAGTACAATAATGAAAAAGTGAGTTTAAAGTCACCTTATATTTCTTACCATATTCACACATTTTTGTCGCTTTGAAAATTGCACTACATGTGAGGGGGCAACTCATACTACAAAAAATAAAATCACGGTTGGCATTAGATTATTGTTTGCCGCTCACTTCTCACTATCCAGAAAGTAATCGGTCAATGTCTACATCGTAGAATTGTTTCAACAAGTCAAGATCATTCATCATTCTTTTCATAAACAAAGTAAGATGGCAACTTGAGAAAAAAGTTTTAACGTATGCCAGATGAGAAACTTGCAATGATTGTGTATAGTCATGTATACAAATCAAGTATAAATTCACGTAATTGGAAAATAATCCCATTTCAATCTAGAATGATATTTTCTTAAATGCGACATAGCAACGAAAATGCTGAACTTCAACGTAGTGAGGTCAAATAAGGTTAGGAATATCTGGGTAAATTGAATTAACGAGGAAAGAATAATGAATTCCTTGATATGGATTCCAGGAAATTCGACATTATAATTCGCTGCCGTAAGTTTTCGAGACGTGTTCTGTGCCATAACTTTTCGATTTTAACAGACTCCACAAAAACAGATCTTGATTTGGAGATCAGGCCTCGATTCTATAGGACACCTAAGATCATTTCAGTGTTTGGAAATGCTCAAATCTAATTGTAAGGTGAATAAAACACTTCCAGATAAAATACTTAAGTGATTTTTAATATCGCAACATTTTTCGAGCTTTAAATAGCTCATCTTAAGGGGAAAAAACACGAAAGTGAAGCTGAAAACACAAAAAACTCCTGGAGAAACAGCAACAAAGCCAAATATAAAACAATAAAAATTGAATTAAATATAGTACCCAACATTAAGAAAAACATTGACAAAGTAGGAAAAAGTTAAAACAAAATAACACAAAATAACAAAATAGATAATATCAGTTGATTTGAAGTCAGTTACTAAAAATACAAAAAACAGTGACCAAACGAATAAAAAAATTGAAAAAGGCAGAATGTCACCAGAATAAACTTACGGAAATCTTCAAAAAACAATTCTCTAGATGCTCGCTGAAGTAATGCAAATGATCTGAAAATGGGTCCTCTCAAATCACTCCAAAATCAATCAATAAATCGAGGCTTTTGGAAAATAAACCAAATAAATTCAGAAAATTAGCAAAGGTATAAAAACACGAAAACAATCTGAACAAAACATCATGAGTGATATGAGAAGGCTCATTTTCAGATCATTTGCATGCCTTTAGCAAGCATCCAGTGAATTGTTTTTTGAAGATTCTCCCTAAATTTATTCTGGTGATATTCTGCCTTTTTTCAATTTTTTATTTGTTTGTTCACTGTTTTTTGTATTTTTAATAACTAACTTCAAATCAACAGATTTTATATCTATTTTAGTTGAGTTAACTTTATCCTTCTTTGTCTTTGTTTTTTAAGTTGGGTACTGTATTTAATTCAATTTTTTTTGTTTTTTTATTTGGCTTTGTCTCTGTTTCTCCAGGAGTTTTTTGGTTTTTTCAGCTTCACTTTCGTGTTTTTCACTCCTGAGGATGAGCTATGTATGGCTCGAAAAATGTTGAGATATTAAAAATCATTTTATCTGGAAAAGTGTCTTATTCACCTTACAACTGCCCAGATATCAGGATATTCGATATTAGTCAAATCTAATTACTGGAAGCAATAAGTACCTATAGCTTAGTATATCGGTATGAAAAATCACATAGGAAATATACGATATTAAATGCATCAGGGATAGAACTTTGCCGCCAGTCGCACAGTGGAATATCCGGAAGATTTAACGCTCTACGATTGATTATACGAAATGAATGATTAACTACGAATAATTTTGTTATCTTTCTACTAATTAAAGCAGGGTAAGCAACCTTAAGTACTGAAATCAGATATTATTAGGCAGCCTGACGCCTGATTTGAGTATTTTAGGTTGCCCATCTACTGCTTGAATTAGGCCCCTCCCAATGACAAGGACAACAACATTATTCGAAGTTGATTATTCATTTGGTATAAGCGTCAGATCTTTTGAATGTTCCACTATTTAACTGGATGGCAAAGTTCTCTCTCCGATACATTCGATATCCTATATTTTCTGTGTGATTTTTCAAACAGGTATATCTATTCTTACAGTAATTGAAGATAACGTGCGCCTATCAAAAAGTTCGCTTAGAAGCACAGTGTAGTCACATTAAGGGCCCGTCCAGGGATTCACATTTTTTGTGGATTCGGGTCTGTTTATCAGTTTTACTACGTTTTCCTGTAAAAATAAAATCGTAATATCAGCATATAACTAAATGCAAAGTCTCACATCTTTGATAATAGTTTTTTTATAACCAAATTTTGAATACTCGGATCTCAGATTTTTTAGATATTTTAAGTTTAACGTTAGTATGTAGTGGGAATGCTGACTTTATTACCATACAAGTAAAAGAAATATCTTAGAATTTAAGAATTATCTTATTATGGGCAGGTAAAATAATATTTAGGTCTAAGGAAATACATTCAATCATTCAGTCCACACATATAGTCCGTTCACGAAAGTTTGAGCGCATAGTAGGCGTTTTTTCATTTATCTGAAGTTGGCAGTATTTGCTGTTATAACGTAAAATAAAAGTCGAATTTTGGCGATGTAACTACAGCTTACCATAGTTACACAGTTGACAGTTAATACACGTATTTTCTGTCAAATCATCACGTGATAGTTAGATAGTTACATGTAACCACAGCCTGCCAAAATCCGACTAAAGTCAACGTTGCCGAATGTATCAATCTGATAAGAAAATAAATAACATAACCTAAAATTTTAATATACAATATACTCAGTGGAATATGCCACATTGTCATGACCAACCGACGGCTCAAACTTTCGTCAACGAACTATAACTAATTATTATAACAATAAGGCTGACGGAAGGACCCATTGACAGTTGTAGACAACACATAACATCATTTTTATCATTGCAATAACAACAAAACACAAATCACATACTTAAAATGATGTGCTTCATATACAGGGTGTCCCATTACTCGACGTCAACCCGGAACCGGGTGAAAAGGCAAGTAATGCTGGTTGTCAGAAAAATATAAAAAAAAATCTAAGTTGCATGATTTTAAAATAATGGGCATTTAAAAAAACACGCAAAATTCCACACCCTGTGACAGTCTTTTCGCTCCTGTTGCCACAAATATCAACTTTTTCCAAATTTTTTTTTTGGTTTGTAACCTTGAATAATGCTTGTCTAAATTGTAATCAAAATTTCGATACCAGCTGTTCTAGGTTTCATAAAAAAGGGCTTGCTTCTCAGAAAAAAAATTCAGAATAAACAATTGCCTAGTTTCAACTGACTGTATTGAAAAAAAAAATGTACTACGCGAGTTTGGCATGTTTTGTCAAAAGTTGGCGCATTTAGTAAAGATTCCAAAATGGTATAATACTTGTTAAACTGTAGCTGCCGTAGTTCAAATTTATTTTCGATTGCCTTTGAATACACTTTTTCTTAAACTGCTTCCCAGTAAAAAAGTCCAATGGATTCAAGTCCGGTGAACGGGCAGGCCACGAGATTGGACCAGGACGTCCGATCCATCTTCCGGAAAAAAATGTTACCAGAAAAAAAAATTTCCAGAGAAATTTCTCCGGAAAAATTTTTTATGGAAAAATTATTTTCTCTGGAAATTTTTTTTTCTGGTAACATTCTTTCCCGGATGATGGATCGGACTTTCTGGTCCAATCTGGTGGCCGGTCTGTTCACCGGACATGAATCCATTGGACTTCTTTACTGGGAAGCAATTTAAGAAAAAGTGTATTCAAAGGCAATCGAAAATAAATTTGAACTACGGCAGGTACAGTTTAACAAGTATTATACCATTTTGAAATCCTTACTAAATGCGCCAACTTTTAACAAAACATGCTAAACTTGCATAGTACATTTTTTTCAATACAGTCAGTTGAAACTAGACAATTGTTTATTTTTTTTCTGAGAAGCAGGCCCTATTTTTATGGAACCTAGAGCAGCTGGTATCGAAATTTTGATTACAGTTTAGACAAGCATTATTCAAGGTTACACAGCAAAAAAAAAGTTGGAAAAAGTTGATATTTGTGTCAACAGGAGCGAAAAGACTTTCACAGGGTGTGGAATTTTGCGTGTTTTTTTAAATGCCCATTATTTTAACATCATGCAACTTAGATTTTTTTTTATATTTTTCTGACAACCAGCATTACTTGCCTTTTCACCCGGTTCCGGGTTGACGTCGAGTAATGGGACACCCTGTATAATGCAGACTAGTTACCTTTTTTGCTGTATAAGGTACAGCAGACCAGAAATTGTAACATTTTAATTGTTTTTTACAGGGTGAAAGTTTTCCATTGTCAAACCATACCAGAAACTGACCCTCTCAACAAAAAATGCGTAGATGTATACATGTCCCTTAAAAATTCTTGGTCATCAAACACTGTGCATTTACAGTTTTTGTAAAAAAAAATACTCGGTGAATGCAATATGAATAACATTTTGCGAATATAAAGCATGCTTAACAGATTTTGTTCTCGCAATACTTATTAGGTAAACAGTAAATACTAAGCCTCAAATGTTCTATGAAAAGATCCGTTGAAACGAAATAAGTACTTTTCCTGTGTTTAATATTGCCACCAATTAAGTGTTAGGAAAGGGTACAATATCATCAATTCACTGTAACTTCTGAAGAGTTAGGTTAACATGGTAGTTCAACCTTTTGTTAGAGAATTTTTGTTGTTTATTGAGTGAATTGAACCTATGATTTTCTAGAACTTGAAGAATCGGAAAGGTTTAAAAGGATAGATATTCAGTTCGTTTCTTTTGTCTGTTTTATCCTCATAGAAAGTCCAGCAGCCTGTTGTATACTCAGATTACAAGAGAGTTTCTTCACCTCAAAATAACCTTCAGATGAATGTTCTGTAGGGGATTGTTGAGGAAGACATTTCAATCATTGAATTCAGAATAATTAATTGAATTCTGGACACCATTAAGTTAAATAAAGTTTACCCAATGAATCCAAGATGAATCTGTAACTTGATCATGAAAGAGGTTGCCATGAGCACCAAGCTGAACTACAGTCATTTTCTGAGAAATATCATCAAACAGAGATGATAAAAATAATAAGGAACAAAATAGTTTTCTTACCTGCTTTTGTTTTATCTTTTAACAAAGGCTGATTTAGATGCAATCAAATATTAACTTTCTATTTCGTTTTAATTTTTTTCATTTCGATCAATTCGAAACAGAAAGCTGGAACAGATATATTATCACTTATAATTGATCTCTACACTGTGAAAATCGTTGAAAGTAGACTCACTAAAATGTGATAACCAGCACAAAACTCAAATGCACTTCATGTAGAATATGACCGACACCAATATACCGTTGTATATTTTGAAGCATAAAAGACAAGACTGGAAGAAAAAAAATGTTTGAAAGGATAATATTATTAATATTTGATTTGGAAAGCTCATTTGATTTGAGATCAAATATCTGTAAGTTTATGACTAAATTATTAATTTTTGTGTGTGGATATTGTAGTCCTAAATAATAATAAATAGCACTACAATTTCATTTTCAACCTGAATATAAAAACCAGACATTTTGAATCTCAATTCCAGATTATTTTTTTATTCATTGGATCTTTGCTTCTCTCAAGGATCAGACTTTTTTATTCAGAAAACGTAATTCATCAAAAAAAAATGTCATGTTGACCACTGCTTCTATTACAGTATTCGTTTTGAGGAGTTTTGTGCTCCTGAGCTGTTCCAGTGCTTGTGCGCAGCCTATGGCAAGCCGTATTTCGAGCTTTTGAGTTACTCAAGAGCACGAAATATCTCAAAACGAATAAGCTATATGTTACCATCAGACACTTCACAATCAATCACCATGTGCACCGAAGAATTTGATTCATAAAATAATGCGCTTACGTTCTTATTCTAATCAGTCACTTTCCTTAGGGTAGATTTAGATCAAACGAACAAATAATGATATTGAACAAGAACGTTATTCGTTGATATTTTAGTTCAAACTTTTCTTCGACATTTAAACTAAAATATCAGCATAAATCCCGTTCGGCAATGACCACAGTGAGCAGACGGATTTCTTAGTCACGTGACAGATCGTACAGATTCATCTGTAATATGTGTGAATAAACGAACGGTACAGAGCATCTGCCACAGAACATACTGCTCTGTTCTACTTGAATAGATTATTAGATTTCAAAGAGCACTTTTTTGGGAAATATGATCATCTTTTAACTATACTTTCAACCTAGCTTTACCGAAAAATCAATTAATTAGGTGGTCGTTCACTACGGCGATAGTTGTACCGAAAGATACTAATTAATTAATTGATTACATGCAAAAGAAACGAGGAAGCAATATCTCCTCCTGCCCGTCCACAACTACGAAAGCTATATCGAAAAATCTTAATGGATATTCGTTTTGAGGAGTTTCGTGCTCCTGAGCTGTTCCAGTGCTTGTGCGCAGCCAATGGCAAGCCGTATTTCAAGCTTTTGAGTTACTCAGGAGCACGAAATATCTCAAAACGAATAGGCTATATACTGCAATTAAACGAGTTGAATGAATTTCTGTTTCTGCATTCATACATTCAAATATCAGGCATGACAACGTTTATTGTGTTCGCTAGTAATATTATAACATGTTGTCAAATGGCTTGATATCGCACTTTACTATTGAGTTAATTACTACTACAACTACACTAATCTTTCAATTTCCATTGTTGATAATAACACAATCTGATCCAAGAGTAAAGTATATTACTTCAAGAACAAGATATTCAAATATAAATTATAGTTACACTGAATTAAATTCTTCTGTGCACTCGATGGTGAAAAATTGTACAAAACTCCTACTCACTTGTCTTTAGAAAAAATTCAAAACCTTGAATTATATCGGGAGTACCTACTTTCTGTTCAGGTTTGAAATTGACTACTTGTGTGCCCTTTTTCACCCTAAAAGAGTAGAAGTTGGTGTATGTAGTCCCAATTTTTTACAGGTATAATTTCCCGAACCTTTTTAAGTTCTATAATACATCAAATGTTTATTAAAAATATCCCAACTCATAGTTTTTATTCCAGTTTGTTTCAATTAATATTAAGAACTGAACTCACTTTAATGAGAAAGAACAACTCGTAGATAATTTTGTGTGTTCTTTGAAGTTTCTAGTCATTGTTGAATATGTATTGAAAATATGACTATTGTGATCTTTAGAATGTAGATATTAAGATAATTTAGATTAGAAATGTTTAATAAGTATACTAACATGCTTCTAGTTAGTCTGGCACAATCAATAATACACTGTATTATTGTTCTTGTATTAGTACCAAATTGTAAAACCTTAATATCTGAATGCCAATTTGAGGTGAAACATGTTGGAGTAATAAATAATTCTTTTTTTACTTGGAAACGATATGTTCAACTCGTTGGTGATTAAAATTTAATTTATTTGAATATATTTGAAAAAAATTCATTCCTAGAAAACTCTTTTGTAAACCAAAAGATCATTTTCTCAACATGAAATGTTATGGCAAATTGTTACAAGCTATTGAATGTCGAAAATAATATGTGATTTAATTCTAGGTATCATATGAATATTTTGGTTGATTTAATTGTTGCTTAAGAAGTTTGTTGTTAGTTTGCGATATTGTAATATGAACTTTAAGCTTATTATTTTTATATGGAATTTTTAAAGAACTGATTATGTTTCGAGAACTTTATTTGGTTCTATT
The DNA here is from genome assembly GCA_013421045.1 of Propylea japonica. Taxonomy (NCBI): domain Eukaryota; kingdom Metazoa; phylum Arthropoda; class Insecta; order Coleoptera; family Coccinellidae; genus Propylea; species Propylea japonica. The sequence goes on from CM024240.1 coordinate 92,663,453, forward strand.
GTAATGGAAGATATTAATGTGTTTAACTTGTAACCGGAATGTATACCATATATTTATAACCGCAAAATTCACAAGGTTATCTTTTTCGAAATATACCCACAAATTTTTTTCGTAGATTCTCGTTCAACATTGTCAGTTTCTACCTTCTATGGAACTTGGACATGGTTGTATTTCGTATATTGGACGAGTTTTTTCATTTCATTAAATATCAGTGCATTAAACCTTCAGATCAATAAAACACCTAAACAAAAAAAAAGCTTGGTATCAACAAAATGAATTTGAGTACAAGATATACAAAGCAAATGTTTGTTTTTGTTTTGAAATTTGACAGTCTAAAGGCAGAGTTGTGCTTTTTTTAAGGGTGCTGAAAAGGGATAAATATATATTATCTGCATAAACTGAGATCAATAGGATTTTTTTTAAGTAATAAGAGCATCCCCTGCCTTATGTTTATTAGCAGTGGTACATCATGTAGCCAATTATAGGTTTACAGAATAAAAGAAACATAATTATTTTAATACGAACCACATAATCAACCCACGCTACTGTTGTACTGAACTCTGAAATGTTGCTTTTCGTAAGTAGGCTTCAAAGTTGAATAGCAGATGGATCTTCGTAATGTAAGAATGGGGTTCATGTGTACTTACGGCTATTGGCTCAGTGGTTTAGAATGTCAAACTACTAATGTTAAGGTTCCTAGCTCGATTCTGGCTTTGCAAAGTAATTTTCTAACCAGTAGCAGCCACAATTCACTGCCGGGTCAACTATTAGCAGTGCTATATCTCAGGTGGCGTAAGGACACAGAAACAGAGCCTGTCATAGATGATTCTCAGTAGGTGGAAACATCAAATTTTTCCGATAATAATTATGGTGAAGCCGTTTTAGTGAAATGGCTTCTTTTTATGATTTCTACATTCTATTAAAAAAACCTCATTTTTGAAACATAACAACTGATTTATTACGAAAAATATTATCTACATGAATATGATTTATTTCTAATTCCTTTACAAAATACAAAACCTTGTGGATTTTTAATAGGAGAAACTCATATAATGAATAAATGTAACCATTAATCTATTTTGTTATCCAGCTCTTAACCATATTTAACCCTCCAATTACATTGACAATATTAAATATTGTGTTTTTTTCTTCATCCTCAGAGAACACTTCACAAGAATTCTCAATCGATTAAACACTTCATTTAAATTAAATTTTTTATTTGGTCGACATTTTCTCACAAAGCGCTGTATTGATGCTTTTGTCGTATTTTTCAATTGCATTTTAATTTTGATAAGTCACTTATAAAATGTAAACCCTTTCCAGGATCGGATTTCGCGATACCGAGTGATCGTTTTGATCATGGTGAATTGCTCCTGAGCAACTCAAAAGCTCGAAATAGTGGTTGCCAGCTCAGGAGCACGAAACTCTCAAAACGAATACCTACTATAAAAGATGAGTCAGCCGGCTTATAAGTTTAACAATAATATTTATCGAATAGTGAACAAGTTAACATTTGAAATTTTTGGTGTATGGTGAAGGTGAGGTCCATAATGTGGGAGAACGTATTGAAAGTGTTTAGGAAATAATTTTCGTGTGCAAACAATAATAATGCATGTTATAATCATTCATTATTACACCCCAGAGTAAGAAATAAAAATAGAGGTGCCCCTACTCGTGAATAGTACAGTCTCCTTAAACAATGGTATCAACATTGTTTAACTTAAACAATGTTATCATAGGGGAGCGGTAGACCAATTATCCCAATACGGAATAAAGATACGGCACGAGTCCGCAACGCCGAAATATTGTTCGCGTAAATGAACATATTCTACTTGGCTGCATACCAAATGCGTGAAGGCATCTCTAGGTTTACTTTTTACTCCGAGCTTCATGCACATCAAACAACTGGAAATGATATTGAAAATTTTCTGTAGATAATATTTCCTTATATAGAATTCAGAACAGAATAGATTCACCGAAATGTCTGTGAATATATGAATATGAAGAATCCGTGAACATGACGACTCGATCGTATGAAATTCAGGATTTGAAATCTTCAGCTTTGTTTAAACAATGGTCTGTATGTATAAATGAAGCATTTATTTTCCAATAAAAGATGCTTCCTTTCATAAATTCGGCTTATTGTCTTCAGAGTAGATTACAGTCCCAAATATTTCATTAACGAGTTAGTTCAGCAGTTCCAAAGTTAATATATTCTTTTTATTTTCTAAAAATATATGTGCGACTGACAAACTTCTGACCACTTTAACTCTCGAACGGAAGAAGTAAGGGACTCCTACGAATTTTTTGATCTGTTCCATCGGAACATACAGGCAACAAAAATCTCGAAATATATTCTCTCCGAAAATAGATTTTTATTCGAGAATCTATTCAATTTTTGATTAAATGCTGATGCTCTGAATTTAGTACTGTTGAATCGAAGGTTTTTTATGTCTCAGTTAATTTGCTTCCCAATTTTTATGGTATCGTAAGTGTTAATAAGTAAAGAACGTAATAACACACAAAATATATATAATTTTTATTTCAAAACTATATTACAATCATTGTTCAATCTAAACCTTTATATTTTCTACTTCTTTTTGCCTTTTCAATATCTACATTGGGATACTGTTGTTTCAAGGCTTCCATATCCATATTGGGGAATCTGTTCAGCAAACCAATAACATGATTGAAATCCCTCCTGTGAAAAAATTAAGCAATTGAGCAAAATACAACTCTATGCGACCCTAGCGGCGTTACGTAGAACTATCCCGAAACGAGTATTCCAAAACGCGGGACGGGATATGACACTCGATTGTTTGTGCCTAAGAAATGAGATTTGTGTGTGTGTGTTCATCATAATATTTGTCTAGTTAGTTGGTTTTTAATCTGATTTAAAGATGACTAAAGAAAATACAGTGAAGAACACTAATTGTTGCTGTGTTTATGGATGAAGCTCTAAAGAGTTCTTTCACAGGTCACTATTTTATAGGATTGTGGTTATGAAAAAATAATATTTTATCAGTTGATCACCAGTTTGCACTAGAGGAAGCATTTCAGACGTTTAGTGCAGTCAAAATCAAGAAAACAAAGAGATTAGCCAGTTTCAGGATTCATATTTGGACTTAAAGGAGGAAATATAGTACATTATTGGATGTATTTCCAATTCACTCGTTAAAGAAATCAGATGAAGATTACTCGTTAATTGACAAAATGGTTGTGATAACTTAAGTTTTTATGAATATATGCCCTGAAATCATATCACTTGGCTAAAACTTATCTGGATGTTCTTTACAAGTTGCAGTATATCTTTTGTTTTTTATATGAGACAAGTAGAAGTTAACTGCTTTATTCACTATTTTATAAAAAATAGCATACACATACTTATTTTAACTCTGTATTGTAAAATTAATTATCATTTCTAATTAGATAATTAAGTTTTTGTTTATACCAGGGAATAAAATTTGTTGGTTTGTATTGAATGATAAATGCTTTACTTACGACAAAATATTAATGAATTTTTCTGATTTGTATTCAATAAAAATAGTTTTTGATGTTGTGAATAATTGAAATTAAGTGGTTTATTTTCATAAAGTCTTTCATTTCTGTAATAAAATCATCATGGAATTCAACGGCTTTCATTTCAATAACAAATATTGTCATTTTTTCTTTCTATTATATTGAAGAATAAATATTATAAATATAATTTGATTCACTGCAGCAGGATTCCTTGTTTCTACTAAATAAGTAATTGTATCAGGATACAATATCTTTGAAATGAGCCAAGTTAGATGGTTAAATATCTTCCTTCTGCAGTTGACAAGGGTGAATGCCCAAAACTGATATTTTTCCACATATCGTCCTCGATGTATATGATATGAAATTAATAAATCATTTCATAGGTCCATTTTCACGATTGTTCAGTCAAAAGACTAAATAAATCAACTGAAACACTTGAGAAACACCAGAATCTCTCTTGTTTTGCTTTGACGTGCACGAAACAATACTCGTTTCGGGAACAGCTGATTCGGCGATTGCAGCGCCGCGATCGGTAATTATTTATCCCAATATAGAAATTTTCTTGAATCTTTCAGCAATCTGAAGATACATTATTCAGATGGTATAATTAGCAAATTTAAGAAGAGTCCGAAAAGGTGCCACAATAACAATGATAAATAAATACAGATGTAATAAAATAAGTCAGATCTGATTGAAAGCGTGTTATACTGAGTGTCAGTAGTTTAAGATCGTGAATTGTATTTCTGGCAGTTTCGGTTTCGAAGTGGTGATGATATTTTTAAAAGTCTTTAGGAGAAAATATTATTAAATCCCTAGTTGACGTTAGAAATAAGAAAGATTAAATGACATCATGTAGTCAGATACAAAGTCAAAGAGTAAAAACTCAAGAATCAATAACAAAGCTGAGACATGATCATGTTAATGTTACACTTACGTCTGTTTTTTCCGTTTGTCCAGATATTTCTTTTCTCTATACTTAAGGAGGAAATGAGCTACATCTTTGTCATTTTCCTTAAATTCAACTTTCAACCTTTTCTTATTCATATGTTCCGGAATAGGAAATTCATATAACCTTAGACAAAAAAATCAATTAGTTCACACTCAATGGAGATTGCTCACATTATTTCTTACTTCTTGAATGTTCTTAATCCAAATGCATTGATTGTTTCAACTACCGGCCTTTCACCATCTTTACCTGTTTCAAGCATGTGATAGGCTTTATTTCTTTCTCGTACAACATCTTCCAAATTTTTCATTGCATCTTTAACTTTATCTAAACGTTCTGGACTAGGAAACACTTTTGTTTGTTTTTTTGCTTCTTCCTCCATAGTAAGAAGCATATTCCTTTCTTTCAGTAATATATACCTGATAAAATTATAATTATAAAATGAAAGAAATCTTGAGTATTTATATACATATAAATAGAACTTAATTGTACCATAATTTGTGCAAATCTTCATTAGATTTAATTCTTAGATCATCCTTAGTCCAAGTTCTACCACTTTTTATTTCAGTCGCCCCCCAATTTTCTTTTGGTTCAAAAAATTCGTCCAAACTGAGCAACTTTGATGTGGTAGAAATTGAATTTTTACAGATTCTAAAAAATTAAAAATTTTTATAAATTTTTCAAAACTTTCCATAAGACTGGTCACCTCAAAGCTTGAACGTTTTGTGTGCATAGTGGATATTTGGAATGAATTGATAATTGTGAGAAAAACCTGAATAAATTCGTAACTTTAGCCATGTTCGTGAATCGCCATTCAAACCACAGACAAGACAGATAATAACATAAATGTCATAATTTTTGGTTATGTCACAGAATATGGTCATGAATGAAAAGAAGATGTATGGTGAGAAGTACAATGATCTAATAATATTAATTAATATTGAAAGACCATTAGGGAAACCATTGTTTCAGAGTTCATAAATAATATATGTATACCCTGCATCGTTTGAAAAATAAAAATAATTAAAATATACGTATGTTCTGTGGTACACACAGAAGAAAAGAGAAGTAATGTGATCTATGATCCCGGATAGATTATTTTCTGTGCATAGATAAGATGTTTCTGTGGAATTAATTTTGAATCTTGTAAAACGATTCGAAGTTGCTAATCTCGATTTAAAATTTCAATTAATTCAAATTTGACTGAAAATATGAGGAATCTAAATGATTTTCTGATTCCAAATAAAGAGGACATATGTTTATGTGAGATCGATGGTAGACCCTATTACAAAACCCATCAACTAGACCAACTTTCTGAAATAACATTAGCTGTAAGTCCAGTGAAATTGAAACTAATTTAATGCTAAAACGAATTTCTTCAGGTTGAAACTCATCCAACAATTCATATCACAAGTGACCTTATTCATGCAGTTTCTTCTGGAGAGGAAGGAAGATCGTTATTTGTATCTGTTGATGTACCATTTTTGAAACAATTAACGCAAGTATATTATGAACATGGTTTATTAGAGGCATTACATACTGCTTCTTCACATAGACAAAAGATAATATCCAACTTAGCCTTTGTTGCTTTGAATGTATTTAATCTATATCAAAGGACAAGGCTATTTTTAAATCCGAGTTTACAATATAAAGGAATCAACACAATAAACCAATATAGTCAGACCCGAAATTGGGCAAGTTACTCTGTAAGATGCATTGCATGGCACCCATATTCTTGTACCATAGCAGTATGTACTGTAGATGACATTGTGCGTATATATAGAAGCGACAATAAGACAAACTGTTTATTGAGGTGTAAACAACAAAAAAATGTTACTTGTCTTGCATGGAGGCCTCTTACAAATGGGAACTTGCAGTTGGACATGAAGGAGGTGTAATAGTATGGAGTATAGATTCTCATTCATTGGTAAATTATTGAATATTTGAAATGATTCTTGTGATTATTTTGGATAATTTAATAGGTAGTTAGGCCATCTATGAGCAATGCAATTATTTTATATGAAGTAAATCATAAACCTGTGATAAGCCTTACCTGGAGTCCTAGGGGAGATCTGTTAGTGAGCGCTGCAGCTTGTGATAAATCGATATATGTGTGGAATGTAGAACTTGATCGAAATAGTGCACTGAAAAAACCTGGTGGAACTGGGAATATAATTGTCAAATGGTCTCCTACTGGTGATAAGATGTTTTCATCTAGTAATGGAATAGTCTTTAGGTAAGTATTACTCATTGAAACTCTTGATTTCATTTCACTTAAAGATTAGTATGTCTGCAACCTGTATGACATTTTGTGTGGTATACACTTTAATTCATATTTCCCTGATCAGGGTATACTCTGTGGATGAAGCCTATAATCTTGTCAGGATTTTCATTTTTCTTTGGACTTAGTTTGCCAGATAACCAAGAATCTGATATAGCTACTGCTAAACACTGTCTCTGTGCAAATGTGCCTTCCGACAGCCTCTCATAATTCTAACAAGGCTACCATACTAATATGTTTTCTCGTAAAAACTATCTTACTGGCGGATTTGACTCCTTAGCTTGTATGATTAGTTCAGATTCTCTTGTGTTTGATTGGCACAGTTATCTCTACCTTTCTGCACTTGGACCAATGAGGACTTTGGTGTTACCAATCTATAAGGCGGGATTAAGTCTTCTACTCTTTTCTTAGTAATTTCATATATGTATTCTTTTCCTAAATATTATGGAAAGAGAAGAGAATTTGGCTTAGTGTAAAATGTGTGGTTCTATGAGCCGAGGAAATAAAGTGAAACAACTTCTTCATAACTTTGTATGCAGATCCTTCTGCGTTGAAGCTAAAGCATTCTCTACTTCTTTAACAATAGGTACTCAAAAATTACATTAAACATGGAAGGGCACACCAGAAATTATAAGAAATATTTCACAAAAACCAATAAATGCAAGCAAAGTTAGATACAATCCGAAAATAAACTGGGACTGAAAAAATAAATCCATAAAATATTTGGTTATGCGATTGATAGGACTGTCATTTCAAATCCTAAACCTGATGTGTTTCGTAAACTTAAAACCTGGGTCTGTGATCCGAGTAGATCTGTCACGTGACTCAATAGATCGAGTTAGTAACCCTGAGTAAGTTTCCGAAAAGCCTAAGATTCAATGAATAATACAACTTTTTAGCTGGGAAGTTTTTCCAAACAAGTTACAGCACATCAAAACGCTACTGTGGATTTGGTAATCAGTAATTACTTATGTAGCTTATATGATGGATGGTCTTGTCTATTTTATAAAATCTTGATCATAAATAATTTTTGTGAAGATAACCCATCACATTGTTTTTCTCTTGTAGGTAGCATCAACCAAAGCTTGTGTAGCTTAGGTCTCATAGCAGATAAAAATTTTTTGTAAACTCATTCAATACAGTATATCAACTTTTGCTCTACTTTTGTATAAATCAAAATTGCAGCTAAGATTCTTGATGAAATTTTAATTGATATTCGTTTGTATTTTTTCAGAGTATGGGATTGTTTGTCATGGGAATCAGAAAAATGGACAGTACTTTCTGGAAGAGTCCAAACAGCATGTTGGACAAACTGTGGCACTCACATTTTATTTGCTACATCTACAGAGCCACTAATTTATGCTTTACGAGTAAAAAGTGGAGTTGTATTCACTTCTGATGTTGAATCTTCTAATGATCAGGCAATACCTCTGTTTGATTTAACCAAAATTGAGAACGATGGTGTATGCATTGGAGGATTGGTTCAAGCAATGGAAATTGATCCGACTGGCAATCACTTGGCTGTACTTTTCCAAAACACCAATTTAATAGCATTATTCAACATAGCTAGGAAGCATAATATTGAATTGATTGCTAGGTGAGTGTTTGAAATTTATTTATTTGATATGGAAAATCACATCGGAAATATACAATATTCAGTGCATCACATAGAAAACTATGTGTTGGCACGCATGTTGTTTTCTTTCTTCTATTGTTCAATTGTTGGCCTGATTTGAGCAGTATAGTAGGTAACCTAAAAAACTCGAATATTACTCACTGTTGTGAAGTTAGCGAACTCTTTGCCAAAACACCTGTTCAGTGGCTAGTGGAAGTGTTCTTTAGCGCAACACATTCAAATTTTATATGTTAGTTCTGTATACTATTAAGAATGAACACAAAATAGAACATCGACGGCCCGTTTGATTTAAGGGTGGTTTTCAACCTTAACATAAACAATTCGATATCTTATAAACTATACGTCATACTTGGGACGTAGGTTCTGAATTACAAAAATGCTAATTACTGAAAAAAATTATCAACTTTCCTTTGGATACAGAGTAGTTTTTTTTCAACTCTTATTAGGAAAAATTCCATTTTCTCAGAAACTTTGCTTTGGTGCATAATCAATACTTAGCACATCATATTAGCTCAAAATTAGGAAACTATGCTCCATTCAAATTTAAAACGGAGTAGAGTGAAACTAATAAATCGCACAGTTTGCTCATAAGGCAACACTTATTTTTTAAAAAGTGATAAATCCCATCCCACTAGTACAGTGGCGGAAGGCCTAGAGATAGGGAGAATTTCTTCCGATGCCTGCTCGGCGCATCGCTTCGTCCAAGTGTGCGGCCTTCCTCGAACTTACACACTAACAAAAATATTATGAATGTATTGCAATTCTGTCATGAATATCAAATATGTTGAATGAATGAAAGCTATCTGATAATATAAAATTATTACAATTACAGTTCACTGATTACGCAGTGTAATGCCATACCCCAACAATGAGTTTCCAGCAGAATTCGAAAATGGTGCATGTTTATCTATTGGGTGGTCAAATGGAAAAGTACAAACATTTCCCTATAATTTATACAGATTTAGCTAAGGAATTGAAATAATATTTTTGTTGTCATGTTGTTTTTAAATTGTAAATTACCCCAAACTTGTATTTTTTTAATCCAGATGATGAATGAAAAATAAAATATATTGTATATACCAGTTATTTGGGATTATTGATGAACATTGAAACCAAATAAATTAAACAAATACATATTTATATCTTACATTAGAATAATACATTTTTGTATTTTATAAATAAAAATTATAATTAATCGTCATCAGCAAGTCATCATCTAAATTAACATCCTGAAAATGATTTTGAATTAAATTTGGTACAGTAAAAAATTTCAGGTACTTACTGTAATATCTATATTATCATCTAATGTGACTCCTTCCAATCCAGGTCTAAATCATCATCTTCCTCTTGTTCTAGATTTATTTGAGTATTCGTTGCTGAACCACTAAAATCAAAAAATTATTGCTTAACTCAAATAGGGGGTGGAAAGAGTTATGAAGTTTGTGAATGGAAAAGTTGTTAGTTGTAAAAGGGTTCTGTTGATATAGATAAAGTATGGAGAACCAAGTAATATATTTTGAACAAAAAGGACACTATTATGAAACTTTTTGCAGGTAAGTGCAATGGCGCGCAATGCATCTGATGTAAAATTTCTGCTGATGATATACTTCCGGTTGAACCAGATATACCCTGAACTTTTTTTACTATATCTCTAAATCTTTGCAAATGTTGTAAGACGAATGCGCACATACTGAATTGAAGTGTGAAAATTAGGAACATCTATAGTCTGTTCACGAAAGTTTGAGTCGTTTTAGGTTATCTTGTTTATTTCTTGTCAGATTGATACGCAATGTTGTCAATATTGCGTTCTCTGATAACGCGCAGCACATTGGACGAGGTCAGGTCATTCGGCAGCGTTGACTATATTTACGTTATGACAGCAAATACTGCAGATAAATAAACAAACGCCTACTATGCGCTCAAACTTTCGTGAACGACTATACTTCAGTTCACTTACCTAGGTTGAGACAATGTTTCGAATATCCGCTAGGACCTTTGGCAGCTTTCATTTCAGAAATTAAATCTCTGTCAGAGTTTGGTGTTATTGAAGTTGCTAAAACAGCAGGTACCAACCCCCTGTCGTCTTCTTGAAGAAATGTTGAGCTTCGATAGCTTCATTCAGGCCAGGAAACGATTTTCATAATCTTTTGGATTTGCCAAACTCTGGCAGCTTTCTCATTGGTCTGGGCAAGCTTTTCCTTCCACATCTACAGTTTCTGGTATTTTATCAGGAAGATACGATCTGGCAAAGAAAGCAGCTTCTGGTAGTCTACCTATAAATTTAAGTATATTGTGTTATGCAATAACAGGTTAACCAATAATCAGTAGATAGAACAATACTTTTTAGAACAATAATAATAACAGTTGCCACGATAGGGGCCGGCGCTGGAGTATATGGGTCAAGAACTATGTGTACATCATTAAGTTCCTATTAAAGTGTTTTTCAGAAACACTTGCAAGTAAAAGATGCTCGTATAGGAACTTGAAAAGAAATTATCAGAATTGATGCATTCTTATAGTCAAGCTGTTTTTAAATCACTGACCTGCTACGTCATTGACTCAAAGCTGATAAGGGACTGCTGAGGAAAACTCAATGAACTAGACAAGAACAACAAATTCTTTAGTCTCGGTTCCAGGTCATTTTGAATCAAAGAGGCTAACACACTAGCCAGAAGGAGAACATACATGCCACTTACTAACTCAGAACTCTTCCAAAAAGTCCTTGAAAGGTTCAAAAAGAATTTGGATCTCGGTAAGAATCAGTTTCACCTCCTCAATAGGCGTTTTCGGAAACTTACCCAGGGTTACTAACTCGATCCATCGGTCACGTGACGGATCTACTCACGGACCCGGGTTCTGTGTATACGAACATATCAGGTTTAGGATTTGAAGTGACAGTTGTATCAATAACATAACAAAACAAATTTATGAATTTATTTTTTCGATTCCAGTCTATTCTCGGATTGTCTCTAGCTATGCTTGCATTTATTGGCTTCTGTTGAATATTTCTTATAGTTTCTCGTGTGCCCTTCCATGTTTAATAACATTTTTGACTACCTATGTTAGAGAAGTAGAGAGTTTATTTTTTCAGTTCCAATTTATTTACTCATTTTCTCTAGCTTTGCTTGGATTTATTGGCTTCTGTGAAATCTTTCTTATAATTTCTGGTGTGCCCTCGCATGTTCAATGTTATCTTCGAATACCTATATTGAAGAAGTAAAGAAGGCTTTAGCTTTTACGCAGAAAGATCTGCATACAAACTTATAAAGAAGTTGTTGCAAATTATTTTCTCGGCTCAAGGAACCACTCATTTTACAATGAGCCAAATTCTCTTCTCTTTCATTAATTTTTAGGAACAGAATATATATATATATATATATAATATATCTCTCGGATACTGGAGTTGATTGAAGCTCTGGAATGGAGAGCTGTAGCGTAATTGCGAAAACAGATCTGAAGAAAGGGCACCATATAACTTATGGTCGCTGTGGAATATAATCCCTTTAACAGTTCACAATCTACAACTAGCTATTTGTAGGAAGCCCCATTTTATTGCGCCACTAGTTCATTAATCAATTGAAAGAGTTGGAGAGCTGAAAATAGTCTCATAAATGCAAATGTACAAAAATCCACAAAAATATTTTTGGAGAAGCCGAACGCCAACGCCGAATGTTGTTTGATTTCATAAACAGATTCTACTTGGCTGCGTCAACAAATGCGTGAAGGCATCTCTAGGTTTAATTTTTACTCTGAGGTCAACAGTTTCCTTAGCAATAAATATTACTATTTCCAGATGGTTTATAACTTATAATTATGATGGTCATTTGAGTACATTCAAATTAATAATAACTTACCTGTTGATACTAAAATTTCCCAACATCTCTCCAAATCTCCAAGAAGGAAAAATGACAGGAAAGCTAAATATTTTTTCCCTCTGACAGTGTCGAGTTTCCCAAATCCATAACTGACTGACAGTCCCCCGAACTCGTTGCCAAAAGTAATAAGCCCCATAATCTTGTGCCTTTTGCATACATCTTTGGCTAATTGAAGGTTATTTGTTGATGCTGCCAATTCCCCAAGTTGACTCCATTTTTTGGGGTTTGTTTGCTTCTACAGCCAATTGTTTGGCTATGTTGAGATCTTCTAAAGCTAGGGCTAAATCAAATCTAGAGGAAAAAAGAATAAATAATTTTTATATACCGTCCAAAGGTGTTCTATACCCCCAATATCTGGCTTCCAGACAAGGGGTAGATAGTTCAAACAGAAAGTATTTCAAATGACATATTTTGTTTCTAATTACCACCTTTTTCCATATTCCCACTATTCTATTAATGGGGATTCATTTGAAGGGAAAAATATAGGGATTTTTAGGGGTGGGCCTGTTGAGGATGGGATTGTCGGACACTGACGAGTGTAGGTTCTGTGGGGAGGAGGAAGAAACCCCCATTCACCTAGTCACGGAATGCCTTGGCATTACGAGCCTGAGGAGGAAATGCCTTGAACAAGAAACTTGTAAGAGTGAGGAACTAGCCTCGTTGAAGTCTTCACAGTTACTAGATTTCATTAGATCTCTGGAACTGGAAGGCGAGCTGTGAAGGTTTTTGGCCAGAACAGCTCTGTAAGGGGGCACAATAGACCTTAAGGTCGCAGTGGACTGTAACCCCTCTGTAAACTATCAACTAGGGGTGGTGAATAAGAACAAGTATCTTAAATTGAACATTAAAATGGGTCATTAATGTTCAATTTTGTACACATTAAAATCACCTTTTATGTTGAGGTCGACGGAAAAATTGTTTGAACTTTCTACCTATGAGGTAGAGGAGGGACCTGATATTGGCTGTATGGAACATCTTGGGACACCCTATGTATCATTTTCATTTTTGATATTTCATCAATATTGAAAAATGAAGAACTTAAAATAAATCATTCGAAAAACAGTTTGCCAAAAAATACAGGGTTTCTGATGATTGTAACAGCGCAGTTGGCTTAAGATTACTCTTTGCCACTATACAGGGTATCCCAAAACTCGACGTCAACCCGGAACCGGGTGAAAAGGCAAGTAATGCTGGTTGTCAGAAAAATATAAAAAAAAATCTAAGTTGCATGATTTTAAAATAATGGACATTTAAAAAAACACGCAAAATTCCACACCCTGTGACAGTCTTTTCGCTCCTGTTGCCACAAATACATATCAACTTTTTCCAAATTTTTTTTTGCTGTGTAACCTTGAATAATGCTTGTCTAAACTGTAATCAAAATTTGTATACCAGCTGCTTTAGGTTTCATGAAAACTGGACTTGCTTCTCAGAAAAAAATTCATAATAAACAATTGCCTAGTTTCAAGTGATTGTATTGAAAAAAATGTACTACGCAAGTTTAGCATGTTTTGTCAAAAGTTGGCGCATTTAGTAAGGACTCCAAAATGGTATAATACTTGTTAAACTGTAGCTGCCGTAGTTCAAATTTATTTTCAATTGCCTTTAAATACACTTTTTCTTAAACTGCTTCCCAGTAAAAAAGTCCAATGGATTGAAGTCCAGTAAGCGGGCTCGCCACCAGATTGGACCAGAACGTCCGATCCATCTTCTGGGAAAAAATGTTACCAGAAAAAAAAATTTCCAGAGAAAAAATTCTTCTTGAGAAATTTCTCTGGAAAATTTTTTTTCTGGTAACATTTTTTCCCGGAAGATGGATCGGACGTTCTGGTCCAATCTCGTGGCCAGCCCGTTCACCGGACTTGAATACATTGGACTTTTTTACTGGGAAGCAGTTTAAGAAAAAGTGTATTCAAAGGCAATCGAAAATAAATTTGAACTACGGCTGCTACAATTTAACAAGTATTATACCATTTTGGAATCCTTACTTACTGCTCCAACTTTTGACAAAACATGCCAATCTAGCGTAGTACATTTTTTTTTCAATAAAGTCAGTTGAAACTAGGCCATTTTTTATTTTGAATTTTTTTTCTGAGAAGCAAGTCCAGTTTTCATGAAACCTAAAGCAGCTGGTATACAAATTTTGATTACAGTTTAGACAAGCATTATTCAAGGTTACACAGCAAAAAAAAAATTTGGAAAAAGTTGATATTTGTGGCAACAGGAGCGAAAAGACTGTCACAGGGTGTGGAATTTTACGTGTTTTTTTTGAATGCCCATTATTTTAAAATCATGCAAGTTAGATTATTTTTTATATTTTTCTGACAACCAGCATTACTTCCTTTTTCACCCGGTCCTGGGTTGACGTCGAGTTTTGGGACACCCTGTAGAATAACAATATCTAACCAATCAGAGCATAGCATGACCGCAGAATTCTGTGGTTTGCATACGAATAGGTAAAATGAGAATAATCCAAAGCCAACTGCGCTGTTACAATAACTTATAGAGAGCCTGTATAATGTTCATCTTTGACATTACTCACTTATGCTCAGGATCTGTACTAACTGACAGAGCTTGTTGTTTAAATCCTTGCTTCTCTAAGAAATGAGCAACACGAGTCCTGTGTTCTTTGGGAATGGAAGGAAGTACTCTATCAGCTGTCTGGAAATCTCGCCTCATCACTGCTGTTTGATATTCAAGAACCGAGAGTAACAATTGATAGCTCACAACGCCAAGTTCTTTATCAGCAAGATATAATCGATCATCTCTAGGGACATAACCTGAAAACAAAAAGTTGAGTCTCTTAGCTAATGAACCTCCTAAATAATTTTTTCCAAATATATTCATGAAGCTCAGTTATTTGAAAGATATAATACCTGTAACGTTATTATTTTGAATTTGTTGTAAAATGTGGTTTTGCCAAATTTACTGGATCTTTTTCGAGGGTTATTGGTTAGTGAACTTGTTTACCTACCTGGCGTTATTGGTTGGAGCTATCTACGTTCTGGAGTAGTTTTTGAAGGTAACCAGTGTATAGCACTGGCTTTAACGTTGTAAATTATTGGTCTTTTATTTTGATAATTTGTGATATTATTCTGTAAGGTAATTTTATATATCATTGTGAGCAATTATAGTGAGGTGCACTTCATAAGTTGCGTTGGGTACCAACAAAGGTGCTCGTGTATCCCTTCAGGATTTTATTCTAGGATAATTGATCGATATTCCCTTCAGGAATCATTGTTTATTTAAAGTAGTTATTGACAATCTGATCCAGAACGTTAAGCTGAATGTAAGCTAATTAAGTGGCTTTATTTTGTTAGCTTAGAGATGATTCGTTCTCATTTAATTTAGTGTATTAGTAAGTTTTCCTTCTGAATGCCCCTTGGGGGAGAATCTTTATCCGTATTGTATCAACCACTGCACATATATTTTTGTTTTGGTAATAAATTATTGTGACTTGAATTTTGAGGAATTTTTGTTAACTGTTACTCTGGTAGAGGAGTAAGCAGTTCATTAACCTTGAGTAGGCAGGCATTACTCTACCTGGCGCCCATTACATTCTATCATATATAACTCACTCCCTTCTTCACTGAGTGTAGCCGCGAGCCTTTCATTGCATTGAGACCGGCTTTCCCCAAAGTCTACGTTTCATACCTTTCAATACAACATTTTATTTACAATTTTACACTGCAATGTTAGACGATATTGTTAACCATTTTGAAGATGCTCATTTTTATTTTGAATTTGTTTAATCCCAAGTTGAAGATAATACTGATGATCTTACCTAATACATAGAGTGGTCTATCCAAGTGAGCAATGGTCACCAGTTCCCCTCCGACAAAGTAATTTATACGATTCACAGCATTGGTATAAATAAAGCAGTCCCCAACCCATAAGCCGGTCCTTACAGATTCATTAATTTCTCCAAGTACATCGAAAGCAGACTCGATTCCATCTTCAGCTACTTGATTGTTATCTCTTGCTTTTTGCACTTGCTCAGCATCATATGACAAGATATAGTAACTATCTTCTGTAGCCAAACAAACAAGTTTTCCATTGTCTGACCAATATATGGCTCTCGGTTGGATTTCTATCCTTCTTATCAACTCTAAAGTGTCCCAGTCATAGAAAGTGAGACCAGACACTGATTTAACTCCCAGAAGCCATCCACCGAATATTCCTTCTGTGCCAAAATCAGGTTTGAAATTCTTTTTTTCTTTGAAATTTTTGAATATTCTTATAGTAGAGCCTGAAAAAAAAAATTTTATTCAGTAATGAAGAAGTTATGAGAACTTTTCATTCGACGTTATTTTATAATGATATAATAGCTCGAAAACGGTTTGACTTAAAAGGATGCGGTTTTCATCAAACGAATTCTCACAAAAATCGAACCCAAACATGTGCCACTCCTTTTGTTCTAGCTTGTCAGGTTTCTGAGATTTAGGATCCAACCAATTTTTAAAGAGATCTGCTGTAGCATCTATTATGAAATTTTACTTTCAAGCTTTACCAAATGGTAATAAACATTATTACCATGAATATAATAACAACCTCTATATGCGAGTAGTTACTCTGTTTTTACCCATTCAGTTATAAAGTATATTTTGTTATTGTTAAAATACTAAAAATTAAAATTTAACTTGCCTGTCTCTCGTATAGCATATTCACTTGAATCTTGAGCCCATACAAATTCTTGAGCACTGCCAAAAGCTTTATTTCTTAAGGCCATGGCAGTGTAAATGATATATTCTCCATCACCACACACAACGACAAATCTTCCATTTGGATTGTGCTGAATAGTTTGGGGGTAAATTTCACAGGCTCCCATATCCTTAACAGCCACTGGCAATCTCTCACCATCTCGTATCTCAGCTCCTTCTGGTAGGGCTTTGAGGTTAGCTTGTTGCAGTTCTGAATGACGAGCCCAGATTATTTTACCACCACTGGCGTCCATACTGACAGCTGGCTCCTCTCGACCAATTTTCACCAAAACACTGCCCTCGTCATAACCTTAAATTCGAAATTGATGGTATCAAACAGTTTTTCAATTTTAAGTTAACCAGATAATCATGTTTGAATAAAAAACTACTTAGTCTAACGTGATACAGGGTGTTACATAAAAGTATAGTCCGTTCGAGAAAGTTTGAGCGCAAAGTAGGCGTTTGTTTATTTATCTGAAGTTGGCAGTATTTGCTGTCACAATGTAAAATAAAGACGAGCTTCCGAGTTATCAGAAAACTCTATGCAATATTGACAACATTGCGTATCAATCTGACAAGAAAATAAAACAACATAACCTGAAATTTTAATATACACACTAGAATATGCCAAATCGTCATGGCCAACCGACGCGACGGCTCAAACTTTCGTGAAAGGACTATATATCACAACTTAAGGGTATGAATTTACGTATAATTTCAAGAAAACAAAGTCAATATAAACATGGGTTTGCAAAAGCTTCGTTACTTAGCTACAGGGTGTTGAAATTTCCAAAAAAATTGGTTTTTTCTTCGTAACTCCTGCAGTTTTTGAGATATTCTGACCAAATTTGGGATGCAAGCAGTCTCTATCATTGCACATCCTGAATTTTAAATAGAATCTACAGGGTGTTTTATTTTCCGGAGCCATGTTTCCTTTTTCCCTCCACTGGTGAGCGTGAAATCAATTTTTGATATCTTCGTTCATTTAAGAAACTTTTTTGACTCTTGTAATTTTTTCGTATCTCTAACCGTTTTTGAGTAAAAAATTATTGAACGATTGTATGTTATTCGCTGAATAAAAAAAAATATAGAAATACTCGATACGTATGCCCAAAATTTGCTCTTATTCTGATAGCTCGTCATCTGAGACTCAACTTAAGCTTATTCAAAATCAACATAAAATCGTTCAATAATTTTTACTCCAAATGGAGATACTGAGATTACAGGAGTCAAAAAAGTTTTTGAATTGACCGAAGATATCAAAAATTGATTTTACGCTAATCAGTGGCGTACGGCAAAAAAGTTTGAGAGGGAAAGAGGAGACAATGATTTACATGTAAATAAGTCAGAAACTGTGACTGTACAGATCTTGTTTGTTTTCTAAAGAATTTCTGAAAAATTGAACAGATCAAGAATGCAATTCTCAGGGTTCCTAAAATCTGGAAGAATTATATTTCAGCTGTGACTTTGCAGAGATTTCGATTCAAATATTTGTCTTCTGTGTGAAATGACCCAAATAACAGCAGAAGTAGATGAATCCGATGAGCCTCTGATGCAAACATCGGTGATTAGATGAACAAGTGTGACAGTTTCAACCGTTGAATGAAAGAACACTACTATTTGTTAAATCAGATCTTTGTATGATTTAGAAATTTGCTTATACAGGTGTCCCAGAAAATGTGGGAAATCTCTCGGATTCAGATAGAACATAAAAAATGAAGGTGACAAGTTCCCATAATTTTTTTTCCTAGCGGCGAGACTAGAAATCCATTTTAGTGGAATAAGTTTCAAACTACTAGATATAGTTTGATGAGAATTTTATGATTAATATGTAGTATTAAGGACCTCTTAAATCACCGCACTCAAATTTCAATTAGCTTGTTCAGTTTACCAGGGGCGGACTGGGTTGTACATTTTAATGCTTACATTTTTAATGTAAATTGTTTTCGAAAAAAAAATAATGAAAGAAGTGAGTAAATTAAATTTATTCCACTAAAATGAATTTCCAGTGGCGTCATTTAGGAGGTCGTGTCTTCGTAGGGAGAGCTGCTAGGAAAAAAATTATGGGAACTTGACATCTAATTTTTTTAAGTTCTATCTGAATCCGAGAGATTTCCCAGATTTTCCAGGACACCCTGTATATGCAGACTATATAGAAATTCAGAAAATCAAACCAAAATCATTTGGTACCCTTTTGTTCGACATGAAACTTACCCAAAACAACATTATTAGAACCCTTCAAACAAGAAATAGCCCAAACTCTCTCGAAACCATAATTCAAGCTACTTTCCAATCTATGAGTGTTAGCATGCCAAATTCTGACAGTGCCATCCTCACTTCCTGTCAGAACAACGGGTAGTTCTGGATGGAAGCATACAGCAGTTACATTTTGTGCATGTCCTTCCAATGTTTGAACACAAGTTTTATTCTGATAGTCCCATATTTTTACTAATCGATCATCTGCTCCAGAAATTAGGTATGGCTTATCACCTGAAAACAAATAATTTTTTAATCTCACATATTGCTGGTTAGGTAAATATTTGAATTTCGGTGACCAGCTCGACTAGTTTCGGTGACTTAATAATAATAAATCTCTTTATTCCACAATGGCCTCAGTTAATTACAAAAGAAAAAACATGAAACAAGTTGGAACAGCGTCACAGTGTCTGCCGCCTCAATTCGAGCTCCATCCCCAATCTGACATAGAGTAGGGCTCCAATTCCAGCAACATCTTGTATATTCTTCGCTTGAATATCTTTTGATCATCTATTCTCTGAACATCCGATGGCAAATCATTAAAAAGTTTGACACATCGATATTCTAACTGTTTTTGAGTAATTGCTAGCTTACATCTGGGCAATATATAATTATTTCTTGTTCTACTATATGGATTTTCATTTTTGAGATGTTCAAATAGATGTTTATTTTTATGTAAAAAAAGTAGACACTCTTGAATGTACAGACCATACAGAATCAGGATACCACCCCCTACAGGACTGCTTAAAACTCAGAGAGTTCAGTATTCTTACTGCTTTCTTTTGAAGAACAAACAATGGATCTAAATTTCCAGCCCCATAAAATACCAAGCCAAAACGCAATCTGGATTCTGGATTCAATAGTTGCACTGTATACTGTCTTCAAGATATCTTTACTTAAATATTTAGCCATCATCTACGGGAACTAAGTAACAAGATGACTGCAACGAAGGAAAGAAAAATTCATGGAAAAAATATCGGAAATATTTGAGTTCAACTTACGATGCAGCAGTCCTGTCATAGCTTTTCAACAGGGCACACAAATCGACAGTCATACATATTTGTCAACATATAAAATCATTTAACCCTCCGGGTCCGGTCATAGCTAAGAGCGGCAACGCTGTAGATAGGTATACCGTCCCGACATATTACAATTACAAGCACAGCCTTCTAAAGTAGTCTCTATGGACAGTTGTGTTACAGGCGCAAGCGTGAGCGCTAGTAAACATCTAGTGGTAAATTCATACGTTTTTAGTGTCGATTGTGGTCGTAAATGTGAAAAATAAGTGAATTATAATTAACTGTTGTGATTGTTTGACTGTCGTGAACAGTGAAAGTGTTTGTGATATTGGTGTTAGTGAATTTTCCATTGGATAACTACTTTTGTCTTTTTGTAGGTGTCTCTGACCTATAAATCAAACTCATCTTCTTCGAAAAATGGTAAGAACGTTTTATATTTTATCGTGTAGAAGTTATATCCGTCTAAAAAACTTAAGGATATTTCAATTGTTTCAGTTTGCCGAAACATGAACAGCGTAAGCTTTAATAGATGAGGGCCATACTGCGAAATTTCATTCCAACAAAAGTTTTGTTTGTGAAAAACATTTCGATTCCAACGATATAATTAAGTTCGATAAACATTCACAAGCAGATGGAACAATAGGGATGTTGACTCATGTTACGAATTCATATAAATTGAGGTTTTCCTCATAGAAGGGAGTTTTTGCAATCCTAAAAAACCATTTTAGTGATCTTATTATTCTCGTTGAATTAAATAAAGCTGATTTAAATTATGTTATTTATTATCAACTATCACATGACTGCGAACGCCAATCAGAGGTAGCTTGTATAGTGACGTCAAACTATCCGTATTGTCATTGCAAATTCGAATGTTCGGTGCTCAGATCAACAAAATACATTCATAGGCCGGGTTCCACAAAACTCCAATCACCTTGATTATTGAAATGTCATCATTTCTCTGCAATTTTCAGTTCATTTTTGACATAAACCATCGACTTACTTCAATATAAACGATTTGATTGCCAATCAAGCTTTGTGAAACCCACGGTTCTGTGACTTGAACCATAGTAAATATATAATATATCATATCTATGATTCGAACTTACGAAGTTGAAAGCTGAAAGAGAACAGAATACCTAGTTCGTTACAAGAACGATAATCTACAATTTTCTCTATAATGGAGATAGGATACCTACATCAAGGGTAATAGTAGTAACGTACCGAAGATTGATTCCCTGATGGTCGCAAGTTTCTTTGCTGAAAACAAGGATTTTTGTGCAGCGGAGCTTAAAAACGTGAAATTGTCTTTGTAAGTGAGTTTTAACTCATATTTATTATTACAAATAAAAGAAGCACCTCATTCAGCATTTACAGACCGACCTATTCATTTTGAAGGCTTAGATTGAACTTTCCTCACTTGTGCATTTTTGGGGATATTGATGAAAAGTTTTTGTGGCGTACTGATTGACGTACTTTTGCACATTGGAACTGCACAGCATTTATAGACCGAGTTTTTCATTTTGAAGGTATAAATTCAACTTTTTCACAATGAATCAGGCACAATCAGTTCGCTTTGACAGAAGTCAAAGTATGTTTGCCATAGACAAACTGACAAACTAAAACTTTAGTTAGTCTATGATGTCTATTGTATACTGACGTAATCATCATAACGTGCCGTTTCCGCGGGAAAATTAATTCTCTTTTCTTCAACGTATTTTTTATTGGCAAATACTATATTTTAAGAAAAAAGTAATATTTTCGTGTTTGTATAGGGTTTATCTATAATATAAATGAATTCCAAAAAATAGTCAACATCCCTATTAAATTACTTTCTTTGAGATACCAAAAATCAAAAGAACTGACCCATTAAATTTAATTATCGTTCATACCTATGTGCTCTATTTTAAAATATACCTATTTTGAACGACAACGAAGCTGTTTTTTGAAGAGTTTCGAACAAAAATCAATTTTATGTGAACTGATTATTCATAGCATTGAATTGAACTTTTATTACCTATTCAAAATTGACAGAAAATTGTATGTACTTGTTGTTTGAATTCGAAGTTCATTTTTAATTCGCTTAGTTCAATTTTTTCAAACCTTTCTCGATAATTACGTGAAGAATGATAATCACGTAGAAGTAGTGGGAATAATTTTATTAAGTTAATTCTGTTTTGAGAGTTATATTTGAGTTCGAGTTTTAGGCGAGAGACACCTACCCGTGGATTTTGCTGCACAATAAATGGATTAAAACATCAGCCAATTCACTTTACTTTCAATTTTTTAATTTATATCCAATTTATTGACTGATCAGGGCATACTTCCACCTTTTTTCAAATATTCATCGGAAAACACACTAAATAACATCAGGAAATGAAATTAAACGTTCGAAATATCGTATCTCTCTTGCGAGCGGTGTACCTCCCAAAGATCGTTTTTTGCGGCGTTGCCGCTTGAGGCGCTCGGCCATGTCTTTAGAAGGCCGTGGTTTCACTAATGTTGTTCAGAAAGACTCAATGAATACAATGAGACTAAAATCTGGTCGATATCTGCTGGTCACTGAAATCAAAATATTTACCCCTGAATATTTTCCTTACCTCCATGATAATAATCCACACAATTTACTCCTTTATCGTGACCCTCTAATGTGAAATTAGCAGTTGAAGCACCTAACTGCCAAACTTTTAATGTTCTGTCAAGAGAAGCACTGGCAAAAGTATTATTATCTTTAGGGTTGATAGCTATCTGCATGACATAATGGGAATGCCCCTCAAAAACTTGCTGGCAACTCCAAGCTTTCTCCCAATTCCACAGTTTGATAAGCATATCATCTGAAAAAACAAAGTGTAAAAAAAACTAGTTTACCGCTCAGTAACCACTTCTTAAAAGATTTGACATATTGTTTCATTGTGATGCCACAGTTTCAATTTGAGCACCGGCAAATCAATATTTTCGGTGAAAATCGAAAAAGAATATCTATAGTCCGTTCACGAAAGTTTGAGCCATTGGTTGGCCGTGACAATTTGGCATATTCCACTGTGTATATTAAAATTTCAGGATATGTTGTTTATTTTCTCGTCAGATTGATACGCAATGTTGTCAATATAACATAGAGTTCTTCGATAATTGGGAAGCTCTTCAGACGAGGCCGGGTACATTCGGTAACGTTGACTTTATTTTACGTTATGATAGCAAATACTGCCAACTTCAGATAAATAAACGAACGCCTACTATGCGCTCAAACTTTCGTGAACGGTCTATATAAATCTTTCATAATATAAGTGATATTTCTTTTAATACGAGCCGAATCTTATTTTTTCAGTGGAAAATTAATGGTTTTGAGTGATTTCCAATTTTATAAATACTTGGCACTGTTCATATCTTAGCTAACCTTACCTAACTCAAGCTTACCTAAGCTACATTTACGTAATAAGTACTGCCACTGGTGTATTACAGCGGTAGTACCATTCTATGGCTCAAATCAAGAGACCATTGAAAACTATTAGGAATCACTCAAAAACACTTATTTTTCACTTGAAAACAAAATCAGGCTTGTATTAAGAGAATGGACACTTGAATTATGAATAATTTATATACTCTGTTTACGAAAGGTTGAGCACATAGTAGGGGTTTCTTTATTTATCAGAAGTTGGCAGTATTTGCTGTCATAACGTAAAACAAAGTCAATGTTGCCAAATGAACCCGGCCTCGTCTGACGAGCTTCCGAGTTATCAGAGAACTCTATGCAATATTGACAACATTGCGTATCAATCTGACAAGAAAATAAATAACATAACCTAGAATTTTAATATACACAGTGGAATATGTCAAATTGTCATGGCCAACCGACAGCTCAACCTTTCGTGAACGGACTATAGATAGTCTTTTTCGGTTTTCTCAGGAAATATTGATTTTCTGTTCCTCAACTGTGGCGTCACAACATTACAAGGATACAATATGCCGAATATTTCAAAAATTGATTGCTGGGAAGTAAACTAGATATTATCAGTGACTTTGTGAGCATAATGTTTGGTAGCTAGTCATAAACAAACTGAAATATAACTATAGTCTGTCACGAAAGTTTGAGCCGTCGGTTGGCCATGACAATTTGGTTATGTTTATTTTCTTGTCAGATTGATACACAATGTTGTCAATATAACATAGAGTTCTCTGATAACTCAGAAGCTTGTCGGACCAGGCCAGGTCATTTGGCAGCATTTACTCTATTTCACGTTATGATAGTAAATACTACCAACTTCAGATAAATAAACAAACTCCTACTATGCGCTCAAACTTTAGTGAAAGGACTATACGCATTCCTACAATCTCCTACTTTTGGAGTTGTTTCATGATAGTTAAATGCATTAAATACTGTATTCGTTTTGAGGTATTTCGAGCTCCTGAACTGTACCAGTGCTTGTGCGCAGCCAATGGCAAGCCGTATTTTGAGCTTTTGAGTTACTCAGGAGCATGAAATATCTCAAAACGAACAGGCTAAGGCTACGTTCAGATGATGAGCGCTCAACGCGCGTTAGCAAAACGTACCCTAATTATGAAAGGATATAACTCATAACTGTTTGCTTAAGGCATCAGTGGGATTTTAGAACAGGTTTTATTTCAGTACTGGTAAACATACCACTGCTTGTTAATATATAAGGTTGTGTAGGATGCACCA
This sequence comes from Propylea japonica, assembly GCA_013421045.1. NCBI lineage: Eukaryota > Metazoa > Arthropoda > Insecta > Coleoptera > Coccinellidae > Propylea > Propylea japonica. Next base: position 92,688,360 of record CM024240.1, read on the forward strand.
CGATACACCTGACATAATCAGAATGAGCCTCAAAAGAGTGAACTCGATCCAAAGTATTGTAGTTCAGAACACGAATCTGCATATCATCAGAACCTGTAATGATCCAGTTCTTTCTTGGAACAAATTTTGCTGCCCTCACTGGCAAATCACATACTTCGAATGTTTTGACCAACTGCTGGGTTTCATAATTCCAAACATTAATATTTCCATTATAAAGGGAGCATAACATCCAAGGCTCTGAAGGGTGTAGATCCACACATTTTACACGGTCTGATCTAGCAGTTAGCTTGCGTTTTATATCGAGTCGTAAAGGCTGAAATGAAAATTTCATATCAAATAAATTGTGAAGACTTCCTTGAAAAATCCTTACCATTTTCAAGCAACTGGTAAGGCAAAAAACTAAGAATTTTCAAATACAAATACACGACGACAAATCCAGCAGTTGATTAGTATCGCGGTGACAGTGACGTGGCGCTGTCAATAAATATTGATTTGAAATAATAAATTCAAAGCTCATCTCAAAATTTTTCATTAAAATCTAGAGTATTTTCCAATAATATGAAAGTGCATATCCAATTAGCTTCTAAAACCGTAAGACGACCGAAAATTTGTGTGATGGATTTCTTACCTGGTGCCAATAATTCAGAAGAAGAGCAATTTTTATGAATTTATGACTGGAGCACAGAATATATAAATATAAACATAACCTAAAAATAGTCATAAACAAAAACAGAGCAGTAAGTATGAAAGTGTTTGTAATTTAATCAAAACAGTCCACATTAAACAAATGGAACCAATAAAAATAAATGAAATACAAGATGGAAGAGCTAAAGAGGAAATGTTACATCACAAGCAGCTGCAGTTATGTACTACTAGACCGGCCTATCGCCAAGGAAGAAAGTTCACAGCAGTAAAGGTAAAATTTTTATTTAACAATCAATGAAAATATATTTGAATGATCATCTTTCAAGGTATACACTGTGTCAGCAGAATCGCAACATCTTTTTGTATACGGAGTTCCTTCAATCAATCTCCGATCTGAATTAAAATCACTCTTCAATAAATATGGAGAAATTGTAACTATTCATGTGGTAGATGGACAAGATGTCGAAATGTTCACAGAATGTTATCATGTTCAATACAAAAGAATACAATCTGCCCGAATAGCTAAGAGATTTGTTGATACCAAATCATTTTATGGTGGAGTGTTACATGTGTGTTATGCACCAGAGTATGAAACATTAGAAGAAACTACCGCAAAACTGGTACAGCGTAAGAAGGATGTAATGGTTAGACTCAACAAATACAATACAGCACTTCATGAAAAGCATCTCGGAGCAGAAGTGGTAAATGAACATAAGCAGAAACAAATTTGTAGCAAAAGGAGTCAACATGAAGATGGTCCTATTTCAACACTGTATAGTGAAGAAGATCCCATTTTGTCGCATAAAAAGAAACAAAAGAAGAATGCTGAGAAAACTATTATGAAATACTCCTCTCAATATTCAGATCTAAATGGTGGGCCTTCTAGTGTAACGAATAATTCATTCAAAAAAACAACTAAAATTTCAATAACTTTACCACTTACCCACAAAACTATATCTGAGGATCAGGTGTATGGCCCTCAATTACCTAAATTTCCTGAAAATATAGAAAAACCAGCTGAAGAAGTACCACAGAGATCTGAAGAATGTAGTAATATTTTTAGCCAAAAAAATATAAGAAAACTGCCAAATAGTACTATAAAAAGAATAGTATTCAAAAATAAAATACAAGATAAAATATCATAAAGTATAAAAATGTTCTCTGAAGTTTTCATTTTAACATGAAACATAAATGGAGCAGTGCCTATTGAAAAAGATCAGTTTATCTGGATGAGGTTTCTTTCATTTGAACTTACTGTATAACTTTAGATTGTTGAAGGCGAAATCATAGAAATTCAACATTCTACTAGTTGGTTTAATGGACCTTTAAATTTTAATGGACGTTCCTGCAACTGAGCGATAGACAGGTGATAATAATTGTTTTATTTATCAAATTTTATTATTTTGGAGAGTAAGTGTACTCTGCAAGAAATAAATGATCTCTTTGATTAATTGCTGTTGTTAAATTATTTATGGTAAATTAAAGTCAATATTAAAAGCGAATATTCTTTTATTATAAATTAAAACTTATTTGATTGGTGCAGCAGCCATTGATTTACTTCTTATTTTTCCACCAGATTTGGTCAAAAGATTATTTCCTTGCCACTGTGCTATGCAATCTGAATTTGTTTTCAAGTCAACCTGCAGCTTCTCCCACACTTTCTTTTTAGGATTAAGGATCTCATCTGGATTTCCTGATTCATAGTTCTCGATAAACACTCTGTCCCCTGGTACAGCATCTTCTGGTGGAATCAGAGTTTCCACCTGCTTAGGCTCATCACTACAAAATATATAGATTTCACTAAAACACTCAAGCAACACAAAATTCAATAAAAACAAATTATGCAAAGGCTGGAAGACTTGAATATTCACAGCAATTGAACTGCTTTTCTGTCAATATTTAACCTAGGGTAGTGATCAAGTAAAATCAATTTCAAGCGGATAACCGGTTATCATTTACATGAAGGTGATATGTATTCATGAGCTTAGCCACGTTACGATTTATATTGAAAAAACTATTTCAATAATCGGCTTAGTTTCATTCATTTAGGAATTAAACTTCTCAATCTCAATGTTAGGTTCGGAAATTAACGCATCCAAAAGCTTCTGACATAATATCATTTAAAATAGAATTGTCCGAAGTTCTTAAAGATTGCTGATATTGTGCGAGTATAACAAAACATTCTTTCTTTACTTGGATAATGAGAAATGCTTTGTGTCAAAATTAATAGCTCTAGACTGTTAGAAAAAGTTATGAATTTGTGTTTAAGTTCCCAAAAAAAGTTTTATTAATAGCAAACTTTACTGTGACGTGTGAGATGTAGCCAAATACCACAGCATAAATCAATACATGTGAATTTAAATCTATTGGGTAGTGCCCTGAATATTTTTGGATAATATTTTCTCTTTGAATCATTTCGGTCAGAAAAAAAAAATTTTTTTTTGCCATGCGGAACATTCTGAAAAACATATGTTTTTCGTTACATTGAATGCAAGTAGTTGAACTTGAAGCATAATAATTTACATTTACTAATTGTATTTTGTATTTATTGCATAAAACTTATTTAGAGCTGGAATAAATAATATAAAATATTTAAGTTACTCACACTGAAGCACAAAGCACCATTCCTTGTGATTCTACTCCCCTCATTTTCGCTGGTTTCAAGTTACATAATACAACTACCATTCTATCTTTCATCTCTTCGATACGGATAAAATTCACAAGACCACTAACTATCGTTCTAGGTACAGGTTCACCTAAGTCAATTTTTTCTACATATAAGGCATCAGCATCAGGATGTCTAGAAACTTCGACAATCTTTCCTACCCTTATATCTAGCCGGCTTGGAACAAGCTCATCACTGGTTGCATTTTGTTGTTGATTTGAACCCTCTACAAACAGAACGCATAAGTAACTCGGGCATTTCAGCCAACTCTGGCAATTGAATTGAAAAAACTGAAATAATAGGCGTTTTTGGAAACTTACTCGGGTTCACTCGATCCCCAATCTTTGCGTTCCTTTACCAAACCCAAACATCCAACCCGTGTTCGGAAAGTATGGTGCTATTAACTCGATCACTGACTCAGGTTGATTTATCGTAACCCTACACAAGAGCAGGAATCATCAAATCGCTACACCGCATGTGCACTTAAGTTTAATTTTGTATTTGAAAAAGACGGGAATAAGTCTTCTACTCTTCTCTAAGCAATTTCATATATTCTATTCCCAAAAATTATGGAAAGAGAAGTGAATTCGGCAAAAATGTAAAATGTGGGGTTCCATGAGACAAAAAAATAATGTAAAACAACTTCTTCATAACTTTGTATGCAGATCTTTCTGCACTAAGCTACAGCCTTCTTTAACTAGGTATCTACTCAAAGATAACATGGGAGGACACACCAGAAATTATAAGAAAGATTTTAAAACAGCCTATAGCAGATCACCTGACCTCAATGGATCAGGTTAGTAACCCTGAGTAAGTTTCCGAAAATGCCTTATTAGTGACACAACCAAGTATCAAGAAAAATGTAAATTATAACCAATTTTGACTAACTTTGTTTTCCTGGAGCTGGATAAGCTTTTGAAGTCAATTCTTTGAGTTTCTTATCCTCAAAAGTTTTTCTGATAGGATCTAACAATCTATTAAGATATATTTCCATAGCATTCTTCAAATCACCAGGATGTACTTCTTCTTTTGCGAATGCTTGTTCCAAATCATCAAACTTGTCGAATTCCATGTCACCACCATGATCAGCATGTCTAGGTAAAATAAACTTTTCATTTGGCTTGAGAAGAGGAAATATGACATGTTTAACGAACGAAAGACAGCCATTATTCTCAATATTACCAGGTTCGCAGAATGCTTTTTTCAACTTTTTCTTTACATTAGCAGCAGAGTCTAAAAGGTCAATTTTACTCTCATCTTCTGAAGAAGACATTTTTCCACCAGTTAGTCCAGGCACTATAAATATATGAAAATTTTCATAAAAGACGCACAAGTGAACATAATTCAATTATTACCCATAGGATTCATCAAATGAGCTCTCTTTTGATAGCCTAATTGTGGTAAGTACTTTTCAGCAAAGGTGAAAATTTTTCTTTGGTCAATTCCACCGAACTGAGCATCAACTTTCAAATATTCTTCATCTAAAGCTTGCAAACCTAGAATTAAAAAATGCCAGTATTTAGCATACCAAATTCAGCGAGGTTAATATTTGAATTTTATTTTTATTAAAACGCGACTAATACCTGGATAAAGGAGCCCACTAAGAAGAGGGTGGTCGACTTGCTTAACAACTTCAGCACCAGCCTTTTTAGCATCATGTTCAGTAATCAACGAAGATAAACGATAAACATCTAAAGTGTATTCTTTCGATAACTGGTAATTTGTGCCTTTTACAAATTTCAGCTTATCTAATGGTACACCAATTGAAGTTAACATTGCCTTAATACTTTGTTCATAATATTGAACTCTAGGTTCTAGAAGTTCCCATGAAGCTTTCATATTATCCAAATAAGCATGTAGATCCGCAAATAAAATGGTAACTTCAACTCCAGCCCTCAAAAAATCTGCAATTTTAGACATCGGAACGAAGTAGGCAACATGAGGCTTTCCTGTAGTTGCAGTACCCCAATAAATTTTTAGGTCTCGCTCTTTCAGTATGCTTTTTATTTTATCTTCCCCTAGGACCTCTTGTAAGTTTCGAGAGATCAGATGGTATTTTTCATCTGCTGATAGGGTAACTTCGTTAACCATTGTGCTGAAAAACATATGGTATATTGAGAAATAAATTTTGTATGGAGCAAACCTCCTAATTTATTCATATGCTGTACATTGTTACAGGTAATATTTACCCTAATGTTCCTAATCGACAGAAATATTAGTTTAATTTATGAAATGATGAAATATACAGCAGTTTTTGAATCAGGCTGGAGCCACCATAGAACCCTAAGCCAGTGTGGAGGTTATTTCACGTCAAATATGTCAGAGAAACCATAGAAAAATAAGCGAAAACTGTCAAAACAAAACGCTGATTGTTTTTGACAAGTGATAAAAATGTAAACAAGGATAAAAGTTGATTGTAGATTTAGGATAAGAAAAGAAACAATTCAATCAACCTGAATTCCCATATTAGATCCATAGTTTTTATTTTGTGATCATGATGGAGTCAAGAGGAGAAACTTCGGAATTACAACAATTGGTATCGAGTGATGTGGATGGAGAGTATGACGATAGCATTACACACGATGAAGGCTTGAGTGAAAGTAAAATTGTATCACCAGTTCGAAGTAACAAGGTATTTGATAAGCTTACATCATTCACTTTTCTCAACTCTTGAACAACATTAAGCAGATTATTTTCAGATATCATCGTCAGGCAATACAAGTCATAGTTCAATTAATAGATCTACAGGAAGGAATCTGAACACCAAAATTCACTATATAAATGAAAGAAAAACAACCAGAGATAATAATAAAAACAATAATACAGCAAGACCTAGGCATCCCCATAAAGGTAGGATTCAATTTTGATATTTCATGAATGGTTTGAAATTTATCTATCTCATGTCTTGTCAACATTCATCAAGGGAAATAATTACTTTAACAACATTACACTCAAGACACTTCAGAAGAAGTGATTGCCCAAAACTGTTTGATTAATAACTTATATTTGGCTCTCATTTAAGATGAATTCTGACAGAACTATTATGTTTGAACTGCAATTTGAATGAAGTAGACTGCTCAGAAATGTGAAAACCCTTTCTATTAAAGAATATTTTTCTTAGAAATATTGTTGGAGAAACCTTCATCAGTACATACTCAATTTCAAAGAATGAAATTCAACCCATTAATAACGTATCAGTATTAGATTTTTAAAACTACTGTGGAACTTCTCTATAATAAACGTCTGTATAACGAATTTCATTAAAGACATTGTACCTCAAATCCAAATTCCATGTTAAAAACACCCTCTAAAACAAAGTAAATTCTCTCTATAACGAAATATTCAAAAAACATCACTCTTTGAATGGGTATTGGTAAGAAGGTATAAGGGTGGGTTTTTTCCGAAATTTTTCGAGACGTACGTAATAAATCCCTACCTTGAAATAAAACATTACAGCAAGCAGAGAGATACTTCTGAAATAGTTTTAAATACACCCCTGGCTGTTTGCTTTTGATCTAACCATCACGCTAGTGGCTAGTGTGAAAGTTGTGCGAAAATATCTTAAAAGAAGTGCTTAATAATAATAATAATAATAATCTTTATTCCTGACTCTTAATCAACAAATGTTGGTGTCAGAGCCTTTATAAATTGTTACAAAAATAAACTTTAAATTCTAATATATATATAACACATAATTTTTATGATATCCTAGTTATTTTTTACATACATTTTAAGGTTTTTAAGTTTGAAAGATAAACTTAAATTTATCAGTGAAGTTGACCGCGACTATAGAAATTCTGTATAACGAAATTTTTTTATAACTAATTTTTTTTGCCGATTTAGCGCTTTCGTTATAGAGAAGTTCTTCTGTAATATGTTAGAAAGTACCTGTTGGTGAGAATTAACTCTTAATTACCAAAAAATATAAACCTACAGCTAGAACATTTTTTGAAATCTTTAATTTTTTTCAAATTAATAAATGCCCTAGTTCCTTTGAAATTGAAAATCTACAGATGAAGGTATAGATTTGCATGTTTTATTCAGATACATTGTGTATTACTGCATCTTTGATATTATCTTATTATTGCATAGTCTTTTTGTGCCCAGTGAAAGAAGGAAGGTCCCTAATCCATTTCAGATTTATTTTGCCTTAGCCCGCTTTTTCTTATATTTTTTGTTTTATTTTGGATGTGGTATTAGATAATACAGTGAAACACCATTGTTTTATCTCTGAAGTGCCGGATGTCAGGCACATGGAGAAGGCCTTATTAGATTTGCTGAGCGATTTCAATTCTGGGAAGCTGAAAGCTTTTGGCAGTGGCTGTACAATGGCTCAGATGACAGATATCAGAGAACAACAAGAGAAACTGGCCAAACTCCATTTTGATTTAAGTGGAACACCAGATCCTTCTTTGAGTAATACTAGTATTGCTAGGTCTCAAAACGCTATGAGTGAACTTATCCAACGATTGGAGCAACTGAGTGTATCTATAGAGGGACTACATAGTAATAATAAAAATTAATAAAGAACTTTGATTATAAAATATATTCAACCTGATACACATGTATAATATGGATTATTTTATTTCACAATATATATCAGTTATTTCATGTTGCCTTGAATTTGTATGTTCTTTTCCATTTTCCTCCAAATTACTTTATATAGTAATGATGTCGTCTATTTTCTAGCTGGCCCAGGATCACTTTTTCTCTCTGAGATAAAATTTTTTTCATGAATTGAATGTAGTATCAATGAAATGAACAAATTTGAAGGTTAGATTTTATGGATCAATTTGTTTATATCAAACGATTGTGATTAATTAAGCAATTAAAAAAAACAGGAATCTGTCAACTAAAGCTATTGACTCATTGCTAAATTGATGAAAGTAAAGTAAATATGGCTTCAGTAATATAAATTCACCAATTTATGTAACAATCATACAGGAAGATATGGAAAGTACTCACTAGCTTTACTCTCAGCTGCACTAGAAGCTGTTACAAATGTTCTCTGTAGTTTAGTCTTCTTAATTTCACGATACTTATGAGCAACATCTTTGGACAATTCGGCAATTCTAATCATCAATGGTGCAGGATAACTGGAATGAAACATTGTCAGTGATCTAAACTCGCCAAGTTATTTTAGTCTTAGATACAACATATTGGAATTATATCTTGTTGATGAGAAAAGACAAAACAGAGGGGCATCCAGGAAATTCATGATCAAGCTACTAAGGTACAATGATTTTTTTAATATAATTAAAGTATTTGCTACTTACACACATCCCATAAATTCTATGTTTGCAAATGATCTGGCCAAAGCGACAAGGTAATCTTCGGAAAATTTGCCTTTGTGAACTTCCATAAATTCTTTACGAAGTTCCCAATGTTCCTCAGGTTCCGTATCATCTCTATAATCTTCGATATTCCAATTTATTGGGTAAGACTCAGTCATTTTTAATTTATTATGAAGACTGAAGAGATTTTTCAGGATATTTTTGAGGTTATTCGGCTTTGTTTTTGTTGTTTTTCAATCGATGACTTCAATCACAGAACATGAATCATCATCTCTTCTACCATAGAACACAGTTCTGTGGTTCAACATACGTCACAGAATGGTTCGAGAAAATTAATTATTACATGTTTTTATTGTTTATCATATCAATGAAACTATTTGAAAATAAATCTTACCCGCCAACGCATGGACTCATGGAGGTAAAGGACTTCCATGCGCCAACGGCACAGAATAGACCACAGAACTTACAACGCTTCGCTTTTTTTATTTAAATTCTGTGATACGTGCAGTGAAAAATTAAATTGTTTTTGTTTTTAATGAATTATTTGCTTTGGATATAAAAACAAAATATTTATGCCATCGTGAATAATCGTGCAAAAAAATGTGAGGATTTTGAAACAAAAATTTCTCTTACCTGACGCCAAATCACCTATCTTCTATGTTCTAACTGAAATTTACAAACGTCAAAATTGAAAACTTGAAATTTTAAAAACATTCTTCCAAGTTTATTTATTATTCTAGTGTTTATAAACTTTTAAGTATTAATATAAAATTGATATTCTATTCAATTTCATATTCTGATGATGGCTAATTATGGCTCTTAGTAATAAACGTATGGTTAAAAATGTCCATCAATGTAACAGTTACTGGAAATCCTATTAGTATTCAGAAAGGAAAATGGTAACTGCTAGCCCAAATCACTCCAAAAAGGAGTTCGAAAACGAAGACTTATAAGGATATCACAGGTCCGGCAACAGTCCAAAAATATTGCAGAAGATGTTCGAAACAGAGTAAAACAACAAAAATTAAGACAGATTGAAGAAATTGAGAAAGAAGGGCAGAAGAAGCTCAAACAGTGGCAAGCAAAAAAATTATTAGAACTGCAAAATCAATGCCATGAAGCCCTGAAAGATATAGGAGCTGGGCATAAAGGAGCAAGTTTGTTAGAAGATGAGGAAAATATATTGTTGGATAAAAGAGAAAATGAGGAAAGTGTGGCAAAAATAAGGGCTGATCTTGCAAACACAAAATTACGAGAAGAGAAAAAGAAAGCTAAACATAATGTTTCTGTACCAACGCTCAAGAGAAAGCTTGTGAGACAGATGGAAAATAAGAGGGCTCAGATGATGTCAGGTTTGAAACAATCTTCAGGATCCTTCAAGAAAAAGAGTGATGACAAATTATCAATTGATACTGAGATATCTGGAATAGTAACTGATTCTGATTCAGATTATGAAGATATTGATGAGAGCATTCTCAAAGAAAGAAATGTGGATATCAGTTTTAAAGTTGACAATAATTCAGAGAATTTCAAAAATAATATACCATCAACATCAAATAATGATGAGATGAAAAACATTGTAAAAAAACTCTATAATATTGAAAGTTTTGAATGTGAGTAAATGTTTATTGTTTATTTATTTTTTATCATCTGGGAAGCAGCCATTAACACATGTGTTCGCAGTGCAAATAATTCAATGTCTTCCAAACAAAATATTCTTAATTGGGAAAAGCTCTTTGATCAAAATGATTCATATTCAAATTTTGAGAACATGTCCATTTTTATTAGGGGGGAAAATAAATCAAGATATTTATTCGAGAAATGTAAGTTTCCAAAGCCAAGTACAAATCTACAAAATCACATATGTGTATGTGTGTTATAAATAATACTAAAATATTTTTTCTATAATTATTTCTTGTGTAATTGAATTGAGTATCTTTTTTCACATCACAGGTAATATATAATTTTTTTCAGTACCAGATAATGATGACCAGTTACTAAAGGAGCTCAGGGAACAGCGAGATACAAGAATATCTGACCGTATAAAAAAACGTAGTTCACATCAATTGATACACCCAGATATATGTGATACTTTGACAAAAAGGATAAGTAATGGAAACATTCACAAATGTGAAAGTGAAAGAGATGTTGCAAACACTCCATCAAATTCAATGTTTTCTTCCATTCAGCAAAATATTTATGCTTGTTCATGCTCAAGGCAGTCACCTGTAGTTCGAAGTCCTACATGCTGTGGTATGGTAAATCGTACACCTTCAACAAAAAAACCTGTTTCCAATATCAATACTTTGAAATGTTTCGATACAACGGACGAGGAAGAAGTGAACAAGAAATGTAGGGAATCACAAAGAGGTAAAATAAAGAAAACAACTTCAAAACCAGTGTTAGATCCAGCTGACGGAAAAGTACAGGTAAGAGAAATTCCAAATAGACCTAAAGTAACCCTGAAGTCAGTAAGAAGTCCTCTAAAACCTTCAGCGGTAACTTCCAAAACAGCTTTACAAAGTAAGTCTAGTAAATCAAGATTGATCACATCACATGTTGAAAGAATTACTGAAGAAAATCTCATTATTTCTCCTGAACCACTGAACAACGACGATTTTCTAGAAAAAATCAGGCAAAGAGATAGAGATGCTCTAATTAGAGGTCAAAAAGCATTAGAAAGGGAGAAACTCCAAAGGGAATACAATGATTTGTTGAAGAAGTTGCCCGCTTTACAAAAATTGGAAAGGCTCTATGAAATGAATGAAGACAAGCCAGAATATCATATGACTGAAGAAAGACTCAGAGAACAAGAAAAGAAAAAACAGAGTATTTTAGATGACACATATGAGAAATTATTTCCAGATAGGCGTCCACCAACTATAACAATTCCCGTGAAAAATAAATCGATATCTGCAACTACACAAAGAGATGAAATATTACTGAATCAAGATTCACAATCTCTAAACTTGGGAACTTGGGAAAATGAAAGAAAAACAAAAAAACTATACACTGAAGAAGAAGTTGAAATACTACTTCGTGAAGGGAAGATTCCGTCAGAAAGTAAATTCAGAACAGACCAGCTGAAAACCGTTCTTGGAAAATTGAGAAAACAGAAAGAAGAAATACTGAGAGAAATACAAAATCAGAATTTGTCAGAAGCTTTGCCATTCACTATAAGCTCGAAAGTAGATTTAAAAAACGAAGGCAGTTCATCGGATTCTTCAATTGTAGGTTATAGTTCTAAGAAAGATAGAAGTACATCCACACCAAAAAAATTTGTGTCAGTTAAAGTTGGAACAAATCCTGGTCCGAATAGTTCCTCCAGTGATACTGTAGAAGAACCAGTCAAAAAACAACCCAAAGTGGTTACACAAACGACTAAGTCCAAGTCAAAACAGGTGCAGGTCACTTCAGTGTCAAAGAAAATGAAGTCTCCAATAGTACAAAAGCTCCCAAAACAAAGTAAAAAAACCGATGCGAAAGAACAAAAAATTAGAAGGGATATTTCAAGTTCAAGTGAACAATCAATTTCTGACATACGAGATTCCCAAAGGTCAAAAAATACTAAAACAACTTCAGTTCAAAAATCTTCAAAAGATAATGAAAAGCAAGTTGCAAAAGAACATAAAATTCGGAAAGACATCTCAAGTTCAAGTGAACAATCCCTTTCAGATTCTAAAGTGGTTCAATTATCGAAGAAAACTAAGGAAACAAACATTTCAAATTTCTCAAAAGATGGTACAAGGCATGTCGCAAAAGAACATAAAATTAGAAAAGACATCTCCAGTTCCAGTGAACAATCTCTTTCAGATTCACAGGTTGCACAAATCTCAAGAAAAAGTAAATCCCCAAGTCAGAAATCGTCACACCAAAATGCCAAGCATGCGGGAAATGATCCGAAGAGTACAAAATCAAATTCCAGTGAACATATTGGTTCAGATTTGAAGAGAAGTGGTTCTAAGGAAAGTGTTAAATCATCACATACTGCCAAGTCTTCTTCTAAGGTAGTTGAAAAGGAAAAAATTGTGATATTGAGTAATACTGTCATACCATCTGTACCTACCAACTCTTTGACTTCTATAAATGGGTCTGTTGTTGATAAGAAATCAGTAACAAATCAGAGTAAACAAATGAAGAGTTGCGAGTGTGTGAGAGACAATGGTAAAAAAACTTCTGAACTGTGCGAAATTGTCATAAAAATCAATAATGGAAAATCTTCAGAGGTATTGATCAAGGATAAATCCAATAGTGAAAAGGACAGAATTAAATCTCTAGTGGTTGAAAAAGCAAGGGCTGTTGATAAACCGAAGATGATTGAAAAAGCAAAGATAGTTGAGAAACCCAAGAATGTCGAAAAACCAATCGTCATTGAAAAGAAAACTACAGAAAAACCAACAGTAATCAAGAATACTGAAAAATTGAAAGAAGCAAAGCCAAATCAAAGATATATAGAAATGCAGAAAGCCTTAAATGATGATTGTTGTAGAAGTAGGAATGATAGCAAACCAGAGTCTTGGCATGACAAGTTCTCCAAAAATAATTCTCAAATTTCTACGTCAAGTACTTCATATATGAGCCCCCCGCATCTGCCCAATAACCAAGTAAAGAAGGTAAAGCTCCTCCATATTTCTGCGACCTGATTGGTAAAAAACCGCAACAATTCAATATTAACGAAATGACACCAATCCCCAAAATACCTGTGGAAAATCATAATGTTTTAGGAGAAGTTCAAAAATTACTGGCAATGTCTAGGCAAAGTATAGACGAACTAGGAGTAAGTTCAGTGAGCACTGTGACTACACCCTCACAGAGTATAATCGACTTGGAGAGTAACAAAGCAACTTCTACTGCATATTCGAGTTCAAACACTAGAACTGATCTATTAAATGAATTATGTCAAAGTAGAAATACTCTTCCGAATTTTAGTTTCTTGACTGTATCCAGCGAAAACAGAACTATTACAACAAGCGAAATAGACAGTAATCAACAGTATCCTGACGTTTTAGCGAAATATGCAAAAATCGCTGATCAGTGTAGCCAACGAATCTCTGATTTAACATCGATGATAGAAAAAGTACGGGAAGACAAGAACAGAATGCTTCAAACTTCTTCGTTGCTACCTACAAATAATGATAGTTCAACCAAGTACATGGAGCTCCCAAGCCCTAACAAATCGACAAATACTAAAGATTCCACAAATGAACAGAAATCAGGATCTAGTAGCAGTAGTTCTGGAGACTCAAAATTATTAGACATAAATTTTAGTTTGGCCGAAAAATTAAAAGGGTTGACACCCGAGCAAGTTAGGACTTTTGATAAAGAGTTTGTACCATCTGCTGATCCAATTAGTATTAGTAAAGCCGAGGAAGATTTAGTAAGAAGATTAAGAGCTTTAAAAGAAACACCCATTGTGATAGATAACTTTAATAATAATCAAGTTGAGAATCAAGTTAAATCTCCAGTCAGTGACAAAAATTCTTCAAAAAAAGATGAGGGTAAAAATCCATATCCACCTAAAAGTTCTCATAGTGGGGACACTATCGATTTTGTGCCATTACTGTTAGATATTCCAAAAGTACCAGCTTTAGCTACAGATTCCTCAAACACAAAACATAAGAAACCACCTCCATCTAAAAGCTTATTGGCAGCTAGAAAATTCAATGATTTTATTGTACCTCATGAATTATCGACAATACCAGAGCAAGATAGTCAAATGCGATTCGAAAGTACCTTGAGAGATAAATCTCCTGTAGAAGAAAGGAGATCTCAAGTGATAGAAACAATTCCGGCTCCCAAAAAATCACCACCTTTGGAAAAAAGGCCAGACCTAAGTCACCTCTAGAAGCAAGTAATAAATCGAGTGCATCAGGTATTGGGGCAAAGCTAGAAAGGAAAATTTCAATTAAAGATATAGCATTTGTACCTCCCTCTGTCAGAAATACATCATCTCCAATCAAAAATCCATCAGAAACTATTTTCAGTCAAATGACTTCATCACCTATAAACAGACGCTCATCTCTAACAGTGGAGAACACAAATAATTCTGATAACTCTGTAGGTTCTGTGAATACTTCAAGTGATGAAAAAGTTGAAATGCTCAGAATAGAAGCTATGTTAAGAAGCATTGGTATGGAATGGGCTATATCAACATTGAGAAAAACGCAAGAAACTCTGGCTTTAACCTCGAGTTCTAGCTCTATAGACCTTAAAAGTCCTTCTACCCTTAAACATTTCAACGAAAGTGATATCAAGGAATATCTATCAAAAGAGTTATTCCAAAAAATATCATCCAGCACTTTAAGAACTGATGCAAGTCCAGGCTCACTGAATGAAAGTCAAGAATTTTCAGATATACACCGTTCAGAATTTTTGTACAAGCAGACATCAACACCAGTGAATAGAAGCAGGGACCGTCTTGAAAATCCTGAAAAAAGTTCTGACTTACCTTCTGCAATTGAATCTGACAAAGTAATTAATGATTTCTTCAGTTTACCTGAGCGATCACCTTGAACATGACTGGAAAAACTCTAATAACGTAATCTATTGAATCAATTTTAAACCTTGTGAAATGTACATGTAACACATGCAATCAACCATTTTATTGTCTGTATTAAATTTTATATTTTAAATAAATTCTGATTTGTATATAAGATTTTCCCGTAAATTATTTTGATTAAGAATATCATTGTTATTAATCTTATTTTTATCGTTAATGTAATGTCGTAGTTTTAAAATTTATTGATTGTAAAAAACTGAATTGTAAAAATTATGAAATTGTAAAAACAAATCTTAGTGATCTGTGATATATTTCTTCAGAGCAAAATGACTTTTTAATATTATTCTTGCTCAAATATATTTTGAAATAAAAAAAAATGTTTCATTAACCGGAAACTCATAAACAGCAGAGGAATATGCAATTTTTTTAATGAAAGCTAACTTTTTAATATGCCACAATAATATTAAAGTGATGAACTTGTTGTATGCTAACTTTGTAATTCTTATTGATTGTATTTTTCCGAAATTTGGATCCAACACTTGTTATTGAATTAATGTTTAAAAAAAATGCTAGAAATCATTCCTTAATTTAAATATTTACCGAAATGATTTTTTTTCAAAAAATAGGAACAATCATTCTTGGAATCACTAGTTCTGAAATACCGGTATGAAAATTCAAAATGGAAACATACGACATTCAATGCATCAGAGAGAGAGAGAACTTTGCCATTCAGTTGAACAGTGGTATATCTGAAGATTTACTGCCATTTCACAATGTTAATGTTAATACGATGTTGACGCCTAAATATACTTAACATTGATATGAAAAGTGTCGTAGTATCGCAGCTTAACGTTAAAATGACCATTAACATAAATAATTGAACTGGCTGTTACTTTTCTTATTTGATATGAATGATCAACTGCACTGGCGCAGCCAGGGGGGGCTTTGGGGCTGCAGCCCCCCCCAAAGATTAGTTTCTTCGTTATTTCTTTCTTCTTTATTTTTTTTGCAACTTTCGTTATTCACTGTATCATCAAAAAATTTTCAGTTCAGCCCCCCGCAAAATATAATCCTGGCTGCGCCACTGATCAACTGGGAATAATGATGTTTTGTCTTATCTTTGGAAGTGGCCTAATTCAATCAGTATGGTAGGAAACCTAAAGTATCCGAATCGAGTATTACTGGCAGTCTGGCCTCTGGCACATTGATTTGATAATCAGTGCGTCAGGTTACCTGTGATAATTCTAGGAAGATAACAACAGTATTCGCAGTTGTTCATCCATTTCGTCAGAAACGTAGCACGTAAATCTTTCGAATATTGATCTGTTCACAGCATAGCTCTGATGCATTAATTATCTTATGTGTTTCAGATATGAATTTCCATGGCGATATAATGAATTTTTCTTGAACAATACCGCGATAAAAGGAATTATCAGAAATTATATCAGACTGAGACTCAGATCAACAAAATAGATAAATACAAACAAAGACAAATTAGTACTTTTCTGTGATAATATCAATTATCTGTGATACATTTGCAAAATTTGACAGAAGTCAGATGTGAATATTTAATAATCAAAACACAAATTTTTTTCAACCGACGTTTAAAAGGAAAACGAAACTAAATAATATTCATAAAACAATGGATCTGCTTGGATCTATATTGAATTCAATGGATAAGCCTCCCACAATGTCAGATAAGGAGCGCGAACTTAAAAAAAGTAAGTTTTGCAAAAATACTGGCTTTCGCACCATTTACTTTGAGGTTAGTTGAATGATTTTCAACTCTATTTGTAGAGAAAAAAGAATTATATGAGAAACACCAGGCTGCTGAAAAAGATAGATTGAAAAGGTTTAAAGAAAGAGTGGAAGAAAAAATGTTGAAACATTTCGAAGATAAAAATAACACTACGCTCAAGTTTGATCCGATGGATGCAATTCAACGAAGTATAGTGTAAGTGTCTATTCATTGATTAACAGATGAAAAATTGAACCTAGAGGTTTTCTTGGTGATTCAGTATATTTGAGCCCTATTTTCATTTATCCTCTGATTAGGTATATGCTGAACAAACAATAATATACATAATAATTTCTCAAAAATTGACTGCAGTCCTGGCTTATTTTTGTAAATAATGTTGAGATTTTTCTTTCCTTCCAGGCATGAAATAGCAGAAAATCAAAATTTATTAGCTTATGCTTTTGGTGAGGATGGTGTAGATAGATACATGAGAATATATCGTAAAGATCATCCTCCTTGTGAAGATGAATTAGCAGCACGACGTCGAGGAGAACCTTGGAATGAAGCAATCAAACAGAAATTACTTGAACAGGTACACATTTTCATTGCAATTTCGGATCTGGGGCCTATTGCACCAAACACTTTGCAACCTTTCACTTTGCACTTTTCAAATGAATTAAGTTGCACGAAACGCATTCATACCTAAATAAACACTACATTGTGAAAAGCCAAGTGTATAGTGAAAATTACTCCGCAGACTTTAAATATTGGGAGAAATGTTGTGCAACATAACTAATTTTCACTTTTGAAATTTATCAGAATGCAAATAGTCCGAGAGCTGTCTCGAATTTTAGGGTAGGTATTTGAGGCAAGCTGAAAACTTGTCAGATACCTCTCCTATTACATCCCAACTCGGTATTGCAGACGTGGCCGGTGAGTAGCGGGGCTAAATCAACCCCTATATTTTTTTTTTTTTTTTCCAAAAATATATTTGAGGCAATACGCAATTTATATATGTTGCAGTGTAATGCTTTATAAATACTAAAAAAAATAAGCCAGATAATTTAATCGGGGTTGTAACATTGCCAGAGCGTGCAAAAATATTTGCAAAAAATTATAAAAAATGTTTTTGAGGCAGCTTGAAATTTTGATGGAGTGTTATTTATAACTAAAAAATAAGATTCCCAGAAAGACAGATCATTTCGGTAGGGCTTTCTATCTGAAAAAAAATAAATATTTTTAAAAATGTAGGGGTTGATTTAGCCCCGCTACCTACCAGCCAGGTCTGCAATCCCGAGTTGGGATATAATAGGAGAGGTATCTGACAAGTTTTCAGCTTGCCTCAAATACCTACCCTAAAATTCGTGCCAGCTCTCCTACTAAAAGTGCGAAATGAAAAGTTGCAAAGTATTTTGGTGCAATAGGCCCCTGATTTCAGTATTAACCTAACTGCTGTGGAATTCAAATTTTGTGGTTTGCATTGAAAGAACTTTGTGTGCATTATGTGCACACTCTGTAATTGATTGTCTAGTAGGTATTTCAGCTCATACAGCATTATGACAAATGCACCACTATTATAATTTTCAAATTGTCATGATGAAAAAGACAAAAACTAGATGTCCTGAAGTTTCCTGAAATATTTGTGTGATAATTGTGCCAATTCTAAACACATTCTCTTGTGGACATAGTACATTAATTTTAGCTTATGGGGAATTTTTTGATAGCTATAGGATAAAAAAGAAATAAAAAAATTCAGAAAAAATGAATTAAATCATTATTTGAAGCGATAAAACAGAGTATTTGAGTAAATGTTTGAAAATTATATCATGCAAATATTGATCGTGGCTGCACCTCAAGTGGTCCATTTCACAGATAAAAGCTTTCGGTTAATATTTGAGGCGAATTTTGGCGATGTAACTCATAGATTTATAATACTAACTAGATAGCGAACATGTCAAAAATTTTGAGGCAAACGGCGGCCATTTGCAGTTTGGAGTGAAATTGACTAATTTGAGAGTTGTTAAATTTTCAACGAACTGAAATATTAGAATTAGCGAGGTTATACCGTTTTTGAGGAATCTATTGTGTATAATCATCATAATGGTACATTATTTTGATAACTTATCACACGATACACGAATCGAAAAAATTATTATTTGATATAGACCGAAATGTCAGTGTTCACAGAACACTAATATACAGAGTTCGTTTTTAACCGCCTCGGTGGCTGTAGGGGCTAAGGCGTGCGCCTACAAGTTCTTACGAAGCTGGAGGTCCGGGTTCGAATCCTGGTGCGGGTATGGATGTTTGTGTATGTTCTAGTTTGTCTTTCAATAAAAATTGTCTTGATAAAGTATGATAAGTATGGGAATGAGTGCTAAGTGTTGAAATGTTCACTGTCTAGATGGCCTTAGATGCCAAGGACATGGTTAAAAGAAGATGAATGAATGAATGAGTTCGTTTTTCATCATTTCTTTCAAAGGAACGTCTATGTTTCAATCAAAATTCGAGCACATATGGCTTAAAACATCAAAATATTTGTGGTTCACTCCAAACTGCAAATGGCGGCGATTTGCCTCACTTTTTTCTACGTGACAGTTAGGAAGTTCGACGTCCAGTTAGTATTATAGGTCCATGATGTAACTACAGCTTACCATAGTTACATAGTTGACAGTTGATACACATATTTTCTGTCAAATCACGTAACCATAGTTAGATGTAACCACAGCTCGCCAAAATTCGCCTTTGACTTTCGGTGACCAGCAGATATCGACCAGATTTATGTGTCACTGCATTTATTGAGTCTTCCTGAACAACTTAGTGAAATCAACAAATGGCGGTCTGTCTTAGTTTAGAAAATATGGACCCCTAGAGTTCCAAAAATGTTCCATCATAATGTCACTTTTTACAAAAAAAACAAATTCACTGCTCCAGTTTAGTCACCTTTGAACATTCTAATAACTATTCGATTAGTTTGGTTTCAAGTGTTTTCAATAATTAATGCAGAAACATCGAAATTCCAGAGGCACCACATATCCATAAATTCTAAGGAAAGCCCGCCGTTTTAATGGTAGTTTTGGCAATGTCGCAGATTGATTCGCGCGAATTGATACGATGCCTTCCCGTAATTCCCGCCATCATTTGATATGTCACTCGCGGAAGGACGGAGCAGTGTTGCCAAACTTAACATGAAGAACGGCGTGCTTTCCTTAGAAGTTGTGGATATGTGGTACCTCTAGAATTTCGATGTTTCTACATTCATTTTTGAATATACTTGAAATGAACCTAATCGAATAGTTATTTGAAAGTTCGAAGGTTATTTTAATGTTAATTTGTGGTTTTACTGTGAAAATGGAACATTTTCGGAACTTTGGGGGCCCCTATTTTCTAAATTAAGACATATTTCACTAATGTTGTTCAGGAAGACTCAATAAATACAATGATACCGAAATTCGTCCATATCTGCTGGTCAGCGAAATTCGCTATTTACCAAGCTTTCGTTTTGTCTTCCAAAGTGTCATGGGTCAATCAAAAGGGGATTGTCAGTATAGGCATGAGCATTAATAAAGTTGTCCCAAAAAAGTCTACAGGGGTTAAATCACACTATCTAGGCTGCCAATTGACCAGTCCCAAACATGAAATAAACGTTTCACTCTCAATTGGTTTATTGTTTCGTATGCTTCTTGGCATGTGGCACTGTCTTGTGGAAACCACATGCATGCAAGTCAAGCTTTTTCATTTTGGGCAAAAAAGGTCGATAATATATTTTGATAGTTAAATTCAATTATTTGCAAGCAATCTCCGTTTGTAAAACGATTCATGGTAAATTGTTGATCAAATTGAAGATGTTTGACAGTGATACAAAATATAAGTTCTCAAAATCAGTGTTGCTGAAACGAAAATAGTTGGAAAATCACCTGTTACATACTACAGCTCAAGAGTTTATAATGTGAAAACACAAGGAATATCTGCATAGCATGCTTTCACATATATAAACATTACTTTAGAGTTATTTACAGAGACAGCAGGAACAAGATGAGAAGGAAGAATCACAAAAATCCAGGAAAAGAAAACAAAAATTCGTTCCAAATAGTGATTATAAAGATAAATATGCTCATATCATTGGTCAAGAAGCAGCTCTTGAAGGAGCCAAGAATGTTGGAACAAATAAGTCCTATGGATTTGGTAGGGGAATAGAAATTGAAAGTTAATTTCTTTTCAAACTTGAATTTTTAGTGCCGAGTGAAAATAAAAAAGATATGAGATCAATAGAGCAAGCCATGGCAGACATTAAAGCGAAAAAGAAAACAGAAAATGGACAATGACAACCTTGCAAATGACTGCTGATGAATGAAGTGACAATGACAAAATGGTGTAGAATTATTTTTCGTAATTTATACGATTTGATTTATAAGTATTTCCTCAGAACATCTTTGTGATTATGGAATGAGACTTGTTGAATGTTGAAATTTTATTTAATCTGATCCTAGTCTTTGATTGAAATGAAATAAATGATATCAAACTGAGGACCACTGCTTTGACACCTGGATAGCTATGAAAATAACACATTTTTTCTAACTTTAATAAAATATAATTAATTAATATAAAACATGTATGATAACAAATCTGATAAGTTTATAGAAAATCAGATGAGTATTTAGTCTTGGTGCTCCTACTAGTTGGAGATACTCCATTGAGTAGAGCCGAGTACTCTTTCTGAATTTGAACTAAAGTCTCACAGGGAAAACCAACAGCTTCTTGATACTCATCCTGACAAACTCCCAGAAGAGAAGTGAGTAAGAATTCTGCATTTCTTGTTACAAGTTTTCTTTGCTGAAATTGAAGGTAATCAATTATCAAATTATCAGTTTCACATAATGACAAAAATCATAACTGGCGTCTGGAACATCACAGAGTGTTTCTCATTGGATTGTAATCATGTGCATTAGTATGCACAAAATAACTGTATTTGTTTTGAGAGTTTCAACACAGATTGATACAGATGCGACACTCAAGCTACTTGACATGAGTCTGCATCGACGTGCCAATCATATAAAATATATTTTGAAGGTTGCCGATTTTCGTTTCTGTTATTCTGTGGTTTTGAACTCCTGGGCTGTTTCTGCTAAAGGTGTGTTCTTTTATTCACCGATGGATTCACCGCTGTCATCACGGTTGCATCAAACATGTTTGTTTATTCAACGATTGAAACTGTCACTCGTTCGTTTAATCACCGATGTTTTCATCGGTGGCTCATCGGATCACTACCTTACTAGAACACAAGGCCATGAAACATAATGACAGCGGTAGGGGGGTGAAGTGTTTGAGTAGTCAATCATTTATAGGTGACAGTTGATGTCTGTTCACGTTTTTGCCAGAATTATGGGTATTTTTCGGAGTTTATTGCTTAAAATTCTATTTGTTTTGGTGTAACATCAATTCTTAACAGGTAAGGAAAAGCCTTTTTATATTCTTCCACTAAATTATTTGTTTTACTCCTAGTTCATAAAAGTTTTGCTTCTCATGTTCGAAGTTATTTTGATTTTAGCTCCGGTTCGTTTTATGCTAATCTCGTTATTTTTTCCAGATGAAATGCCATTTCATTGCTCTTTTCCAAAGTGCTGGGGCAATTATGCAGGAGGGCAAAAAGGAGCACTCTTTGGATTTCCCAAAGACAAGCAACTTAAAAGACCTTGGTTCAACGCAATTGAAAGAAAAGATTTCGTTCCCAGTAACAGCAGTAAGTTATTAATTATTGCAAATTCAACTGTTTTGCCTGAAACTCAGAAGTTACTTATTTCTAGGTGAGCGAACTACATTTCCAAACAGAATTTATAGAAGATTACAAGTTACACACATGAAGTTACAAGTCAAAAGTCGAAATTCCATTGAAGTTTCCCAGGTTAAAAATAGATTGAAAAAATGTTATTAATCAGCTGGCCTTCTATTTATCTTATACAATTCGTTTTACGAGCGATACCAACGAAATGACCAGGTTGTCCGTCCTACCTAAGCAGATCAGATGTTCATACCAGAGTATCTCCTCAATCCAAGTGATCTAAAGTGAAATGTCGAGATCTTGAGAAAGCCATTGCATCAAATCCTGTTCAGAATATGATTCAGCAGTGTCATTTGCACTTCAGCTGAGGCTGTTACAAAAGTGTTTGCTCCAAAAGGCTGGATAAAAACCAAAGGAGAAAAAAAACCTGTATTTTTTATTTGGACTAGTCATCAGAAATTCCAGTTGTTAAAATAAAAGTGTATGTGTCTGAAGACTCAGCTTATTGTACTATTAATAATATCAAAGCAAAAATACTGGAATGTGATGATGGGGACTCAATATTGCCAGTTAAATTGAGAAAAACACTATTTTCACTAACCATCATATTATTATCAATTATCAATAAATATCGAAAGTAACCACGAAATTGGTACTTGTATTAATAACGATCCTACCTACTCAGAAAAACATAATTTTTCTCTTCTGTTGGAAAATGAAATCTACATTGATAAATAATTTTGTGGAAATGACATTGCGTAAATAAATACGAATGGACTACCTATGGTGACGTCACTCATTCTGTTTCATGGCCTTGTGTTCTAGTAAGGTAGTGATCGGATCCATCGACTTTCAGAGCCGGTGAATGTGATGAAATTCTGATGAATCAAGTGGAGGGGGTATATTTGTATCGCAGAAACGTCAATGTAATCTGTCACGACTCAACTAAACAGCAGATAACCATCAACTCGTTCTTTAATTCTACATCTGATGAGCCATCTGACATTTCATCGTTTTTCCATCCGGGTGAATCCATCGATGAATAAAAGAACTACTAAAATGCAATTCTATTTTCACCAGGAATAAAATTACTAATTGACAGAAATTTAACAGGTGACAGTTCCATCATTTAATTCTATTGGCGTTTTCGGATACTTATAGTCCGTTTACGAAAGTTTGAGCGCATAGTAGGCGTTTGTTTATCTATTTGAAGTTGGCAGTATTTGCTCTCATAACCTAAAATAAAGTTATCAGAGAACTCTATGCAATATTGACAACATTGCGTATCAATCTGACAAGAAAATGAACAACATAACCCAAAATTTTAATATACACAGTGGAATATGCCGAATTTCCATGGCCAACCGACGGCTCAACCTTTCGTGAACGGACTATACTTACTTCCCGAGAAAAGTTACTTGTGGTGAGACTTTCTAGAAAACACTGTGTTGATTAATGAGCGTTGAACAATATTTACGACAAGAATAATTCAAATAAAATTAGAATTCTGAATTCTGATGTCTGATATACTTGCACAGCGCACCCTAAAGGCTGGAAAATAAAGTTTAGTCGATCTAAATTTTCGTAACAGTGAACCCACTATTACTTTTGAACATGTGTTACATATAATTTCTTTACTAACCTCGGGTCGCTTTTCATCCCGCAAGGTCATCTCATGATGTCTCAACTGAGCATCGAATACGGCATACAAAGTTTCATCTATGCTATATAAAAGTTTTGTTGTTTTCAATCTCATACAATCTCTCAGCAAATTCAGAAAATTTTTGGTGAATATCAGATTATTAGATGTAAGCTGCAACCATATATCGCCTAGAAAAAAAATCACATTTCACTTAGTATTGGCTACAATGTTAGTTGATGGCCATGAAGAAGACTTTTCTATTTGACGCTGCATCACTTCCAGACTGATGTAAAAATCAGTAACGCAGAGTTCCTATTGGTCGATTTGATCGAAGTGGAGTAATTTCTTCATTTAATCGGTCAAATAGAAAAGTCCCAGAGTAGATTCATTACTGAATGGTTTTCAAATAAGAGGTGTTATTTTGAATAGCCCGCTATTTCGGTAGATGTCAAGTAGACAAGTAGAAACTACGCCATTAATAAAAATGGTGAAAATTTGGCAGAAACTCGAACATTTTTGGGTCGTCGTGAAGCAGACCTTGACGGAACGCAATTAAGAAATTGGTGGAAAAATTCGAGCTGTTGGGATAAGTTAGTGAAAGAGAAGGTCTACGCCAATAGACCAGAGTCGATTCAAGACCTCAAAGATGGAATTCGCGAGGCTATTGAGGACATAGGGCAGCCACTTTGCGATTTGGTTATGGAAAATTTCAATAAAAGGATATGGTCCTGTAAGCGTGGTCGTGGTGGTCATTTGCCTGATATTATATTCCACTATTAACGGCATAGCTTGTTCTTTATAATGAAATAACCATCCGATCATTTATTTTGAAAAATGGCATTTTTCTTTGAATATCGAAATAACACCCCTTATTGGAAAACCCTTTATAATTTAAAGCTGAGAAATGTTCACCTGTGATGTAGGAATCCAATTTCAATCCTAAGTCGGCATATTCTTGCATAAATTTAATCAGCCCATTTTTGGATTTCAAATTAGTCGGAGTCCAAGTATCTTCCGCCGCTTTCATTCGAATGGAATCCACATATTTCTCTCTGGTATCTCTCAACGTTCTTGTAATGGAGGACCTCAAGAGACCGTCTAACTGATAGCACATATCAACTCCATAATTACACAACTGAAAAGGCAATTTTATTAATACACTAGCGGACAAGTGAAGTATACACAAACATTTATTCGAGTCTTGTAGTTGCAGATAGATAAGCCTAGAGACCGACTGGAGCGCCGCCTACC
This sequence comes from Propylea japonica, assembly GCA_013421045.1. Lineage (NCBI taxonomy): Eukaryota > Metazoa > Arthropoda > Insecta > Coleoptera > Coccinellidae > Propylea > Propylea japonica. The sequence goes on from CM024240.1 coordinate 92,713,873, forward strand.
AGGCTGATCTATGAATCTAAACCCTCCATGGCGCCAGCCAAATGTATCCAAAAAAATTCATTGAAATTGGTCCAGAAGTTTAGGAGTTCAGTGACATACACACGTACTGTAGTATTTTATATATAGTCCGTTCACGAAAGTTTGAGCGCATAGTAGGCGTTTGTTTATTTATCTGAAGTTGGCAGTATTCGTCGTCATAACGTAAAATAAAGTGAACGTTGCCGAATGTACCCGGCCTCGTCCGACGAGCTTGCAAGTTATCAGAGAACTCTATGCAATATTGACAACATTGCGTATCAATCTGACAAGAAAATAAATAACATAACCTAAAATTTGTATATACACAGTGCAATATGCCAAATTTCCATGGCCAACCGACGGCTCAACCTTTCGTGAACGGACTATACCTACAGGTTCGGAAATTCACATCGGAAACATACGATTAGAGAGATAATTTTGCCGCCCAGTTGAACAGTTGTATAGTCGGCAGATTTACGTGCAATGTTTCTGACGCAAATCGAGTAAATGGACAGTACGACGCATAGAATCAATGTGTCAGGCTACGCGTAATACTCGATTCGAGTACATACTTTAAGTTGCCTAACATACTGGTTTATTTAGGCCACTACCAACGATAATCCGCATAGAATCATTCATTCCTGTCCGAAACGTAGCACGTAAATCTCTAGAATATACCACTGTTCAACTGCTCGGCAAAATTATCTCTCTGATCCATCGAATTTCGTATGTTTCCGATGTGAATTTCCTAAACTGTATAAAGATACCCATAAATACCATAAAATTAAGATAGGACCAAACTGTAGTGCATTCTAACAAAAATAATTAGGACTGATGAATACAGGATAAACGATAAAGAATCGATGAAGGTATAAAGCTCGATGTAAATACCAGGGAGAATAATAAATGTATGGAAATCAATGAATTCACAATCTTAAAAAAATCCGGAGACATGACCTTGCTACTTTTATTATACAAAAATGGTATTCATTTTGTTTGATTATTTTTTGAAGATCAACGAAAAAATAACCTTATAATTATAAGGCGTTTTCAGAAACTTACTCAGGGTTACTAACTCGATCCATTGGGTCACGTGACGGATCTATATTAGGATCATGGACCCGGGTTTTAAGTTTAAGAACACATCAGGTTTAGGATTTGAAGTGACAGTCGTATCAATAACATAACCAAATATTTTATGGATTTAATTTTTCAGTTCCAGTTTATTTTCGGATTATCTATAGCTTTGTTTGCATTTATTGGCTTTTGTAAAATATTCTTATAATTTCTGGCGTGCCCTTTCATGTTTAATGTTATTTTTGAGTACCTATGTTAATGAAGTAGAGAATTTATTTTATCGGTTACAGTTTATTTACTGATTGTTCCTAGCTTTGCTTGGATTTTTATTGGCTTCTGTAAAATCTTTCTTATAATTTCTGGCTCCGCATGTTCAATGTTCTCTTTGAGAAAATATGTAAGAGAAGGCTATAGCTTTAACGCGGAAAGATCTGCATACAAAGGTATGAAGAAGTTGTTTCACATTGTTTTCTCGACTCACGGAACCACACATTTTACCCTGAGCCAAATTCTCTTCTCTTTACATAATTTTTTAAATTACTAAGAAAAGAGAAGAAGACTTATTCACGCCTTTTGCAAATACAAAATTGAACTGCAGTGCGCATGCGGTGACTTTTAGACCCTGCTCTCGTGTAGGGTTTTTACGATAGATCAACCTGAGACAGTGATCGTGTTAATAACACCGTACTTTCCTAACACGGGTTGGATGTTCGGCTTAGGCGAACGAACGCGTAGGTTAGGCATCGAGTTAACCCGAGTAAGTATCCGAAAACGCCTATAGTATTTCATAAGTAACTTACTCTTTCACACTGACATCTTACTAGGTCAACACATTCTGTAACCACAGATAAGACAGCTTGTGGACCAAAGACTTGTTTTATAAAATGGGCTATAAATTGTGATAGTTGTGCGCTCACCCATACCACATATGCTGAAATGATACAATAATAATTATTTATAAATAAAAGAGAAACAGTTTGATTTTATTATTACTATTAAGAATATCATACCAGAATAACAAGTTGGAGACTGCAAGAAGTTTCTCAAGAATTCTTCAGTCATGTGACAAATATTTGTAAAGATGACACTAGATAGATGTTTGATGTACATAGAGGTAGATCCTTCTCGTTTTACCCTCTTGCATTGCATTTTCAACATGTAGGTGCATATGTTGAGGAATAAGTCACAGGCCTACGAACAAACATCACATTATAACCACTTTTTAAATAACAGATGGTCATCATCAGGTTTTATTCTCAAGAAAAATTGTTTTCATGGATCGATGTTATGTTTACTTCTGATTCTGATATAGATCAGTCCATCACTTGAGTATTATAAATCGAATGGTGCTCATAACTTGTCTATTGTTGTGATTTTGTTAATGTTTCAGAATAATACCCTTTTCCATTGGGAGAACTGGTGCTCACCAGAATTGCACTGACACTACACTGGTTCTTATTTGAATGGGCATTTCATTGTTCTCTGTACCAATAGAACACAAAAAATTGCACTCAGGTCGCACTGGTGCGCATCAAATCTCCCAATGGAAAACGCTATAATAAAAGAAATCATGTTAGTTTGGAATCTGTCAGAAATTCATTTTTTCTACAAACGTCAAAAAATGACAAGGTTCGCGCATTGGCAAGAATATGCGAAGTGACCCTTTTTTTCATTTTCCTTTGTTACTATGACACCGTGCGCGAAGTAGTGTGCGAAATACTTACTTCGCACACTGCATGTAAACTATATGGGATTTTTATATTTTAACTTGGTGAATTTCTTGAAATCCACGTTTTCTTTAACATTGAGTGTTGCTTTCAACATAGAATATATTGCCCATAGTTATAATACCTAATCACTTGATTTGGAAAAACAGTTCAAACCAGTTCAATATTTTTTTTCATATTAAGCTAAGCGTTTGTAGAAAAAATTTTGTTTGCATCTCATGCGCGAAATACTTTGGTGATCTCGACTATTTTTTTTTAATAGGCTGCGCCTCGTTAAAAAAAATCAGTTCTCGATCACCAAAGTAGCATTTCGCGCACTAGATACAAAAATAACTATTTGTTTTCGAATATTAGTAGCCAAATATTGAATTCGCTTCTAGATAATCCAATTATGAATTACCAAAAAATAGCATTATAACTATCGAACTTATTCTCAAAGATTTCCAGAAACTGTGTTCAACATTTGCCGCCTCCAATATTTTGAACAGGGGATATTTGGTGGAATCTTTGATTTCGAGAAGTACCTCTTTTTTGAGAAAAATAATTCGCGCTATATGTGCACCCCGTTTCCTTAACAATCACCAAAATTGTTCTTCAAAAACAACCTAACAACCTGTATGAATACTTCAACGTACTGAGAGTGAGCACATACAAGAGAAGCGTTCGGCAATTACATCCGACTTGTCGGATCGCTCTGAACCTTTCGTTTATTACATCCAGATCGAGAGAGTATTTCGACAGATCAAAGCGATTTCATCCATAGAGTTTACCACTTTTTATGTTTTTATATATTTTTTGTTTTTTATGTTGAGATTCCTGATCTGACAACCGCCAGATTGAAAACTTCTAATACTTATCAACACTTCTCCTTTTGTTTTCATTTATCCATAAATAACCTAAATAATTCGTTCAGATTTTTCGATATAGCTATTATTGTTGTGAACGGCAGGTAGAGATATTGCTTACTCGTTTCTTTCACATGTAATTAATTAATTAGTATCTTTCAGAACAACTATCGCCGTAGTAAACCACCAGGTGCCGTATTCTCGAGAAGTGATATTCGTAAACGTATACGAACTTCATTGCGCGGTGTGCATTTTTGCAGGTAAAAGAGGGACTCGCGCAATGAAGTTCGTATACGTTTTCGAATATCACTTCTCGAGAATACAGCACCTGAAGGGAATATTGCATTCCTCATTTCCTTTGCACCTAATTAATTAATTAAGATTTTTGGGTAGAGCTACGAAAAGGGTGAAAGTATCGTTAAAAGATGAACATATTTCTCAAAATAGTGATCTTTGAAATCTAAAAATCCATGCAAGTAGCAAGTAGAACCAGAGAAGTATGTTCTGTGGCAGATGCTCTGTACCGTTCGTTTATTCACAGATATTACAGATGAATCTGCACGATCTGTGATCACGTGACTAAACAATCCTTCTGCTCCCGGAGGTCTTTACCGAACGGGCTTATGGCTTGAAATGCAGAATCTCAGTTGTAGCAAAAATTCAAATTTACCTGATTTGGTTGGCCCAGGGTAATCAGAAGTCGAACAGCCCTCCTAGAGGCTCCTAACCCTCCCTGCATTGATTTCCCTTGTTTTATTTCTAGCTCTTTCATCAACACTTCAGTAAGATGAGTATGTCTTTGATCTACCTAGAAAATCAATGATGGATTAACTAAAAATTGTAACTTACGATAAAACAATTTTTTCAGGAATTTGGACTTTAATGTTTTCTGTTAAATTTCTTCAAATATTCACCAACATTTCGGATTCAGTTTGATCCTTTATCAAGGCTCGAATTTATCTCAATCTAACAAACACTTTGGAAGATCTATTATTTTTGAACTTTTTAACGCTACAACAAAATTATTTTTTCTTTCTTTTATAAGTACGTAATTTATAGAAATTTAACAGAATACATTAAAGTCCAAATTCCTGAAAAAATCGTTTTATCGTTGAGAGCATGGACGAAAATAGTGATACAAATTGTTAACTTAATTGCGACTAATGAAAGTTAAATTTTTGTCCCCTTCAAAAGCACCAATCTAAGATTTCGAAATAAGAGAGAAATTGTAAATCTAATGTGTATACCACGAGAATTATTCGTATCATAACAATAGTAAAAACATTTTCATATTCATATATGAGATCTACGATATTCAATGCATTAAAGAGAGTTTTTTGCCCTCCAGTTGAGCAGTGGTATATTCAACAGATTTACGTGATATGTTTATGACGAAATGAACGAACGATAGGGTTGTCTCATGGGCAGCATTGAGTCAATGCGTCCGGCTGCGCGTAATGCTCGATTCGAGTCAACTGGATGGCATAGTTCTCTCTCTCTCTCTCTCTCTCTGATGCATTGAATTTCGTATGTTTCCGATGTGAATTTCCGAACCTGTATATCTCTTCTTTATGTAATTATTTTGTACGTGTATTTGTTACTGAACGAATTTTAATTTATTTGTTAGCTAGCTGAGGGATAAATGAACTCATGTCTAATCTCAAACAATCCTTAGATGTATTTTGGCCCTAAACCTATCCTGAAACGTCAAGTATCTGGAACTTCTCCCTCGATATAATCAGTTTCAAACAAATTTCTGCTCGAAAAGAGAAATTGAAAAAGTATTAAGATTAAAAGAGAGAGAGAGAAAGAGAGAACTTTACTATTTGATCTCAGGTAAGGTAAGTGCCTGGGTGCTTCGGCTAGTATGTAATAAGATTTTTGATGATGCTGGTAAATTGAACTAAAACAATAGTTTTGTACAATTCTTATCTTTACCTTCTTTTGAACTTCGGTTAAAAGATGATCTTGTGGAGCTTGAGCAGCATATTCTATCGCTCTCTGTAAAAGGGAAAGAGCATCCTCAAAATGCCTTTGGGCAACACATACATCTAATTCTTCTGGAGCTTCAAGGAACCATTCAGGGTGAGTTATCTCATCTTCGGATTCTTCAAAGGCTGCTGAAAAGACTAGACATCAGGAAGTTTTTCTATATGTACATTATGAAAAATATTAATGGTTATTGCCAAACCAATTGAGTAAAACAAATATAAGGGTAGTTTTAAATTAATCCTTTGTTCCATTACACATATTGGGTTCCTGAGGAATCAAAAGAAATGAAGAGTCTAACATACTACACAGAAGGTAGCACAAACGCCACTTACTGGTCCAGAACCCTTCTATGTTGTAGGCAAATGTACCTATAAGAAAGAATTTTTGGAGGAGGAAGAAATTGAGAGACTTGAGGAATTTTCCGGGAATGGTCATTCCAAAAAGGTTCTTGAGCATTTCAAAAATTCTTTGGATCTCTGAAGTAATAAGTTACACCCCTCATTGGCTTTTTTAACAGGAAACATAATTATGATGAAAACTGGCTTAACAGAAACTGACGAGTGTAGTTCATGTGGGAAAAAGGAGGAAAATCCTGTTCATATTTGTAGGTTATGGGTGGTAACTTTTATCTGCCTATCACCATTGTTTAAGGAGAAAAAAAATTAAACAGTGCTATTATTAATTGCTACTCACGATTCAGACTTGGGGAATCTATAGATGCAGACCGAGATGGTGATTTCTCAGATGCTGACTCCCTCTTTTGTTGATCATGATTCAATTTAGATTTTTTGGCTTGATCAATTTTATCAAGCCATTCGTTCTACAAGTAATTCAATATTGGTTAGATTTCACAAACTACATTATACACTACTGATATGATATTGCTATGCACTTCTTCATTTGTTAACTAACCTTGACAGAACCAGAATTACATTTGAAAATTCTAGTGTCTGGAAATATTAATAGTTTGAATGCATGTTTGACGTTTCCCAAATCTTTTACATTCACTACTGCCAAGGTTCCGATTTCATACATTACTTCAAAAACATATTTCATCAGTCCTTGACTAGAACAATAAAACTAGTAAATAGAACAATATTTCTCTTTTAAGTCTTGTTTGCACTACGCTAGTAGCTTAGTCGAGTAGTGAGAAATTTAGTAGCTACTGTCCATACAATCTTTCGCACTTTGTTCGAGTAGAGTTCACAAGTGAGAAGCGCTTTGTCAAATGAACAACTCACAACGTACACATTTTTAAGCGATTTGTTCGAAGAAAAACGAAACCATTCATAAGATGAAATTGCAACGTAATAAAGTAAATAAACTTGTGAATCTAATCGTGATGGCTATTTTGTTATTTTAGAAAGAGGTGGATGATGAAATTTGCATCCTGGTATGCGGACTGTTTCATTTGCTTGTTTTTGTATGATTGATATTTAATATTGCACAAACATTCATGTTCGAGGTATTCTGTTACAAATTTAAGGGTAATTTCTTCGCACCAATGGAAAAACATTTACGGCAGAGAACAAGTATTTTACCAAAGATTTTAGGTTATCCATTGGACATGTTGGTGGCAATTGATAATACTAATGCAGTCGACTAAACTGATAGGTTCGGACCTGTCTTTTCCGTGAGCGAGTGAAGAGTATCACGTGGTGGGTACTCTACTCGCCTGATAAAATACAACCAAATGGATCGACTTGACTAAACTACACACTAATCTACTCGACTAAATTCTTGGTGTTCACACACGTTTAGTAAATAAATTGTAAGCTACTCGACTAAACTACTAGCATAGTGCGAAAAGGCTTAATTCTGTAATTAATTTGGTATAATGCATACCTGTTCTTTGTTGCTATCATAAGACCATCTGAGAATAAATAAGCTTGTACATTTTTCACAGGATTATTTTCTAATGGATCTAACTCAACCAATGGTCCTTCATAGAGATAGGTTCTATCAGGAGTTTCAAGAAGTTCCTGAAATTATTCAATTCACATATTTTCTAATAATATTACAGTGAAATCTCCCATAGGCGGACACTCACGGGACCGTCCAATGGTGTCCGTTCAAGAGGGGTGTCCGCTTAAAAGAAATACATATGTACAAAAAAAATTAATGGAAATAATATTTGGAGAATATCGAACATAAAAATCAATACATATAAAGGTATAAGAAAGAAACATTTTTCAAATTAAACTCTAACTGAAAAATCAATGTGAGGAATCATTGGGATAAACAAAAATTTTGATAAAAAACAGACACTTAAATTATGAAAAAATTCCTGAATTTTTGTTTGTCCCATTTTTTTCCTGAATATACAATCAAGAAATCTCAATTCTAATCTGGACACTCCGTACCCTTATTGTACTCTACAATTATCTCAATTTTTTGTTTGAGAGTGAGTATTTTTCTTTTTGGAGCCATTTCTTTCACTGAGACAACGTAAGAAAACAAACTCTCACTGGTTAAATTCTCGGGAGTTTCGTGCCGGAGTTGGGATCGATAAATCCCCGTTTCAACCGGGGAAGTCCCGAAGTGAAGGCTGGTACTAATGTTGTCGCGCGACACAGAAACCTCCTCTTCTTTTCCATTGCGTCCCATTTGATGCAATGAACTAACAGCGATACTTTCCACAGATAATTGAAACAGAACCGATATTTTTTGTTTTGGTTTTGTCCGGTTAATAGAACCTACCCTAGTGTCCGCGTCCGTTCAAGGGAATGTCCGTTCAACAGACAACTAACCCAATGTAAATTATATGGGAGTCAATTGGGACCATGTAAAACTGTCCGTTCAAGGGAGGTGTCCGTCTAAAGGGGGTGTCCGCGAGGGGGAATTTCACTGTATATGTATTATGCGACACTCGTATAATGAAAGCTATTTTCAAGAGGTGGGGTTTGGGCTACGAGCCGTAGGCCAGTGGCCTAAATTGCCTAGTGTATAACAGCCCTTATATGTGAGAAGCATACCCTACTTTATCCATGATTACTGAATATATTTCTTGAAGTTTTTAACATTTTGGGACCCTTCTATTACAAGTGTGGAAAAAGTCAAGTTGGCATATGAGAAATTCTTTGGACAACTTGTGATTGTATATTTTGTGATGAAAGTTGGTTTAACTGATTTAATGAAAGCAGATTTGGCTCTCAATTGAAAACATAAAGATTTGGAAATTCACATCGAAAACATAAGATATGCAATGCATCAGACAGATAATTCTTCCGTCCAGATGCACAGATTAATAGTCGAGATAATCACATGCTGTAACTGAATGAATTCTGTTGTCTTATTGCAATAATCTACTCTTGTCTCCCGCTCTTATCGCAGTATGGTCGGGAACCTGCAGTAAATGTATGGAATTATTTAATTTGTCAGGCTGCCCGTAATACTTGATTTAAGTATTTACTGTTGCTCCTCAGAACAATAAGAGAGAGACAAGACTAGAATATTGCAATAAGATAACAGAATTCAGTGTGTTACAGCACTTGATTATTTCGACTATTCATCTGTGCAACTGGACAGAAGAATTCTCTGTCTGATGCATTGAATATCGTATGTTTCAAATGTGAATTTCCAAACCCGTATACCCATTTTGTTAGTATATTTTACTTTAGAATACACTGAAGAAATATCAATTTTAACAGTATAATATATAATGACTTATTATTGAAGTGATTAATGGGTATTATTATGGCCGAGCATACAGATGTTTAATGGGTAGATTATACAATAGCCGTGGATAAATATGAATTGTTCACTTAAAATTACAAAACTATTTGAGTTTCTTACTTTACAGCCTTCCACTTTTTCCAAGATGCTTGCTATTTTTTCACGATTGAATTCCTCTTGTTTCTTATCCTCATCATTATTTTCTGTCCTTCTAATTAACATTGAGTCATCTCCTAAGATGGAAGTACTGCATAAGGATGTAAGTAATGATTTTTGTTCAGATAGTAAATGAGAAAGTTGATACATTTCGCTCTCCAAATCTGTATTAAGGTGATGTAAGGAAAATAATTTAAATATTCAAATAATCACTAATTCATTCCAAATGAAGGATACGTGATATTTCTTTGGCCGATTCAATAAATTGCATATAGTTTTGATAAACATTTCTCTTCAGTGTGCTGTTAGTTTCTTCTGAAAGACTTTGTATTTTCTTCCTTAATCTACGTAATTCTGGTCCTCCAACGCAATGTTGAGATAGATCTCTCACATCTGAAATGTTTCCCAATTTTATACATCATCTTTTGCAGAAATATTTAATCTTACATTTCTCAGGTGAGAAATCCGTTGAACTCAATAAATCTTTATCAGGTTCTCTCAGAGAATCCATGATAACTATCCTATTCGTTTAAAATTGGTGCAGAAACAAGAAACATCCCCTTTTAGTTGTCAATTTTGACAAAACTCATAACCTCACATTTGTTGTTGATGTTGTATACCTACTGTGACGGTCACTAATCTCTCTCTCTCTCTTCTTCTTTGGGCATTCTTCAGAAAGAAGAAATTTGATTGATCGTTTCGTTTTTTCCTAATTAAACTAGTGCGAAAAAGCTTCTGACCCAAGATTTATTAATAAATTCATTAATTTTTGCTGCTGACTTCACGTCAGGGCTGTCTTAGAAAGCAAAGAATCTTGCATGCTTTTATATGGGGTCTGTTCAGAAGAATACGCGAATTTTGAATTAGGCTTGGCACTTTAGTGGTTTATTAATGACTTAGTAACCCTGCGTAAGTTTCCAAAAACGCCTAATACTACATTATTGCTATCAGACAACTGGAACCGTGAGTTACGTAAATCACTCGAATATACAACTGTTCAACTGGACGGCAAAATTCTGTGTCTGATGCATTGAATTTCGTATATTTCCGATGTGAATTTCCGAACCTGCATGTCTACTACCAACATAACAAAAAAAAAAATTCGTTGCCCGCGGGACAGAAAATTTTACCTTTTCTCCTGACTTCGTATATTCTATATTCTTTGGGATTTTCTGGATTGGGCTTGAAAAATGGATGCAATTAAATCGTTTATTTCCAGTATTCATTTTGAAATAACATTATGATGTATTCTCGTAAATATTTAGAATATCTAAACACTGTACCTAACTATATGAATACTACAGTTTCATTCAATATCGGAAGAATAAACATCAATCTTTAATATTAATTTATACATGTAGGCAATGACTTAAGATGAAAAAATTCAATGTAGAATTCAATGAGTGTTTTATTACATCATTTGTACTTAATAAGTACATTATCCTGGAGCACATCTTAAATGTAAAAAATAATTTTAATACGTTTCTCATTCAGTGAATTATTTTCTACAAACTTTTTTTGTGAGCATGTAGAAAATTGAATTATTATTAGGAACATGTACACTAAGAATAATTCTAACTTGTGCAATACTTGTTGAGAAATTCAGTTATTAAAAATAGAAGTTAGAAATCAAGAATAATATTTTGAACTGATATACGGTAAAATTTGAATACCATATACAATTTCACATCCCAATTTTTTATGAAATAATCTTTTGAATCTGCGCTACAAATGTATTCAACTCAAAATGTTCAAAATCCAGGCACTGTCGAATATGAAATTTATTCATCAATATTTCAGTTCGAGTTCAGTGTATTTACAGAAGCGTGCACAATTAGTTTTAATTAACAAATTAATTTTTAACAAAGCTTATTTCAACATGCCTACATACATGCAATATCTTTGAAAAATTACTTTAGATAAATGCGTCAAAAATTTCCAGTTTGGGTTATAGGGAAAATAACAAAAAAAACCTTATAACCGATGCCTATTGATGAAAATTCATTAATTTTGCATTTTTGGTGTAATACCCTTTATAATACGAAATAAAACAACTGAAATGCCATATTAGCAATTGCTTAGTTCAACTTGCGTTATGCATTGTTCCTCATTTAATATGACGAAGGAGTATTGTTTAGTTTTCCTATAGGTGTTCCTAAATTCAGGCGACAAACTTCAGGAGGTGATTTCTCAGATCATTTTATGAAAAATGTAGTTTTGGAAATGCACTGTTTCCAAAATAAATGATGTTAAAGTTATACTTAAAAACTGACTAAAAAAATTGGTACGCCACTAAGATAATTTAAACTAACAAGTTCACATTCATTTTGCGACAAATAGTTATTTTTGTATCTAGTGCGCGAAATGCTACTTTGGTGATCGAGAACTGATTTTTTTAACGAGGCGCAGCCGAGTTAAAAAAAATAGTCGAGATCACCAAAGTATTTCGCGCATGAGATGCAAACAAAATTTTTTCTACAAACGCTTAGCTTAATATGAAAAAAAATATTGAACTGTTTTGAACTGTTTTTCCAAATCAAGTAATTAGGTATTATAACTATGGGCATATATTCTATGTTGAAAGCAACACTCAATGTTAAAGAAAACATGGATTTCAAGAAATTTACCAAGTTAAAATATAAAAATCCCATAGAGTACATGCAGTGTGCGAAGTAAGTATTTCGCACACTACTTCGCGCACGGTGTCATAGTAACGAAGGAAATGAAAAAAGGGGCACTTCGCATATTCTTGCCAATGCGCGAACCTTGTCATTTTTTGACGTTTGTAGAAAAAAATCATTTTTGCATTTTTTCTCTGTGTGGTGCCGTTTGTATGTAAGAAAATGAAACATTTTGAAGTCGAGATGTTTTATTTTTTACATGAAAACGGCACCCCACAAAGAAAAGGGCAAAGAAATTTTTGGTCACAAATTGAACGAAGAGAATTCGAAAATAATTGTTGCTTGAAAATATGTCAGTGGCGTACCAAATTTTTCAGTCAGTTTTTAGTGAAACTTTAACACACTGTATCTTTGAAACAATACATTTCTGGACCTATATTTATGGAAAGTTTTTTTTCCTTATGTGATCTGAGGTATCACCTCCTGAAGATTGTCGCATGAATTTCATGAATTTAGGAATATCCTGTATATGGACATTAGTTATTCAATTACAAAACAACGCTGAAATATCTGTTAGTTGTGCGAAATTCTCACTCGAATTTAAATCTCCAACGAATTCAAAATTAGTAATATATAATCAACAATACATAAAATATCAGTATACAAGTATATAAGGCATCTCAAACATCAATAGAAAAAAGTAACAAAATCTGTGAGGAGATAATCCAATCAAATTGAATTCGAAATTGTAATTCAGACAACGAGCAACGACTTATTTTTACAAATTTTTACATTAAATAATGATATTCTTCTATAAAATATGCTTATAATATATACAATTTCACATATTGAGAAGCATTTGAAGCTTACCTTAATGTTATATTTATTCATATTGAAATTTCACTCACACCTGAAGTTGAGAAAGATTTGAAAATAATTATGATTTCATGATAAAACGATTTTCGAATTCAAATAACGATTAAATACTTTATAATGAGATATTCTAGAGTAAATATTTTAATCCTAAGATTTCAACAACCTTTTGTAACTTGAAGCTACCCAGAAAATAAAGCACTTGTTTTTAGTTAATAGATTTCAATGCAATGCTCCATTATATTTCGAAAAATTGTCATATATTTGGAAAACGCCACTCACAGTGATGCGTTACAGTGTGGAGCGTTCAGCAATTTTCATGATATGTATTTTGAATCCACTTATTTTTCTTTTTAACCTGTTTAGAATTTCCATCTCTTCTCAGAAGTATTTTAGCCATCAGTCTTTTAATCTTCCTAATACTAGAATTTTCAAGATGAATTTGATTTTTTTCTAGAAGCTGCCTAATGAATAGATTTAGCGCTGTAGCAAGTCAATAGAGAGCTATAAGCAAGAAGCATGGATGTTCATTTCAATTTATTCTAGCTCTACACGATGCACAAATGAAGATTGAGAAATAGTCAAGAGCTCACCATATGGACAACAAAACGGAATAGGTAGTTTATGTACCTAATACCATAAAAACTAATATTATTGTGCGTTTTTGAGTTTCACAACCTCGGTAAATTGAATCCAATTGATTTTAACAACCTTCACAGAGATAGTTGGGTAACAAATAATAATAAATTAATTCTGGCAATGGAAACTGAGAAAGTACCTTCTTTTATCAATGCTGTCACATTTTACGCACAGTTCATGAAATCTTTGGAACTGTAGGTCATATACGGTGAGCTTTTGGACCGAAAACACAATGAAAATTCTCATTAAACCTGAGCACAAAAGAAAAGTTTATCGTTAATTCAGTTTAATTACAATATTTATAGTTTAATAGTAGAAAAATATGTTCCGATTCACTCACAAAGTTTGGATAACTACTAAATTCAGATCAGAATAGAGCTAAAACAGCTATGGTTAAACCACAATGAGGAAAAGTGACTCAATTAAAAAGTATGATTAGAGCATCTTACAGAAATAGTTGAAAAAGGGCATGAAGACTTAAGGTCTCAGATAATTTTTTTTGCCACGGATGAATAGAAATTATAAAATTTCTAATTTCGTATCAACATTGGTTTTTCCGAAAATAGTGATAGGTTTGAACTTGTGCGTAAATACATTATTTGTGGTAGATTCCCACAGAATGTCAAATGAAATACAGGGCGGGGCAGAGGAACTAGCTGATTTAGAAATTTAATTAGAAAAAAACTTTGCAAAAATCGATTTAATTATTTTTCCATTATCAAGTAGCTACAACATATAATGGTAATTAATTTTATGTTTAGACAGTTTAAAAGATGATATAGGGCAAATGGTGTCCGCTTTTGTTAAAACTCTGCGTTAATTGATTTCGGAAATGATGGACAACGTTATGCACAATTTAGTTGGGTAATATTGTTGTTCTTCAAGTGAACCGGAGTCGTTGGACGATTATTATAAACATGTGTTTTTGGAGAACACCATGAAAAATTCGCAGGGAACTAAATCAGACTGTGCTGTAGTTAAATGAGACTGTGCTGTAGTCTCAGAGTAAGAAATAAACATAGAGATGCCTCTACGCATGAATAGTACTGCATTGTAATCAACCAAGCATAAAAGGGCCCACTCACTAAGAGGGAAGCGCGAAGACTTGAATGCGCGTTGTACGGGGTACAGTTAAAACAGTGTGTGTATGGCGTAAATTTGGAATGCGCAATTATCTCCGTCGTGTGGCGTGTGCATTCTTCAATGTACGTGGAAGAATGACCAAAAACGACCGTGTATGGGCAACAAGTCTGTGCACGTTTCATATTTTTAGCAATACAGTGTCGGGTTCCCTATTTATACATTGAACATTTTTTCCTAAATAACAACACACGCCACTGCCATTAACATCAGATCTTTTTTCGACGTCATCTCACGCTTGTCGCACATCCAAACCAACACGCAAAAGTGTATGTGTGTGGGAAATATGAATGCACACGTTTGCTTTACAGCAAACGTGCAGATACTTAACTGCGCATTCTTCCTCCTTAAGGGCCCACTCACTAAGAGGGAAGCGCGAAGACTTGAATGCGCGTTGTACGGGGTACAGTTAAAACAGTGTGTGTATGGCGTAAATTTGGAATGCGCAATCATCTCCGTCGTGTGGCGTGTGCATTCTTCTCCGTACGCGGAAGAATGATCAAAAACGACTGTGTATGGGCAACAAGTCTCTGCACGTTTCATATGTTTAGCAACACAGTGTCGGGTTCGATATTTATACCTTGGACATTTTTTCCTTAATAACAACACACGCCACTGCCATTAACATCAGGTCTTTTTTCGACGTCATCTCACGCTTGTCGCACATCCAAACCAACACGCAAAAGTGTATGTGTGTGGGCAATATGAATGCACACGTTTGCGTTACAGCAAACGTGCAGCGACTTAACTGCGCATTCTTCCTTCCTAGTGAGTGGGCCCCTTTAGAGTGAGATGAAATGCATTTCACTGCCACACTGTGGTGCGTTCAACTATCGGTTATATTTGCATTCTTCCAATTCCTGAATATAACACAATATTTTCGTAATTTTGCCCTAGCTATTATTAACGGAATAGCCTTAAGCGTCAATGAACTGCCACCAAATCATTGAAATAATTCAGTTTATGAACGTCAAATCGAAATGAAAATGTAAACACATCGCATCAAGAAACTAAACACTTACAGACTATGTTGTCAAACTGACAGAATTGTCTGTAACAGGCGCAAGCCGATAGTATCAGAGTAGGGGAGTGGTAAACCAATTATCCCAATGCGGAATAAACATACGGCAGGATTTCGCTGGAAGTTTGTTCGCGCGTATAAACAGATTCTACTTGGATGCATCACAAGTGCGTGAAGGCAAATCTAGGTTAACTTTTTACTTTGAGGCTGTAGTGTTGAAAACTCCAGAGAACCTCACGATCGTACGCAAACATTCATAACGTGTCATCGCTTTGTGTGCACTATAACGAGTTGCTGTAATTGGCCAATATTTTTTCGAAGAAAACGAACGGATAGTTGGAGTGACTCCTAACTGTTATGTCCAAATGATTTCAGGAGTTTTCTTTCCTGCGGTTCTCTGTGTTTTCAGCGCTTCAGTATGTTCGTCGGATTTAGCGATTTTTAATGAGGATGTCTTAGATCACATATTTCAAGTGATCGTCCAGGACACTCACAAACGAAAAATATCATAGGGGTTAAAATCAAGCTGTGAACACCCCAGAAAACTTCATACATTCACAACGTGTCATTGTTTGGTGTGTATTATTGCGAGTTGGGATGATCAGTTGATAGTTCTTCCTTCCTGGGGTTTTCAGCGCTCTAGCACATTTGTCTGATTTAGCCTCCAACGGTTTTTTCGGGGATATTTAAAATCACATGCTTAAGGGCCCCACTCACTTCGTTCTTCTGCGCCGTTTTTACCCGACGGTTAAAAACGTCATGAAAATCAGGCCTCGTCTGAAATTCGTAACGTCGGGTAAGTGCGCCGTTTTTAGCCCATACACTTCGTTTTTGCGGCAGTTTTACCCGACCGTTTTTAAACTGTCGGGTAAAAACGGCGTAGAAGAACGAAGTGAGTGGGGCCCATTATAGCGATCGCTCTTACGGGTCGATTACATTGAGATAGTTTACAAGCTGCTACCTAGCGAATTTAGATCGAGTGAATTAGCTTGTGAGATTGTGATGATTGATAGTTGATAGTTGATAGTTTACAGAGGGGTTACAGTCCACTGCGACCTTAAGGTCTATTGTGCCCCCTTACAGAGCTGTTCTGGCCAAAAAAAAACCTTCACAGCTCGCCTTCCAGTTCCAGAGATCTAATGAAATCTAGTAACTGTGAAGACTTCAACGAGGCTAGTTCCTCACTCTTACAAGTTTCTTGTCCAAGGCATTTCCTCCTCAGGCTCGTAATGCCAAGGCATTCCGTGACTAAGTGATTGGGGGATTGTGATGATTACACACAAAACTGTCTACTCCCTGAGTAGCCAACAATCTAGCGATCCACGTGAGGTTTATGTTTGTATCGTTGTCAAGAATCTGAGATAAATGTGAAATACGTTTTCAAATTTAAGAACCAGTAACCACCGAGTAGATGAGAACTCACAGATTGTTTAGTAGCAACTGTGATTACACACGGCTTGTTTACAAGCCAAAACGCTATAGTAGCAGCTTTTTTACAATCAGATTGTTGTCTTGTGAACACGATTTCACTGAGCGAATTTACCAACAGCTACTAAATTCGCTCAGTAGCAGTTTGTTGAATATCTCAATGTAATCGACCCAATAGGACTCAAAGGACTCTGGCCCACTTGATGAATAACATTCGTTTGGCTATCGCCAACCACTTACGAAATTCTGGATGAAGTTGTCCGACATTATCGAAATCGATTAACGCATTATATTGACAATTATGGACACCTTATGTCAATTAGTATCTTCAGAACTGTCTAAACATAAGCATAGACAAACTAAAATAATAGATGAGCCACTCGTATATGTCGCGCCACCTGTCGGAGGAGGATACTAATACACGAAAAAATTATTCTCAATTTGATAGTTAGATGTCGTTGCATTCATGGAAATCCTATCGAGAAA
Source organism: Propylea japonica (assembly GCA_013421045.1). Lineage (NCBI taxonomy): Eukaryota > Metazoa > Arthropoda > Insecta > Coleoptera > Coccinellidae > Propylea > Propylea japonica. The sequence continues at coordinate 92,731,571 of CM024240.1, forward strand.
ATAGTAAGTATGTAAAATCGTTATTATCAAAAAACCTTTGAATTGTCAACTGACACAAGGAGTGGTTTGACACGTTCTTTTTGAAATATCATGAATTTCGATATGCCTGCAAGAGTGAAGATGTGTTGTGTTATTGGATGTGAAAATCGAGATGCAAAAAGGTAATTATAAAATATATATGTATATTCTGTTATCTATAAAAATTAAGATATTCGTAGTTTTCAAAAGAGTTTTTCATGTATTGAATAAGTTTAGTAGGTTAATACTCATATTTTGTATTATTGAATTCATTATTGTTAGTTTTTGAGAATGTTTTCAATGCAATTATTAGTTTATTGATTAGATATTTATGAAATGAATCTGTATTTTCAATTGGTGATATCTATTTCAGTTAATTAATTTTTATTCTATCCAGTATTTGATTATTGATCCTCATTTCTCGATTTCAAAAGAAAATCAGATGAAAGTTCGTTGCAGGTATTAATAATAATAATAATAACAGTTCTTTATTGCATATGCAATTGGCCATCGAGCAGGTATTATTTTCATGAAAATAAATTTCCTCACTCATCGATAACTTGCACGAATCCATTTCTGATTTACTTTTGGAAATTGAATTTCAAAAAACTTTTTGCCTCTTGTATATGGGTGCACCTACCTATTCAAAAGGTGCACTACAGAATTCTTTTTGAGGCAGCTTTACGATACAGATTCCTTTTTCAATTGAGCTTTTTTCACGAATTAGTAATGTTGTACAAAAACAGATGGCGTTGAAGCTTGTTCTACTAGTGTCTCATCTATTCTCCGTTTAGTTAGTCTATGAACATAAGCTTCATAATGTTGTACTTGTTTATGGAAAAATAATTGAACCGATATTTGTGTGAATGAATTTCTAATTAGCCACATCCATCCTGTACTTATAGGCAAATTTGATACCTTAATTGATGTCAAAAGAATATGTAAAAAATTTCAAAATGCGGAATTATTCATTCAATATAATGGGTCACTTTCAAAGATTGCTGTAAATCCATTGATTATGCAAGGATGCTTCAGGAGGTAAAAACAAAAAAATTGAAATTCCAAATTTACTATTGTATTAGCGAACTTTGAAATTATTTTTTTCTGTTTTAGTTGAAATTAGCCTTCCATTTTTGTTGATGATTCTCCTGAAACACCTTGTACAACTGAATTGAATGGTGTACGCTATAGCTTAACAAGATGATAAATACCTAAATCATCAGCCATCACAAATTTGGTTTCGCGAAGAGATCTATAAGCATATATTTTCTAGGGGCTTCTTATTCAACAACCAAAGTTACAGTGTCAGTGGCAACCTAGTCGTCCCACTTCGGAAACAAGTTTTCGTCAACAAAAAGACCACTACTTTTTGTGGACGTAGGAGCTGGGGGGGCACATCGGTTCAGAACCGATCTGGTGTCGTTTGTATGGATGTCGTAACGTTGTTCTAACTGGAAACGAGCAGGTTCTTGGTTTTGCTGTTGGGGTTGAGACCACGAGGGTTGTTCCCAGGCTATTGTGGGGTTCCAATCGTATGTAGGTTGGTCTTGGCTGAAAATTTAAATGGATAACTGAGTTTTCGTTACCAACACTTTTCTTAGAACTGTTTGTTGAATGGATGTTGAATTTGAATAACTAACGGCCTCCGGTAAATATCTTGTTTACCGCCCAGTTACCAATTTTCGAAATATTTGGCATATTGTTTCATTATGATTTTGTGATGACACAGTTTCAATTTGAGCACTGAAATAGTATATAACATTACTAGCAAGGTAAGAGGGTTTTTACTGGCGAATGGAGGATAAAATTGACGAGCCGCAGGCGAGTCAGTTACCTCCTTGAGCCAGTAAAACCCGTTACCTTGCGTGTATTGTTTTATGTTTTATTTGTTTCTCATTTGTAAAAAGGTTAGATAAATTCCAAAAAAATCTCAATAATGGCGTTACATTTTTTGACATTTCTTAAATTGTATTATTTATGATTATTTACCTATGATATCGGAAAATTATGACAACTGTCAGTGGCTTTACGAGAAGGAAGTCCTTCGAGAATATTTGCTCATTTCTGACGAAAAAAGCCAGATTCAATGAAACAATAGGTATGAATATCGTTTTTTAATACTTTTATAACGTTTATTACTGAACAAATTTGTTCTAGGAACGATGAAATTAGAAAGATGAATAAAATTATAAGCAAGTACGTGACTGTCAGTGAGTTTACAGGTCAAAAAACCTCTAGGATATTTGCAATTTTGAGAAAGAAAACGAATAGATACGAATAAAACAACGTACGAATATCGTTTTTGAATAGTTTGACAACGTTTATTGAGAAATAAATTTGTTCCAGGAACTCTGAAATTAGAAGGCTGAATGGAATTAGAAGCAAGAACTGTCAATGTAAATAATACTACTAACTTGTAAAAATTTTACAAGTTAACTGTCAGTTTTACAAGTTAGTGACTTGATAAGATAAACTTCCTTGATTGATATTGTGTTTTTGGAAACTGACGTTTACAAATGCGAAACAAATAAAATTAATATTTCGAGAAAAAATCGAAAAATAATATCTATAAATCGTACCTTACCTTATGTGACCTAACTCTAGCTGAGATAGGAACAGTGCCAAGTACTTATATGTAGATTTGGTCAGATTAGGTTAGGTTAGCTAAGATACTGGAAAGGGACACGGAAATATTTTAAAATCACTCGGTGGTGTCCCTTTACTACCGAGGGATTCCATGCCAATCGAGTATGACCTTGACGCCAACTACGAAGTGATCATAGGTGATCGCCAAGAAAGTGTGGAAGGTTTGTCTCGACTTCGTAAAAACCATCTCATCTGGTACACAGATGGGTCCCTAAGGGAACGAGGAGCAGGCATAGGCATATACGGTCCCAAATACAGGGAATCGGTGCCTTTGGGAAAGCCAATAACAACGCTCCAAACTGAAATTCTGGCCATAGAAAGATGCGCCCAAGTCTGTCTGTCCAGACAGTACAAGGGAGCCAGAATTTGCATTACCTCTGATGGTCAGATGGCACTGAGGCAGCTTATGGCCGTTGATTGTAGATCAAGGACCATTTGGAGCTGCAAACAGTCCCTCAAAACACTGGCGGAGTACAACAAGCTAGTTTTAGCTTGGGTACCTGCCCACCAGAACATTGAGGGAAATGAGAGAGCTGATGCCCTTGCAAAAAGAGGAGCAAACACACCCTTCACCGGACCCGTGCCCTCCTGTTGGTATCACCTACACTGATTAGGGCAGAGGTCGGTGTTTGGGAAAAAAGGGAGAAACACTCTTACTGGATAAACACATCCGGTCAAAGACAAGCAAAGAGACTAATCGAACCTTCCAGAGAGAAGGCTCAACAAGCTCTATCGTTGTCGAAAAACGAGTTAAGGCTGCTAATCGGCCTTCTCACAGGGCATTGTCCCGTGAGATACCACCTACACAAGATCGGTAAAGAAAACTCCGACATTTGTAGGTTATGTGAATCGGCCACTGAAACCACCGAGCACATACTATGCCAATGCACTGCGCTGGCGCATGCCAGACTTACTCTACTAGGTGGCGCGTTATTAACGCCAGCCGACATAGGAGCGAAGTCTCCTAAGGAAGTAACCAGCTTTGCTAAGGAGGTTAGATTCCTGGGAAAAACGTAGTTTTAGTATGGTAACGCACAAAAGACCTTATTGGTCGCAGTGCAGAAGGGTAATCAACGTGCCGATCGACCACTATCTAATCTAATCTAATCTAGCTAAGATAGGCCGATAGGTGGACGCTCTCCTTTAGGCATGGAAATTCTCAATGTATTTAGTTGAGTTTTTGGTTCACATTTTATGAAGGGCGTCTAACCGTCCCAATATTTTCATGGCGAGGCAACAATCGAAATTTTGGAAAATTTGGGATTGCTATGCCAGAGGAAAGTCTCAGTATTTCAAATCAAATAATGGGGCTACCTATATTGATTGAAATTACTCATATAAAATCAATATTTTCAAAAATATGAGGCATTTTCAAAAAGTGGGGCATCTATCCGGGTTTTCCACTATATTTTGAGACCATTCAAGATTTCAAATCCAGAAATTACAGCACTTGAGTAAAACAATATTCTGCTTCTGCTGATTCGAACAAATACGCGAAAACGAAATTTTGAAGATATTCTCACCTGAATATGTTAACATCATCGTTCTTAGGTTTTGATTTTTCGTTATCTGTGACTGTCAACTCGATGTTCTGTTCAGTGTCCTCGAGTGTACTATGATGTATTCCATAATAAAAGTACATTGCAAAACCCAGTGTCATCCAGATGGTGAAGCGGACCAAAGTCAGAATCGATAATTTGAAGATCAGGTAAATGTTAACTGTGATGGCTATCGCTGGCACGAAGGGTAAACATGGAGTCATAAACATGAGCGTGTTTCTGTAAAAAAATAACAATAAGGTGAAATTCGTGGTTCATTTATTCATTTCAAAATGTAGAGAATTCTTTCTGATTTATACTATACAAGTAATGTCGAAACTTTACTGAAACATGAACATTTCATTATGTCAAATATATTCTTGTGCAAAATAAGAATGTATTTCAATCAAAAATTTATTCTCAGTTCTCAATGAGGACGACGGAAAAATCTTGTAATCAACTCGTTTATTATCTAGCGACTAATGGTCGCGAACTATCAACGCGTGAGAGAAATATCTTGATCATTAGGGGCTATCTTTAATAATCTAGTTAATTGAATAACCATAACATGTGCTTTTTGATGATAAAATATTGTGGCTATCGGAAACCTGTACTACCATTTTTTTAAACAAAGCGGTTTGTCAAAAAACATCAAAGAATAAAATATTCTTGAAATAATTTGAAGAAATAACTTTCAAATTATTTCGTACACTTAAGTATAGAGGGTTTTTCAATATCTATCTATATATTTTGAATAGCTCGCTGTTTCGGTAGATGTCACGTTTGAAGCTGTTATTTTTTGACATTTGACAAGTAGAAACTACGCCATTAATAAAATGGAACGATACACGCTTCAAATACGCATTGAAACTATTCAAATTCACTATAAAAATGGTGAAAATTTGGCAGAGACGGTTCTTAAAACTCGAACATTTTTGGGTCGCCGTGAAGCACCTTGTCGGACCGCAATAAAGAAATTGGGGTAAACTCGAGCTGTTGGGACAAGTTAATGATGTGAAGAATAACCCGTACACGTCGCTCAAGAACAGCCGAGAATATTGCTGCTGTAGCCGAAAGTGTTGAAGAAAACCCAGGTTTGTCCATTCCTCGTCGTTCCTTTTTAATGGCCGGAATTGGATAGTACGTTTACTTCCAACAAGATGGCGCTACGTGACATACAAGCAACGAAACCATTGACCTTTGCGGGAAAAGTTTGCGGACCGTGTTATCTCTCGAAGAGATGATCATAATTGGCCACCGAGATCTTGTGATTTAACACCTTGAAACTTATACATGTGAAAGAGAAGGTCTACGCCAATGGCCCTAGGTCGATTCAAGACTTCAAAGATGGAATTCATGAGGCTATCGAGGACATAGGACATAGAACATATTTGCGATTTGGTTATGGAAAAATTCATTGAAAGGATATGGTCCTGTAAGCGTGGTAGTGGTCATTTGCCTGATGTTATTTTCCACTATTAACGACATAGCTTCTTCTATTGAAAAATGGCATTTTTCTTTGAATATCCAAATAACACCTCTAATTGGAAAACCCTTTATTATCAATTCACTCGCAAAGCTCAGTTTCATAGTTGAGATTATTTTTACCAGTGTTGAGGTTATCTCTGAAAAACTAGTTCATATTTTATAAAAAAAGGCCTATCCTTCATGGGCTTTTGCTCTACACTCTACAGAGTTTCCTAAGATATTCCATAGACCCGATATATTGGTCCTCAGACATGAAAGAAAGTTCAAACAAAACTTTTAAATGGAAGCAAAAACTCTATCAGCATGTGTCGTACTTTTTTCTGATAATCACCCCTAAAAATACCTTCAGATTTATGTTTTTTTGAAATTGCACTCTTACATTTTCCCCTTATACAATTTTTCAGTATGTATAAGAAAAAATATGTTGAAACAATTTTTTATCATTCTACAATAATTATGAATTGTGGCATATCCAATTTTATGTTTTATTTCGACACCTCATTTAATTTAATTGTTTTAATTAATAAGTTATTGTGTTGATGATTCATTTATTGTCTGTATCAATAATCTTGGGACACCAAAAATATTTCACCATAAATAGCAAAATGGCGAATGCCCCACAATTGATAGCTATCATTTTTGAAGGTTGGATCTACGGAATATTGTTTTAAATTTTTTTTTAAAGGAACCATTTAAAGGGAAAAAATATAGGGGTGCAATTCGAAATCAATATCCGTGTGTAGATTTGTTAGGTGTGGTAATCAGAATCAAAGTTTTGAACACATATTCTAATAGGTTTTTTGCTACCCTGTATATGTGTAATTATGTGAATGAAATGCCCCTTGTGTACAAAAAGCATCAAACCCTAATATAAACTTCAAAGTTACATTTGACAGAATACCGTCAGGGTTCTCGCCAATTTAGCGCTCTCAGATTGTTATTTCGAAATGACTCGTTGAAATTCGACGAACACACTACTTTATTTTCAAGGCTGACTATGTTCTTACCTATTTTGTGGTTTTCTGGATATAACTAATAATACTGCTATTATTGCGAAGAAGAAGAGGAAGAAGAGGAATGTTGTGAATCCACTCATATTGTGCATTGCGTTCACTATAATCAAATCGAAGACGATGATGAGGATATACAAGTAACCGACCATTTTCATGACGAACATTCCTGATTCTTCTGTTGCCGGCCCCGTGTCTACCCATGGAAATATCGCAGGGCACAGATAGGTAGCTGCCTGTAAAATAGTGGAATCAATCAGATGTTGATTCTCAATGGAAATGTTGATAATCATAAATTTCAGATCAATACGTTAAATGTTAAATTATTGGATTACTATCTTAGCTACTAGTTCTGAAAGCACAAAAAAAGCATTTGATTACTTTATCTTTCGTGACCCGCATCTGAGATATTCTGGGTTTGCCTTTATTTTAGTATTTCACATAACAAAGATGTAGATGACATACAAAAAGTAGCGGGGTAACGAAGTTTAGCTGAGATATTTAAAAGTATTAGTTATTATATGTATATACTATATACAGGGTGTCAAGAAAAAGAGTACCATGCATAGTGCCACGCGATAGAGGGCCATATAATATGAAACAAAGGTCCCATATGAATACATGTCCGAAACTGCTTCCTTTAGAAAATACAGGGTGTTGAAGCTTATTTCGTTATTTGTTTTTTTATTAACTTTGGATAAAAATGGCCCTCCTCTTTGCCCCTTGGTGCAAGTAAGTGACGTTTATGCAGTTTTTGACTGTTATGGCTCCTTATTATTGCCACAAAATTTGAAAAAGTTCACATGTACAGTTTTCGAGAATTCCCAATTTTCGAGATATCCTAATTTTTATTCCTTGCCCTCTTAAGGTGCAAGGTAATGGCGTATATACGGTTTTTGGCTGCAATGATATCTTAATATTAGCAGAGAAGTTTGAAAAGGTTTCTATGAACCGTTTTTAGTTAGGTATATAATTCTCCATTGACATCATATTCTTATTCAGGCTTGATTGTTTGCGTCGTTGTCCGTGCAACGGTACAGCTGCGGACGGTTGCATCAAGGTCAAATTCTGCAATCTTATAAGGCTGTTTTCACAACAGTTCGTATGTCACCAGCATCGCCTTTAGGTCAAATGACAAAAATGTTCACGCGTGAACTTTTTTGTTCATGTGTTAAAAAAAATTCTGTTCAATGAATATGAATCCATAACTATGTATGTTGTTCGGGTGGTAAGCATATTTAAATATTTAGGACAAGGTGAAGTCGGTCAAAATTAAGTTGATATGATACTGAGAATTTCGTTGTATTTTTAATAGGAAACGAAAACACCAACGGGAATAATACGATGTTTATGTTTATGAAATTAAAGGCAAAACGCTTTATGAACAACTGATAGCCTTCAATTATACACTAGTGGAAAAAATTAAAGGATCAAAAAAAAATTCCAATTTTTTCGGCCATTTTCAACATGCCGTAACTTTGAGAGGAATGGTCGTACAAGGAATGTAAAAGAATGAAATTGTAGCTCCAAGTGTCTAGTTTTTGGATTAGAACTTCAAAAATTTTAAGTTTCAATGGTTTTCGAGTAATGATAGAAAAATCGGCAACAAAAAAATTCTCAAAAATTTACCACTTTTTTTTTCTTGTCTACGAGCGTGGAAATTTTATTTTTGCATAATCGTTATAATGATGGGATACTTTGTTAATTCAGCTTCAATTCATTTTTTCATTGACCTCAATACGTACACTTCTCGCCGAGATATCGGTCTTCAAATGGAAAAGGATCCATTTTCTTTGATTATCGATTTCTCAGCAATCAATGATCGCATAGAAAATTGAAGGAGGGTTTCAAGATCTTAAATGAACTCCGATTAATGAACAACCATTGCTTATATGCATATATATATTGCATATAAAAATTTAACAAAAAAAGGGTTCTTGGTGGTTTCTTGGAAAATCTACCGCTGGATCGAAAATGTTGAGGAAACCAATAATGTTAAGTGTGACTTTCACAGTTCAATATGTTGATAAAAACCTTACGAAGAGTCAACTCATCCAGCGAGCCGTTTTTTTTGTTTGACTCGATTGAATTTTTGAAAAAATAAGGATCACGTTTTTTTGCTCTGAGAAGCTCATAATCTTCAAAAAAGGCAAAAGAGAATTTTCTCGAGCTTTTTCCACAATTTAATTGCAGATAGTACATAAATTTCAAAAAAAGAAAAATAAAATAAACTAACAAATAAAATTTTTATTAATTTAATAACGGATAAAAAATGGATCCTTTTCCATTTGAAGACCGATATCTCGGTGAGAAGTGGACGTATTGAAGTCAATAAAAAATTAATTGAAGCTGAATTAACAAAGTATCTTATCATTATAACGGTTATGCAAAAATAAAATTTCCACACTCTTAGACAAGAAAAAAAAAGTGGTAAAACTTTGAGAATTTTTTTGTTGCTGATTTTTCTATCATTACTCGAAAACCACTGAAACTTAAAATTTTTGAAGTTCTAATCCAAAAACTAGACACTTGGAGCTACAATTTCCTTTTTTTAAATTTCTTGTGCGACCATTCCTCTCAAAGTTATGGCATGTTGAAAATTGCCGAAAAATTTGGAATTTTTTTTTTGATCCTTTAATTTTTTCCAGTAGTGTATAATGCATTTCTAAGTTTCAGGAGGTCACTGCTGTAAATGAATTAATTGATGAACAGAAATGTACTTTACCTGTAGTCTGCGACCTAAATTACCTAAATTAGGCCCCACAGTTGATCCCATAACACCACCGGTACTCGTTGCACTACCGGCTCCGTGTAGAGTTCCTATGAAAAATTACAAAATATACAAATAGTCCACTAAATTTGCGTTCAAAAGAAACCCTAGCAGGAAAGTTTTTGGGGTAGTTAGGTAGTTTTGATTTCTTTCATTTTTATGTTTTATGGGGTGCTGAATCCGAGTCTGATGTTTGCTAACAAAATTTCGTGACGGAACACTGTAAAGTCAAGCGTTGTACTCACCGTAGAACTTATTTTCCGTTCGATCAGAAACTAAGAACTGATCGTCCCTACCCGAAAAATCTTCTTCAGGTTCATCTCCACCGAATGTGTCATCACTATCAGGTGAACTAAAAAAGAACAGTGTTTATTAGCATAAAAGCTGAGAAAAACTTCAGGACATTGTTAAGTAAAAAGAGGAATGGGAACGAGAATACACCGACTATAACTTCAAAGAAAATAACGTAAAATGGTATACAGATGGTTCCAAAACCTGTGCAGGAGCAGGCGCTGGAATATACGAGTCAAGTACCAAGTGTGCACTGTCGCTAGGCTCCTGTATGAGCATCTTTCAAACGGAAATCTTAGCTATTGAAAGATGGCTAGATATAAATCTAGAAAGAAACTATCAGAAGTGCGATATAGCCATACACTCAGATAGTCAAGTTGCTATTAAAGAACTGAACTCCTATGTCATCGACAAAAAGATGATCTGGGCGTGCCGGAACAAACTCAATGAGGTAGGCATAAAAAATAAGGTCTTTTTAATCTGGGTTCCCGGCCACTCAGGAATCATAGGAAACGAAGAGACCAATACACTTGCCAAAGAGGGCGCACGAATGTCATTCATTGGCCCAGAACCCTTCTGTGGTATAGGTAAATGTATCTATAAGAAGGAGTTTCTGGAGAAGGAGAAAGCCGAGAGGGAAAAACTCTGGCGGAATCTCCCAGAGATTCCCCCATTCACCTAGTCACGAAATGCTTCGGCATTGTGAGCCTAAGTAGGGAATGACTTGGGCGAGGAACTTGTAAGAGTGGGGATCTAGCCTCTTGAAGTCTTCACAGATATGTGATTTCCTTAGATCTCTGGAACTGGAAGGCGAGCTGTGAAGGGTGTGACCAGAACAGCTTTGTAAGGGGACACAATAGACCTTAAGGTCGCAGTGGACTGTAACCCCTTTTTAAACTAAACTATCTAAACCAGCATGTAAGCTTCTCGAATTCAGACCATTGCAACCCACCTTCTGGTTATCCTTCTTACCATCACCCTCTGGGTTGGTTGGGAAGGTAAGGGTGAAGGAGCTGGAATTGGAGCATTGTTGGAACCCAACGCACTCTTGAGAGCATCTGGTTGCAGCTGATTTCCGTACAAAGATGGTTCCATGTGGTCCTTCGTGGGAGAACCCCGAATGGGTGTACGTAAACTTTGTGGCAAGAGTTCGACCAAATTTGTGGAGTGAGGCTGATATCGCAGAATAAGGACACACGTTGATACTAAAGTATAAGCTAATAAGGTACCTGGAATAAGAATAAGAAATTAATTCGAGTGCAAATCATTTTGATCCAGAGCTGCATGAGAAGTTTCGATGGTTGCATTCAGAAGGAGAAACCGTTACAAATATTTTATGATCTTTCTTCAGAACACAGCGCTTTTTGCGCAACATGTTGGGGAGCGGGCGCCTTTTTTGAGCGCTCGTTCTACTTAAACGAGTGCTAAATCGTTTTGCCAAAATATCTGTATTCAAATTCAATTCAGTCCGCGGGGCCGTCCGACCGACTGTTAGCCCAATAACTTTCGAAGCTATTGTTCTAGAGACTTGAAATTTTCAGAGTGAGTTCAGTTTCCAAATGGCTGGGCCTAGCTCGTTTTGGCGAAATTGTACAGGGTTTTCCATAAAATATGGCCATTCAAAATTTTTGTTCCTCAATATATCAGACAAAACGAAACCCATCAAAATGAAATGTTACGGTCTAGGGTAAAACCCGTATAGATGCCTCAGTTGGATAGATGCCCCATTTTCAAAATACCAAACTTCCGAAACACGTATCAAAAAATTAATTTTATAAGTAGCTGCTACAGTCACCCTGGACCTTAGTTTTGTAAGGGTTATTGTAAAGTGAAGCCGTTTTTCGCTAGTGTGTGCGATCATTTCAGCAGGGAACTTCACAAACATGCCAAACTTTTAGAGGTAGGTATTTGCCGCTGTATAACTTTTGAAGTGGTAATAAATTCATTAATTTTTTTTATTACGCCAATACAGTGTTTCATTGAGTGTACATCTGAGTACAAATAGTTTTTGTTCTCTTCTTAATTTATTAAAAAAATTCATGGGCATCTATCCCTATCGAAAAGGATAGTTGCCCTGATTTTTTGAGGTATAGGTGCCCCTTAGGACATCTAAACTAAAACCATATCTTCTTAGTAGATTTTCGATTCATTGTGTTATTTTGACTTTAAACTTGATTCCTGATCATTTTTGTTGAGACTTATTATTTAATTAATTTATCATGAATGTGTGGAATAATGCTTTATGTTAATATGAAGAATGCAACTTTTCGATTAATATATGCTTCGGAAATTCAATTAAAACTGCACAATTGTTGTTAATTCGCTCCATGTTACGTACATAAAGTTGCTGTTTTAAGCATAGACAATCTCATTTTATTTAGTTGGGTTTTTGGTTCACACAGTATGAAGGGCACCTATCCCTCCCAGTATTTTCATGGTGTGGCAACTATCCATACTTGTAGTCAACTATCCCAAAAAAAAAGTGTTCTAGAAAAATCAAATTATTGTGAAATTTGGGATTGCTATGTCAGAGAAAAATCTCAGTATTCCAAATCAAATAATGGGGCTTCCTACACTCATAGAAATTTACAGATATAAAATCAATATTTACAAAATATGAGGCGAATTCAAAAAGTGGGGCATCTATCCGGGTATTCCACTAATGCAAGATGGTCATAATTAGCTTCATGCAAATTTTTTGTGGCCATAGTGTTAACAGAACCATCGAAAATTCAGATGAAATATTGAAAGGTAGAATCTTTATATTTCCATAACAGGATATCCGATTCAAGTGAATTTTCTTTTAATGAACCCGTTATACTAAATCTTCATGCAGAATTTTGTGGCCATAGTGTCAACAGAGCCATAAAAAATTAAATTGGAATATTGAAAAAAAAAGGAATTTAATTTGTGAATCAAAACTGATATACTTAATGTCCATGCAAAACTTCCAGAGGATTGCATCATGAGAACCATAGAACCATTTTTTTAATTGTCACAAAAAGACAGAGTCTTTATGAATGATTATTACAGAGTAGTTGGCGTTGAACTATTATAAATATTTATATTCTGATATAAACTTTAATTTAAACAAGCGATACTTTGAGTTTAAGCTGGTAATTTCGAAAGAAATTGAATAATGTGACTGTAGAATTATAAGTTTGTAGAGAATTCTTAAGAAAAGATAAGATAAAAAAATTCCAAATTGATCTACGATGTTACAATAATTTATAAAGACCCCTTATTTTGCCACGAATCGCAAAATGGCGAATGTGCCACAATTTATTGCCATTCTTTTTGAAGAATGAGTTTACGTAAAATGAGGTAATAATTGTTTAACATATGTTTTTTACTGCCTTTGACGAGAAAACATATAAGGGTTCATTTCGAACAGAATAGTATTTTCGTCAACGGTCCGAGAAGTACTTTCTGGACTGGGCCGGTACCTAAGTCAGTATGATTTTGAAAAATACAGTTCACAATTTCCATAGTAACGAAATAACAGCTGAAAATTTATATAAAATAAGTCGTTCAAAGTTTTATTCATCTCAAGGGTGGAGAATAACGGTCATAGGAATATATGTGTAATTTATTGTTCTATTAGCAACGTTTCGGCTAACATGTAGCCTTTATCAAGCTAAAATATGAAATGTTTGGGATAATGAATAAATTGTACGAACAAAGCAAGTTTACAAAAACAGAATTTACATAAACATGTAAGACATTCAAAGAATAACAAAAAGCTAACAATGGTGATGGGACTAACCTTCAGAACAAATTATCCACAAGTTCATCAAAAAATACATTGTCAAAAAAATGATTCGTTCTGAAGGTTTGAAAGGGAGATCGATTTAGAAAAAAAAATATATAAACAACCCCTCATCGAGAAATCATCTCCCAAAGTCCCTTACATTTGTTCACAAACACCCTGTATATGCAACCTTCTTCAATCGTATCTAACTTATTAACAGAATGAAATTGTAATTGTTATTCCATTTTTCAAACATTCAGGGCCATTGGGTTAAAATTTCGATCTGGAATTTCTTACAATCGCTCATTATCCTCAATTTTAACCCAATGGTCCTGAAGAAAAAAGAAAAAAGTTTAATCATCCAGTTGAATAATTCACATAGTATATTCATTGAAGATCACAGAATAATAATGATAACTGAGTAATTTTTTTGAATTATTCAACTCCACGAGTAACTAAACTACTGGAAAAAATTAAAAGATCAAAAAAATTCCAAATTTTTTGGCAATTTTCGACATGCTGTAACTTTGAGAGGAATGGTCGTACAAGGATTTTGAAAAAAGGAAATTGTAGCTCCAAGTGTCAAGTTTTTGAATTATAACTTCAAAAATGTTAAGTTTGAGTGGTTTTCGAGTAATGATAGAAAAATTAGCAACAGAAAAATTCTCAAAATTTTACCACTTTTTTTTCTTGTCTACGAGCGTGGAAATTTTATTTTTGCATTGATAGGATACTTTGTTGATTCAGCTTTAAATTATTTTTTTATTGACCTCAATACGTCCACTTCTCGCCGAGATATCGGTCTTCAAATGGAAAAGGATCCATGTTTTATCCGTTATTAAATTGATAAAAATTTTATTTGTTAGTTTATTTTATTTTTCTTTTTTTGAAATTTATGTACTATCTGCAATTAAAATGTGGAAAAAGCCCGAGAAAATTCTTTTTTGCCTTTTTTGAAGATTATGAGCTTCTCAGAGCAAAAAACGTGATCCTTATTTTCTTCAAAAATTCAATCGAGTCAAACAAAAAACGGCTGGCTGGATAGAGTTGACTATTCGTAAGGATTTTATCAACATATTGAACTATGAAAGTCACACTTAACATTATTGGTTTCCTCAACATTTTCGATCCAGCGGTAGATTTTCCGAGAAACCACCAAAAGCTCTTTTTTTGTTAAATTTTTATACTGATGCGACATGAAGAAAATAAAATTTCTATGAATAAGCAATGGTTGTTCAAATCGGAGTTCATTTAAGGTCTTGAAACTCTTCTTCAATTTTCTGTGCGATCATTGGTTGCTGAGAAATCGATAATCAAAGACAAATGGATCTTTTTCCATTTGAAGACCGATATCTCGGCGAGAAATGGACGTATTGAGGTCAATAAGAAAATAAGTTAAAGCTGAGTTAACAAAGTAACCTATCATTATAACGATTATGCAAAAATAAAATTTCCACGCTCGTAGACAAGAAAAAAAAAGTGGTAAAATTTCGAGAATTTTTTTGTTGCTGATTTTTCTATCATTACTCGAAAACAACTGAAACTTAAAATTTTTGAAGTTCAAATCCAAAAACTAGACACTTGGAGCTACAATTTCCTTTTTTAAAATTCCTTGTACAACCATTCCTCTCAAAGTTACGGCATGTTGAAAATGGCCGAAAAATTGGAATTTTTTTTTGATCCTTTAATTTTTCCAGTAGTGTAAAAAATCATTTCTAGTCTTAATATCAAACCTGCAGATTATTAAAATAAAACCTCACCTATAGACATCATCTCCACAAGGATCTCCAGCCTTATGAAAAGTGCTGCCACTGCAGCGGCCAAACCGCTGATAAAAGTGGCAAACGCAGGTGTCCCCGTGCTCGGCCAAACTTGCGAGAACATTCTGAAAAATCAAACAAACCGTTTAATTCCCTCTGAGGACTGTTCAAACAGAATTGGTCTGGGATCGATATTGAGCCGGGGGGATAACTTGCCTAAATATAAGTCCATCTGTGGCCATTGCATAAACAATTCGGGGCATTGGAAACATAGAACCGAACATGCTGACTGTGAGACCTGCGAGAGCCCCAGCTGCTACTATGTATTTACTGCGGAAAGCTCCAACTTGGCCAAACATTTCTACTAGAGCTGAATCCGGGTCCACTTCCGTGTACGGTACTGAAAATTGGTTTTGAGTTAATATTGAGTGTTAAATGAGGATATTTGAATACACATGCTGTCTGGTAGGAAATAGAGGTAAATATTTGAATCTCGGTGACCAGCAGATATAGACCAGATTTTGGGTTTTAGGACAGCAAAAACATTTCACTATAAATCGCAAAATGGTGAATGCGACACAATTTATAGCTTTCATTTTTAAGGGTTGAATTTACGTAGAATGCTGAAAAATTGTTTTTCCCTTATTGGAGAATCGTTTAAAGAAAAAATAGTCAGGAGAGCAATATAAAAAAAAATACGGGGATATTATGGTCAACCATAGTTTCCATTAGGAAAAACTCACTTCATATATTGAATCGGATCTATACAGAGTGTTTCCTAATTGAATGTCAATATTTATGAGGGTGATTTTTGGACCCATTTTAGGAAAAAAAATTCATATGAACATATGTCCTAGCGTCTTAACTTTTGAGTTACAGGGTGGTAAGGTTTTCAAAATAAATAATTTTTTATTGATGTCTACAATACCACTTAAGATATTATAGATATTAAAATTTGTCATTCATGAACTATAAATCAAGGGGAATTTTTTAATGAATCATTTTTTTTTAATTTCCACCAGGTGCGTTAGAACGTAATTTGACTCTTTCCTGAAACATTCTTTTGTATCTCCTTTAATAACGAATTAAAAGGGGTGTCAAATTATAATGAAAACCCTGTACGTAGATTTTATTTTCTTAGAAGAAACCTGGACGTCGCGTCGGACTGAAAAAATTCAAGATATCAAATATGTTCATTATTGGATACAGATTTCATTTTATTAATTTTAAGAAAAGTCAGTGGCGTGCCCCTCACTGTTATGATCATACAGAGAAACAATTTGTTCTTTTTCAATCGAAAACCGTGGATTGGATTGAAAAAGTCAAGAGATCAATTTTGGTGAGAAATGATTGGGAATCGCAAAAATAATTTTTATTTCAGGATTGATCTGTGGCGTACCATCAATGTCTGCCAAAATAGGAAGGTCAAATTATGCACGAACGCCACTGGTGGAAATTAAAAAAGGAGTGATACATTCAAAAATGCCCCTTGATTCATAGTACATGTATGACATATTTCTTTCAAATTATTGTATTGTGGTATTGTAGGTATAAATAAAAATGATTTATTTCTGAAAGCTTCACTACCCTGTGACACAAAAGGTAGGACGTTTAGGACATATTTTCATGTAAGGTTTCTTTCTTAAAAAAGGTCCAAAAATCATCATCATAAATATTGACATTCAATGAGGTAACACTCTGTATAGATCCGATTTAATATGAACTGAATTTTTCCTAGTGGAAACTATGGTTGGCCATAATATCCCCGAATTTTTTTTTATATTACTCTCTACTATTTTTTTAAACGATTCTCTAATAGGAAAAAAACAATTTTTCATCATTTTACGTCAATTCAACCCTTAAAAATGAACGTTATAAATTGTGGAGCATTCACCATTTTGCGATTTAAAAGTGAAATATTTTTGCTGTCCCAAAATCTTCAATACAGACAATAAACGGAACATCAAGATAAAGACATTCCAAAACACAATTAAACAATTTGAAAAACTACAACAATAAATAAAAATAGTACAAAGTGGATATAATAGATACCATTGATAATTGACATCATTAAGGGTTGAATTTACTCAAACTGATAAACAATTGTTTACCTATTTTTATTTATCTGGGTAATTATTTGAAAAAAGAAAAATTGAGGATGCAATTCCAAAAAATATCCGTGGATTATCTGATGGCCATGATATTGGCTGCAGTATTGTTTGTAATTTGTCATAAATAAGAAGATGTCGTGATATATCTTCATGATATCTCTCGAAAAGGAAATTTTGGAATCGTGGCCAACGAAGGTTTCCTTTAAATGGATACTTCATACGATACCATTGAATCTAAAAATTTTACTTTATTTCGGATAATACCGTTGAGAAGTGAGAGGAGTGGTAGAATGAGGAAAAGTAGCATCAACAATATACGAGTTATGAATGTGAATACATATGTAATATTAACACGCAGCTCAAAAACTAAAAATTGCAAAAACTTGCGGTTTTTTCCTTTCTTATTTTACCAAAAAATGAGATCGAGTTTTGGGTTTAACCACATGATAATTTGTCAAAGATTCATAATATTATTCAAATTCACAAAAAAGGGAAACAGTTTAGAGTTCGGCTCTGTAGTATACACTGAGAATTTATTTTTATGCTAATGAAGAACAATAAAATTGATTTCAATTTGGTTTCTGACATTTCCTTTCAATTTCTGTCCCTTGTTAAGAAACTATATTCGAGTTTTCTAATTACTAATGAGGAATAATTCACAACAGTTTTGGAATGAAATTTAAATGAAAATTGTAGTCTATTTTCATTACCTACAATAACCGTCAATAAATCTATTGTCCAATTACTTCGTTGGTAGGTATTCAGGGTTTGCCTTTAATGTCAATATTCCTTTCAAAATCAATAAGATATTATGTTCTGACATTTTGAAGTCAATATGAACCCTATCAATGATGAGTATATTTCCTAGGAAGAAGTTACCAACACTGGACACATTAGGCCTTTCAAATATATAAATAGAAACATTCTTATTTAGAATTAAATGATTATTTGAGCTTATTCATTAGGTATTCGCCTAAGTATTAGAGCTTTCATCTTCTATTCAATCAAAACATGAAGTTTCAAATCATATGAGTTCATAACCTTTGAAAACCTTTGATTTCGAAAAAAAAATCAATTATATGAACTACCCCTGCTTATTTTCATCGAGGAATCATCTCCCAAAGTCCCTCGCATTTGTTTACAGACACCCTATATATGCATTACTTGACTCCTATCATATTTCATTAACCATTACCAACAAAATTATCAAAACAAATGAGTTTCGTATTCGACAAGATGATTCTTGGCTTACATACCTACAGACGTTCACTAAATTTTTTTCCAACAAGACAACGCAAGAACAAAAAAAGCAGATTATGTTATTGCCTTGTTTGCTAATATTCGTTTCGGATTAGACTAAAACAGATTGTCCCAAAAATATGACATCAAACGAAAACGGAATGTGCTCTAACTGATTTGAAAAAAACGTTTCTATAAAGGTCTCACAGCTTTAGAGATATTTGATCTTGAGATTTTCCACTTTGAATACTTTCTCTCACGTCATAGGTACAATTGAATACTTTTTGAATCAGTTTTGTATCGTGAATATTGTAGAATGGTTGCTTTAATGTGTGAACTGAAAAATATCACAGAATATTGTACAGGTATTCTGAAAAAGAATATTAACATTCTCATTTTATAATAGAGTAAATTAAGGTTCGGAATTTTTAGACTTTTTTGTTGTTATCATGTTAGCCATGATATTATGGCGGAGGATGAGCAGCTAGCACAAAAGTTGATATGTCATGCGAAAGTACACTAAAGGAGAGCGTTCACCTAGCGGCAGCGAACGCAGCGGACGAAGCGGATTTTAGAATTCTTTGTATAGAATCCGATTCGTTCGGCGCGGGTAGGTGGACACGCTTCCATTAGTTTCTATACAAAGAATTCTAAAATCCGCTTCGTCCGCTAAGTCCGCTTCGTTCGCTGCCGATAGGTGGACGCTCTCCTTAAATGAGGTATTTTTACTGAAAGGAAACGTGTGCATAATTATCGATATTTCATCGAAAAAACCATTGGAAAAATAGGACTTCTTTTGTTCACTTCATAATCGTAATATTAATCTCCTTAATACGCCCGCAATGAGAGTTTTTCTGACCACAGACTATATCACCTTTTAGAAAATTTATTGCCCTTCTGTTGATTAAAACTTCATTAATAATCCACACAAGAATATATAGCAAGACTAAAAAGCATTGGACTAAAACTCACTATTAGCTAAATTATCTTATTTCCGAGTGTGGTTTCGAACTTCTGTACCTCTAATCATGCAACAATACACCTTACCTATCAATGTTAACATCATAGAACTCGTTACATAAGCTATCAAGATAATTATTAAACTTGAGACGATGGCTAAAGGTATGGATCTCTTAGGGTTAGTGGCTTCCTCTCCAGTCGTTGCAATTATATCGAACCCTATGAAGGCGTAGAAACAGGTTGCTGCTCCGGTGAATACCTGAAAGCGAACCAAATTAGATTTCCAAATTTTGAAGTCATTAGACCAGAAATGAGCAAGGTATTGTATTGTTGTAGTATTAGCATAAAAGATCAATTTGAGGATAAGGTGAGGTTATTTCATTACACAGGGTTTGCCTAGTCTTCAGTAGATTCTCAGATACCGTTTGTAACACGTTCCCTAGCAAAAACATGATAAACTCTGCATACTGATTCCAACTACTTGAGCAAAAAAATTGACGCACATTCTGAAAATCTCAATTTTAATGAAAGTTAACTCTACATTGACTTTATAACTTATTTTTTATGTTCTCTCGGGAAGGTTTTGCACGAAACAAGAAACATTAAATGGAAGAAAAGTTCAGGATTTCACCGAATCTTATGTGGAAGAAGGAAAATAAACAATTTTCAAAATACTGGACTGAATGTAGTTCTCTAGTGAGCAAGCATAAACACTAAACAGGCTAGTTGATGTAGGATTAATTAAATTGCAAACGTTGTTATGTAGTAATAGTGCAATAAAACGTTCATAAAATAGCATTACCGAAATTCAGAGTGAAAACATGCAAGATTCGCGATAAAATTGAGTGTATTATTATCAGTGCCATACAAAATAGTATTTCATGAACAGAGTTCATTACGGGCAACAGTATGTAATCACATTTGCAATGCAATTACCCTGATTTTCATACAAATAGGGTGGAATTAATGAGTTGTGCACTCGTTTTAAGCATAGATTTCTCTGTTCAAATACCTACAGCAATTGATATCTATTTACTATTTGACATATATCGTCGAAGTAAATTCATCTGCATTAATACCCATTAACTACAAGGGAATAATGAGATTATAATTCAATGCTGTCAGATGCTTCATAGATTTAGTTTGGATATAAAATTCCTTTAATTTTTATTTTTTCAGTATTATAAAGTCCTCCAACTTACAAATATGGGCATACCTTGTCAATCGAGAGCCAAATCTACTTTCATTATATCAATTAAAGCATTTTTATTACAAAAAATGTCATGTGTCAATTTGGCGTATTCCACGCTTGTCATAGAAGGGTCTTGTCGCGGTCGCCAAATGTTGAAATCTTCAAGAAATATATTCAGTATACGTGGATAAAATATAGTATGCTACTCGCGTATAATGGCTGTTATTCACTCGGTGATTTGGGCCACTCGCCTACGGCTCGTAGCCTAAATTTCACCTCGCGAACAATTGCAATAATAATACGTTCTTTGCATAATTTATTATTTTCTGACTGAAAGAATCAGAAATATTTAAATTTCAATGAATTTATATTAACTTCAATTAAGGCTCTGAAAAGGGGAGTATACCAGACAGCCATGCTGGGTCCAACCACAGACTCGAAAATTACAGAACAATTCCAATGAAATGAAATCTATAATCGAATAAATGCTTATGCTGTCTAGTCTCCAACTTTATTGTTTTGAATAAAAAATCAATACTTTCTATTAACTATTCTTCAAAAAAAGCACGCAACTAACAATAGAGCACAATAACTGAGAAATTGACATTACCATCTGTAATTTTCGAGTCTATGGTTGGACCCAGTCAGCCTGTCTGGCATACCTATCTTTCTAGTGCTCTACTTCAATGATATCGTCCTTATGTGATACCTGTAGTTTATCAGCAAGTGGTGAAGCTTATTGATGTTTTCGAAAAACGAGTTTTTTAACAGTATAACATTGAGATGTTTCAATATTTAATATTTTTTTAATCGAATTTTTAATTATCAAAGAACAAAAATATTATGAAGTTAAGGTTGACGTTAGACGTTAGAAAATAATTATATTATTTCAAGGAACGTAATTCAACGTCTAGGAATATGATCAATACGATCATTTCACCGAATAGTATGGTAAACACATACTTTCTATTATTGTTTGTTCTTCAGGGGTGTATTGAGAAAAACTCTATTCCACAATTGGTATATTTGGGAGAAGAGTATTGAGAATATCTAAATTTTCTGAGATGATAAACGATTCTAAAAGCATTTTTTTTATAAGATTTGATTATGTATTCGCAGAGAAATAATCATGTTCTTGTGATTTCAATCACCTGTTTTCTTTAAATGAAAATAGTGATTTTAGAGGCATGAAATGTTCGGGACACCATAACTGGTTTTTGACGAGTAATCGATTGGAATTACAAAATAATAGGGTTGCCATTTGAAAAAAGTGAGATTTCATAGTTTTATTTAGGCTCACTTTGGGGCCCTTTTTCAGATACCCTGTATAATATTTTCTCATAAGTTATACAAGAAACAGTATCAGCGTACTTTCTTTTGTTCTACTTTCGCAAAAACAAATTCTTGTAATGAGGGATTTTGAAGATATGGACACTAATTTGTGACAACCATTTTTTCAAAAAAATTGATAATCAGGCTATAATTCAAGAACCGCTTGAGTGGTTGCACATATCATACATCAAATCAGTATAGAATTGAACGAAGAATTCGGATATTTCTAAATATACAGGGTGTTGCATTTGAAATAACGAAGTTACATTCGTTTCCGGTGAAACCGGAAGTAGATTCCTCTTGAAAATATTTCACAATTAAAGTTCATGTACTCTTAAACGAAAATCCAAAATCTTGAATCTGTATTACAATTCCTTCCTCGAAAACGTCTAATGAAACACTTAAAAAAATCACCCTGTATAAAGATTCAGATATCTGGGATCAGTTTGCTGGCCATTTATTCATTTATTTAGCTTATGGCGTATACAAACATCCACAGAAGCCATAGATTATTTTGAAAAAAGAGTTTTTTCTCTATAACCCTTATGGTTCTCGAGATGCTCTGATCAGTGATCAAATTTTGGACACACTGTACTAGCAGGATGATATTTCTAAGATATATTGCAAAGACAGATAAATATTATTATGAAATGAAAGAACTCACCCCAGACCATCCATGTGGAAGAAAACCACCGTGTTTAGTCCAGTTGTCCGTTGAAACATAAAAAAGTCCAGCAGTCATGATGAACACCCATACGGAAAGGTTGATGGCGTTCAGCACGTTATTGAAGATAAGAGATTTTTTCACACCGGCAACTAACAGTAACATCATTAACAGCGTTATCACAAATGCTAGGAAGTCTGGGGCTCTTCCTTGAAAGAATTGCTGTTGTTAGTATTTAAATATACAGGCTGTTTCCTAAACATGCGGCAAAAATTCAGGGGATTGTTCCTTGGACTATTCTAAGAATATTTTGTCCTTTGATGATTTTTGAAAAACCTCTTTGTTTCGAAGATACAGGGGAAACAAAATTTTAGATAATAACATTTTATTATGAAAAATTACATGAAAATTTAACTTAACCTACAAAAACTGTTGAAAATGACCACCTCTAGCCAAAAAAACGAATGCAAATGAAAACCGTGTTTAATCTGTATTCCTTTACCATCTGAACTTATCACTTTTAAGTCAAAAAACTGGCCGTTTTTAGCAATTGGAAAGTTTGTTAAACAAATTTAAAAATAAATTGTACCTACTTAGTAAACACAGTGCGGTACGCATTTTTATTCAAACTATTATTAATTTTAAAAATATGAAAAATGTTGTTCGCCCTGTATCTTCGAAACAAAGAGGTTTTTCAAAAATCATCAAAGGACAAAACATGCTTAAAATAGTCCAAGGAACGACCCCCCTGAATTTTTGCCGCATGTTTAGGATAAATATAATAATATAATAAATATAATGTAAAAGTTAATAACGGCTCAAGCTCAAGATCTATTGATAATAACGCTCTGTTTAACATTGCGTTAGCAAAGTCTCAATAAATCTTGCTATATTCCTAGGAAATACGTCTATTGATGTTCAGCTGTGGTTTCTTGGCAGATGCGACATCGATAGTCCTTCTGCCAAGCCACATATCCCACCCATGCCCATTTTATTTCCCATGTGATCGCCCATTTTTAGGTACCCTTTTCGTGCCCTGTTTTACTCCTTGTTGCTAATTTACTGATAGCCATATAGCAGATATCGTTGAAATGAATATGAAGTCGAGAATATAATAATATTATAAAATTTATGATACCTATAGTCTGTTCACGAAACTTTGAGCTGTCGGTTGGTCATGACAATTTGACATATTCCACTGTGTATATTAAAATTTTAGGTTATATTGTTTATTTTCTTGTCAGATTGATACGCGATATTGCCAATAAAACATAAATTTTGCTCTTCGGACGAGGCTGGGTACATTCGGCAACGTTGACTTTGT
Source organism: Propylea japonica (assembly GCA_013421045.1). Taxonomy (NCBI): domain Eukaryota; kingdom Metazoa; phylum Arthropoda; class Insecta; order Coleoptera; family Coccinellidae; genus Propylea; species Propylea japonica. The sequence continues at coordinate 92,755,665 of CM024240.1, forward strand.
TCATCGTTATGACAGCAAATACACTGTCAATCTCAGATAAATAAACAAACGCCTACTTTGAGCCCAATGATATGAAAACTGAGTATATTTCATATTGAAAACCTGATAGTATTTCTACATCATAAATACAAATGAGAATATATCAACGATATCTGTCACATAACTATCAGTAACTTATCAGCTAGTTGGGAAAAGGCCCTAATGGTAGTTAATTATCTATAAGTTGGGTGTCGCAAGCAATACAGACCAGTTCTGTCAATTTAGAGAACATTTTCGGCGAATTTGGCAGCTGAAAGAAGGATATCAACTTTTGTCCAAAAAGAAATGGAAGCGGCGAAAGAGAGAGACACGTGATGCCAAAAGAAATATAGAGCTAGTGGTGGCAAGATTAATTGGATTAATTCCATTTTTTGAGAATAATTTATTTTTTTGCTATTTTTCAGACGTGTTTCAAACTAGTATATATTATATATTAGTATATATGGGAAAAAACAAATTATTCTCAAAAAATGAAATTAATCCAATTAATATTGCCACCACTAGCTCTATCTTTCTTTTGGCATCACGAGTCTCTCTCTTTCGCCGCTTCCATTTCTATGATTGGCTCTCAAATGGGATTTGCGGGCTTTTTGCCACCTCTAGCTCTACACGGAAAAAAATCTATTCTCGAAACAAGTAACAAGATATTCTTGAAATGTTAAGGTTGATTCAAGTATATATGGAATCGAAACAAGTAAATTGAGAAATTTGGTATATTTGGAATGAGTAAATAATGTTTCAAATTCATAAACTCCAAAGAAGAATATAATGCTTCATCCAAGTAAATAATATTCTGCATATGAAGAGATAATGTTATCAATTTAAGAATATTGCTACACTCCATTGAACTAAACGGTAATTACGGTTTGAAAATATCATCTACTCATTAAGAGAAAACATTCCATATAATATTTCGGAATAATTGATATTCTCAATGTAATAATTTCGAAAAAAATTAATTCTAGGGTAGAGTGACTAGATAGTCTTGAAATGTTAAATTTGATTCCAGCATATCTTGAATCCGAACGAGTTGAGTGAAAAAGTTGTTATATTTTAAATGACTAAAAGTATTTTTACTTCTTAATAGATGGGTACAATATGCTACACCCAAAAAATTATTCATTTAATACGAATGAAAGAATGTATGTGTTAAGGAGTTTGTTATACAGATTCTTTCCAACCTAACGATAATAACTCTTCGGAAATCATCATATATAATAATAAGTGTCTTTATTAGTTGTACTGTAATATACAATACACTAAAATATGGAGGCGAAGTCTTGCTTCCGCTACTTTACTCTACCTCAAACAATGAATACAACAATGAAAAAACAAGTAAAAACTTTGTGCTTCTTGAGCAGCTCCAACAGTAAAGATTTGATCGTTTGATCGTACGATTATTTTTTCTTATGTGAAATGTTTTGTATAATATCTAGTAATATCGATATATATGTGAAAAAAACTAAGATATTAATGATTATGTATTTCGTGAACACTGAAACCCTATAAACCTTAAAAATAAATGATGGATGACAAACTTAAAAATGAGGAATGTAAACTTAAAAACTCAATGTTTTTTCTTAATTTTCAGACCTCACCTGAAAAATAACATGCAAATATATTTTTTTTACTTTTTTGAGTGCATTCCGACTCAGTTGATGAAAGATGACCCGTGCACATCTTCAGATCACTCTCGTACACATTTCATTACTTTTAATCATGTATCAGAAATAGTCGTTTGAGAGCATTATCAGCTTAAACTCAGGGTTTCAAAAAATCTCATATGTATTTTAATTTTTTTTTGTGAATATGTAGATTTATTTTTGAAGTAACGAAATCTTTGTAATTTGAGAAAAATTGAAACCATCCAATTAATAGAAAACCAATCATAACCCAAAATGTATTTGCATTTTGCATATTCTTGATCTTAGGATACTGAAATGCGAACGCGAATTCATTCAAGTGATTAGACTTGGCCAATGAAATCCTTCCTATGCACTTGTAATGGTGTTTATTGTCATTCAAGTAAATAAATTCCTTTATCCTCTGAATTCAAGAATATAATTCAACAATATACTAGAAGGCGTTATTAGAATTGGCCAATGAAATCCTTCCTATCCACCTGTTAACAGTGTTTGTCGTAATTCAAATAAATAAATTCTTTCATCCACTAAATTCAAGAATATAATTCAACAATATACTAGACTGCGCCCTCTGTACAGTTTGCAACAGAAAATTCTACTTTCCAATCGGATCAATTTGAAGCGCGTCATGATTGTGATAAGTGCCCGTGTTCCTATATCATAAAACGAGTAATTTTTGTGTTGTGATGTGACCTACAGCAAGAAATGGAAATTGGATGAGAGGTTGGGGATGTAGGATCACTATGTTTGGAAAATTTCAAGGTAAGCCCCTATTATGAAAATTATTTCATCAATTGAGAACTTAAACCTATTCCTGCTCTTGGTCTTTTCTACTATTATCAGTTTCACCTTCATAGTTGATTTTGTATCACTTTTTATGACAGCAGATATTTTTGAATAGTCATCTCTCACTCATGAAAATTTCCAATTTTTTCAGATGTCTCAACAGAAAACACAGTACAACGATGACTTGAAGAATATCATACCTTGAATGATTTCACAGAATAAGGACCACTTTATTCAGAAGAGTGGAGAAATATTATTAGGTGAGTTTTAATAATTTTGATTCCACATATTGGAATGAAATAATGTATGAATTGAATATTGTACTTTTGCTAGACATATCTGAACTTACTCATTGCAACTTTGGTGAAATTTATAAAATACCTATTTGTAGATAAAAGCAACTCAGAACTTGTTTTTTATGTAAGCTGTACGAGATACGAGACTGTTATGTACGCCCAAGGGAATACTTTTAGTAACTCATGACTATTAAATATTATACAATAATAATTATTTATTCACGAAATTTCACATATATAAACAACAATTATAAAAAAGCAGGTTAATAATATGTACTATATATTATATGTATTTATGACACTATTGGTATTCCTATTAATAGTTTTTTAATGTTAGTGACTTTTATTATAATGAAGCATGCCACACTCATTATTTTCTATACAAATTTCTTCAAGATTTCATTACGCATTTATTTCTAAGGTAATAGTAATGTTCCTCTTTAGTGAAAATTATTGTTCACTTATATTTCTGACGAATGTAATGTTAAAATGTTATACCTTTTTTATGTAAAAACTATGTTTTTATATGTTATATTCCATTTTCTTGACAGTACTTAATAAATTTATTCCACTGATTCCGTATTTTACTCTTATAGCCTTATTGAATATGTAAGGGGTTCTATACCTTGTGTTGGATAGATGATATAATAGCTTACCAGGAAATTGAAATTTCATCATTCAGTAAGGTGTAAGTATATGCTTCGATGTATGTGTATGTTTTCTCATCCTGAATTCAATTGACTTTATTATTGAGACATTTTTTATTATGCATTCCTCATAGGGTACCTTCACCTTCTATCAGAAACTATGGTATCTGATTAAATGGGAAAATCTTACTTTGATCTGATTCGAAATTATTTATTGGTATATTTTCTTCAGACTTACATGACTGTGTAAATCTTGAATATCAAATGGTTATTGTTTTTTGATATTGATCAGAGATATTCTTAATTTGCAATATATAACATGTCTGTCTCATTCAGATTAAAAATTAGATAAGAACTTACATAAAATACATTGCAAATTTTTCACTTTAGGAAAACAAGAATCAATTGAGGTTTAAGATTGATCAATCATCGAAGAAAATATACCCCAATAAATGATATAATCTCGAATCAGATCAAAGTAATAATTGCTCATTTAATCAGATACTTTAGTTTCTCATTAGACCGTGATAGTACCCTGTAAGGAATGCTTAATAAATACCTTATCAATAATAAAGTCAGTTGGATTCCGAATGAGAATACATACCAACATATTTATCGAAGCATATACCTACACTCAAGGGAAGTATATCATCGTTCTTCAGTCGAGAATATACAATGCTCACTTTAACATTTATCTTATTATTCTTTCAAGTATATGATTGATTTTCATCAAATAAGTAATACATTTACCATTAATATAATCTATACTCTATCAGAATTTTTCGATATATTCAGATCAAGTAGTTTGAGAATTTTGAACTGAGAAGACGATGTACTTGTTTTAAAACTAATTAAATCTTGGTTTGAGTAGAAATATTACTTTCATTCAAGTATAAGATTTATTTTCTTCAAATGAAAGTGCTGCTGAAATGAAGAAATCTGAAAACTTGTCTTGAACATATTTTATATTCGAACGAAATATTTTGAATACTCATTTTGATAAAAGAGATTAATTTAGAAGAAATATAAAAATTTTCTTGAGTCAATTATAGTGATTTTATTACATTGTAGTATATTATTCACTTAGTGGGAGTATATGGTATATTTGAACTTTGAGAATAAGGCATCCTTGATTCAAGTATACTATATTCTTGCTCATATATAAATCTATCATTTACTTCAATCAATTATTATATACTTAATTGGAGAAAACATTTTTTTCCGTGTATCTCTCTCTTGGCATCACATTCTCCGAAAGTGTTGAATGACAGGCCTCATCCATGTAAGGTAAGTATATCTATGGTCTATTCCAAAATCAATGCAAATTGTGATATCTTTTCCACTAGCCTTCATTATCAACATCAGATAAACATAATGAATAGTTAACTCATGTTGAAAATGGATCAGTGCATTATTCGATATTGTTCTGAAAAACCTCAACTTTTCTTAAGAACAACTTACCAAAAAAAGTTCCTATGCTATCCTCAATTGTATGGCTAATAGCACCATTGGAAAGAGCATCGAAACATGCACTAAGAGCACATGCGCACGCGCTTGTGCCAATTAAATACTCTAATATCATGTTCCATCCGATAACAAAGGCTATAAATTCTCCTACGGTGACGTAAGAGTACATGTAAGCTGAGCCTGTCGTATGCGGTACCCGTACTCCAAATTCCGCATAACATGCCCCTGTAAAAAAAGGAATTATTATGTCATTGCTCAATATGAGAGTACTTCTTAGTTCTTTCCACATAATATCGTGAGTTCCAATTTTGAATGTTTTTTCACCATTTCGAAAAAATACTTCGACTCACAAAAGAAAAAAACGATAGTTATACGCAATAGATAATCAAAGATCATTTTGGTGAGTTTAGATTTGACTGAAGGAGGGGCGATAATGGTGAGGTGACCACGTAACACCTTTAGGTCTAATTTGCAATCCCGCGTTCTTTACTATTCCGACAGCATGATCTTAATAAACTTGCAAAGTCTTGCACGCCTATGCTTTTTGAAATGCCACTGGTGATATACATTGACAGACTGCCAACTTTATGTCAGGGTATTTTCCTTCTATGATCTCCGAATCTGCCTGATGTAATGAAATTCATTTGACTTCCTTTTCCGGCTTTCCTCTGAAGGAAAAAGCATAGATTATAGAGTATAGAAAGATAGGAAACGGCCCTGCATTCGTAGAACTAAAAATCGACTACCTTTTTTAGTTCACATTTGACCCAGAGATGGCACTGAAGATCAATTTTTGTATAAAATCTGTAATTTTGATTAGAAATTATATAAAGAAAACTGTAATAAGAATTGATGCGAAATTCGTATTCCCTTCAGGATATTTCATTTTTATATTTTAAATCCATAATTTTCAATAAAATTCAGTATTTCATGTGTAATATTTTTATTATGCATTTATAGAAGATATTACAGAAATATTAGGGTATTATTGTAAGATTTATACATGAATTGAATATGAATATAGGTACTTAGTGTGTCTGTGGAATTCCAGTTTCTGGCTCAGTTCAATTGCAGCTTCGTTGTCCACCATCACTGTTTGAATTGAAAACTTTTCCTGAATAGTCACTTTAACCATTTCATTTTCCATGCAGCTTCACTATCAGCTACTATTTCTGCCTCTATCGTGGAAATAGCAACAGATGTTTGCTTGCAAGATATAGCTCTACCTGCATACATCCATAAAACACCAGTTGATCATCCAGTTTCACTATCTCGTTCGTAATCTGCATTCCTGAAGGGTACAAACTCATCTTTTTTCCACTTTTTTCGAGACGACACTAACGGCAGAAGCCGTTCGAAGTGAAATAATATTTGTGCAAACGAATTGATTGGCACTTTTTTATATCAATTAAGGCTCTGAAAAGGGGAGTATACCAGACAGCCATGCTGGGTCCAACCACAGATTTGAAAATTACAGAACAATTCGAATGAAATGAAATCTGTAATCGAATAAATGTTTATGCTTACCTGTCTAGTCTCCAACTTTATTGTTTTGAATAAAAAATCCATACTTTATATTAACTTTTCTTCGAAAAAATCACGCAACTAACAATAGAGCACAATAACTGAGAAATTGACAGTACCATCTGTAATTTTCGAGTCTATGGTTGGACCCAGTCAGCCTGTCTGGCATACCTATCTTTCTAGTGCATATATTGATTTCGAAACTTATAATCATAGAACCAGAATTTTAACCCTTCTATAGTGACATTAGTCCACATTTGACCCAGAGATGGCGCTCATACACTGTAGTCGTGTCGTTTCCGATCTTTATACTATATAATCTTTGGGAAAAAGCATCTATCGTATATCGTGTTATCGTAAAGAATACTTATCTGAACTCTTCGAATATTTTGTGTAGAGTTTCTGAGTTTTAGTCCGCGAGATAAATAATATTTATTCTCGGTATATTTTTCATCCATTTAGGCAGGGATCTCACTGGGTATTACGTAATGGAAGGGAAATACTGACCTGAGAAAATACTGGCTACAGCTGCGATGATAAAACTAAAAACAACTCCAGGTCCTGCTACGTTCTTGGCTACCATACCAGCTACCAGATACATGCCAGTACCTACACAGCTTCCTACGCCCAATGATGTGAGGTCCAATGTGGTCAGGCATTTCTGAAATGGAAATTTGTGTATAGTGGAAGTGAAAGTACCTATATGACGTTTGATAAATCCATAACAGGTTGTTGCATGAGCTATTTATAATAGTTTTTTATATCTTTATGGTCATCCGATCGTATTAAAACGTTGCAAGAAAGCTCTGAACAAGTGCTTTTGACTGCTCGATCATTGGTGGAGCAAAGTTTTGTATAGGACTTAAGATTGATACTAAATACAAATGCAAAAACTCAGTACGATTGGTATAATATTCCGAAAATAATTCAAAAATTAAAATATGTAAAAACTTGACAATTAAAAACATTAAATTCTATGGTTCTGATGATGCGATCCTGTTGAAATTTCGCACAAACATTCAGTATATCAATCTTCATTCACAAAATAAATTTCACTTGAATCGGACATCTTGATATGGAAATATGAAGTTTCTTTTTTTCAATATTCCAATTAGATTTTTAATGGATTTCTTGACATTATGGCCAAAAAATTCTGCATAAAACTTACTATGAGCATCTTGCATGTGGCCGCATAATTACATTTCGATTGGTTTCGTTTTGTTTGAGATATCGAGGAATAAAAATTTTTAATGGCCATATTTTATGGAACACCCTATACGATATGGCTGGTTAATGAACTTAACCGAAGCATTCAGGAACCAAACTGACCTGAAAATTTCAATTCTCTAAGACAATCCTTTCGAAACTTATTGTGCTGACGGATGAACGGCCCCACGGAAAGAATTGAATTTGACCACGGATTCGTCATCAAGGAGTCAAACCTTATCGTTATAGGCAATTTCTGGCTCAAAATTTGAAAATAACAGACATTTGGGCAAAACGCAAAGCACTCGTTTAATTGAACGAGCGCTCAAAAATAAAAAAAATTTAATTGTGAGAACCAACGCAATTGATAGACTCGCTCAGTTCAATCTGAAATGGGGTTTCCGAAGAATAAGGTTTGTTCCAATCAAGAATTGACCGTACAATGATCGTCAGGATTCTGCGCAATAGATAAAAATGTGTTCCAACTGAAA